>VTPC01090687.1:0-124478 GCA_011009095.1 Ignelater luminosus
ATCGTGTAGTTGCGGCCTCGATTTATGTCTTTGCAATTAATCATGCTCCTACACTCCAATACAAAATAAAAGTATATATTTTTTAAAACCTCCCACTTAAAAGGAACTTGTCAGAATTAATTTCTTGCAATAAAATTTTCAATTAGTGTTTATTGAAGATGTTTACAAGCTCCAAGTAATGGACGTGAAACGAAATGCAGAAATTCGTTCTCATTTTAATGAAAAAGCAAAAAACCAGGACGAACTAAAACCGACAGTACGAGAGAGTTACTTGAATTTCAATGAATATTGGTTTTGTAGTGACAGGGGATTCTAATCAGGGCTTTAAATGAATAGAATGAGTGACGAAAAGTTTTCGAAAATTAGAAAATTGAGCGGGATGATGAATATGGTAAATTGTTGATAACGCAGGGATTTTACCTGTCAGTTAATACTGTGATTGGTTTACCGAATGTAAAGAATTGAAACTTTCAGCGATGTTTTTCTTCCTTTTTTAGAATTATTGAGTTACCTCAAGAGATTTCCTGCGCAAGAGGTTTTGTAATTTGAATAACTTCGTTTTGCAATGTGTTCTGATAATTACTCGGTTTGTAAAGGAGTAGTAGCATTTCTGCAGGTATTCAGTTTCTAATTGCTTCTATTGTAATCATAAAATAGCAAGTAATTCTGTGAAGTAAACAGCATTATAATCTTTTGAAATTAGTATTATCGTACACACAAGACTAATTAAATTTCATAGGTGGCGCCATCTGCAGAATAATACTATTGTCTTCTTGCATTGAAACATAAATCACTTAGAGCTTATAATAGACCAAGCCTACCATATGGGGTGTTGCAGATGTATGCAGGTCTTTTTTAATTTCTAAATAAGTTGTTGTTTGCTGTACTAAAATAATTATACAATGAAAACAGTGAGACCATGTAATGAGAAATGTTTATATGATCTCTAAATAATACAGAATTAAATTCACTTTTTATATCTTGTATTTATCATAATCTTCAATTTCTTGTTTGTGTCAAATTACTATTTTTTGACCCTTGTAGGATCAATTATTTCATAAATAAATTTCGTACAGATCGCTGATGTTACGTCAAAAATGTTTAGAGTATACTGATAACAGTAAGGTACCTCTAACAGACTACCATACAAGCTAATACAACATAACTCTAGATCGAAAATAAACAACTGTACTTATTTCGAGTAACACAGGTAGAAAGGAACTCATTAACGATAAGTTGTCATCTGCTCTGTTCCGTAAATAAATTAGTACTCTTTCTAACGGAATGAATCTCTTATATTTGAAAGTTCAGATAAATCCGCTCAAATGCAATTATGCTCCCGCTCATTTTCTTCACTAGAAACGCAATCAGTTATCTTCTTCAATTCTCCAATCATGGAGCGCGTCATTTCTGTTAGATATATTGGACGTGACTAATTAAGCTTAGAATATAATTAATATTTTGTGTTAAATATATTCGTTGGTAGCATCATCCAACACCATTTACTCAGTGGATTTTTGTGGTAAGCGATTTGAGCGTTTGAATGAAGTGAATACACCTATATTATTAATAAAAGATGAAATAAGAAAGATAGAGAATTGATGAAACACTCTGGGATTTTTTCTTGAGCAATCACGTTTTAATAAAACCAAGAACACAGTTAGTTTCAATTTATTAATGATTTTTTCTGAAATTCATCACATTTGCCAAAAAAAAACCTTTTGTATTGTATATCTCATACTAATTTTTATAGATTTACTTCCCTGTTTCGTGATGAATCGAAACACGCTTTGCTACGGCGAATCTTTACCAGGCGAGTACACAAGCCGGCACGTTTTTGATATCAGCCGAATAATCAAGTTGAGTTTTAATAAAGGGCTTAGATTATACACAATTCACACTTAGAAATTAAAAATGTCTAAATTGCAACAAAGGTCTTAACTCGTAAAAAAAGAATTACTAATACTTCACAGAAAACAATAAAGCAGTATTACCTAAGTCTGAATAGTGTTTGGTCATAACATTTTTTTCTTATTTCTATTCACTTTTCATTCCTTCCACCTCTTGCCTCTGTCATTTAGATACAAAATTCGATTTCTTTCCTTCAAGGATCTTCTTTTCAACATTAGGACAGTTTTATAAACATCCGTTTTTGGGATTACATTCTTGCAACTTGAATGTGTAATTTACATTTTACATAATACAACCAAAAAGATTTGAGATTGTTGTATTCTTCTCTTCATTAGTATGGTAACAAATTATGCTTATGATGAGTCGATTGGTAAGTATTTTTCAATTCAATAGGTCAATTCATTTAAGTGTCTGCCATTAATATTGGTAAACAAATATCATGCAGCTCTGACAAGGTATATTTCGGTATGAATGATGCTGTCTTAAATTTCCAATTTTGATTTTAGATGAAATTAATTTGTTTAGGAGCTAATGTCCATGAGCTGCAAGGTGACAGCAAGTATGCAAAACCTTGGCAAGACTTAAGGAACTACTTTTCAGATCTTGGTAGTACTTGACAACATCTGGTTGTACTTGATAGAATTTAGTAGTAGTTGGCAGTACTTCATTTAATGCCATAATACTGTTAATTTACTATGCCCTACGGTACAATGCTGCCAAGTCTTATCAGTTGTGTTTGGTAGTAAGTATTACCAAGTTCGTTCTACCTTAGTACGGCAAATTCCTGCCAACTATTACCAAATCTTGTCAATTACTACTAGATTTTGTCAAATATTTAACGTCATCAGCAAAAGAATAAAACTAAACTATTTACTATCAAAATCTGTCGAGTACTAACAGATTCTGCAAAGTACTGCCTTAAGTCCTACCAAGATTTTGTACGCTGAGAGAGTGTGAGAGACTCTTGAATTGACTTGTGGAAGACCAACAGTACTTATCAAAATTTGGCAATACTAAAGCAATAAATGGCAATCGGACTTGTCTGTATTAAGTAGGACTTGACAGCACTGAGCAGTAGGAGACAGTACTTGTGAGAATCACGACAGTGCCAAGAGTACTGGCAAGATTAGCAGTAGGTGCACACATTTTTGTCTACAACGAAGACTGAGTTTTAGAATTTTTTCAGTCAATGAGCCCTTTTTTTCAGAACTTTTGATCATTATATAAGTCATTATTCATAACTTCTTGTGTCCACGAGCAGATAGTATCGTATATACTAGCATTGATATACACAAAGCTTTATTTTTACCATCTTTACTAAATGAACAATCTAGTAGTATGCTCTGTACAAATGTATAGATTAACTGTTAAAGTTTCTAGTTATTTTTAAGTTTTATGCAAATAATGCCTCAGACAGCTTTCTATGTCTCGTGCTATGAACTCAATACCTTGTAAAGATATTTTCAGGAAACGAAAAGAAGTTCATGTTTAAGATACCGATGTAACTATTCTTCAACATGGCAGTATGATAAATTTGATTCTATGTACAGTCTGCGACATTAGCAATGAGACTTGAGAATGAATTTAAACACAATACAAACTTGAGGGAACAAGACAAGATAAGTCAAAGTTTATTCCCCGCCGAAGGCGGGAGGCCGTTCTAAATTCCCAGGAGCTACTTCAGCCTAGATAATTACATTGATATTTTGGAGTGCGAGCCAGAACACGATCTCAGTTCCTGTTCATTGACACCTGACCAGCCCTTGAATGCAGAAAGGTAGGTTAGGTCAAGTGGACTCGGTGCAGCAGCAGATGGTGGATTGAAGGTTTTGTAGCATGGATAGTGGTGGTAACAGCGTCCGGTGAAGGCGGATGATATTTTATCTTGGAGCGAAGGCGTTGATGGAATGGAGCGAGCGTCGTTGATGTGATTTCGGTCAATTTGTATTAAGTACCTGAAGTTGTTGTTGTTGGTGGGCGGTTCCTGTGGGTGGGCTTGAGTTGATGGTTGTTAAAGCTTTTTCTTGTAGATGTTGGGCTTGATAATGGCGTCGGCTCGTCGCCGGAGGCTTCTAATGATGATGGACGGAAGCGATTTGGATCTTGAGCCGCTGTTGGTGTTGTTCCCATGGCGAATTGCGAAGTGATGGTATTCGGGGGTCAATGATCCCGATGTGTTGAAGGTGCCCGCTGGCCTAGCGGTTGGTTGCTGGTGAAATCTTGAAGGCTGGTAGTGAAGTTGTCGGGTTCTTACCCATGTTGGCTCTGAAGTAAACAACATACGCAGGAGGAGAACTGCATTCGCGTAAACAGATGGAAACGGCATATAAATAGTTTTCAGGGCCACACTCCTACTCGCGGATGCCAATAATACGTACGCATTTATCTGCTGCATTATCGATCGGTAGCACGCAACCTTGTTCTCTCAAGTTTGTGTTGTGTTTAAATCCATTATCGAGTTACATTACTAATGTCGCACACTGTACCTATGTAAGAACACAACGTAAACTTATTTTGGCACCACTGTTAGAAGCATTTTAACCTTAAAAAACAGAGAAGCGGATTCATTCACGTCTTCTATTTTCACTGCGTAGATGCAACTAGAGCAGCTTAGATCAACTTTCTTAGGAGGAAAATTGACTTCGATACTATAAAAATGGCCCCCTCTGCAAAACGAGCTGAACTTTCAACAAGATTTTTGTCAAGCCGAACATAATGGACTGTACTTATAGTTTGTAGTTATGTATAGCTTTCTGGTGTAAACGTTGGTATAGTATTCCAAAAGATATAGTGCGTTTATGACTTTGACTTTGTAAGTATTTCATAGCGGGTGCCTTATAAAAATCAACAAATACAAGTAGTGGCACGTGTCACAGACAATTAGGTAAACCAAGGACCGTATCGAAATAATTTATATTTCTAACATTGAAGTGTAAAATGATTTACGAAAGTACAACTTATCTCAATACGACCCTGTGTCAATGTTAGAAAAGGTCTTCGCATGTAAGCGGATTTATGACACCCCCTGCTGTGACGAACTTGTAAAATTTACTGTAAGCTAAGTAGCAATTAAGTCACAAACGCACTATATCTTTTAGAATACTATACAGGTATCGAAATCTATAGTAGAATTCATTATTTGAGTCTAGAGGATGATATAGAGACTTCTACACATGATGCTTTAATAGGCCTGGATACCTCACAGGTTGTCAATCATTGAGTAGTACTAGAAGATGGAGTAGATTGGCTTGCCGGGTACCACAATCCTTAACAGGTGTTTTGTTAGAAGTAAGCTCCAAGACGAACTTGTTCAAGTTTAATCAGGTTATAGGGAATATCTTTGACCAATAGAGAATTTTCTACTTTTTCATATGAGCTCGCTTCTTATCGAACTCAAAGGACGAATGTTCCATAAATCTGTACTCTTAGATTTTCAGTATCCTTACTACAAGGTATGTTCAGCGACATACGGGGATAAGATGATAAGTTTCCTGCCTAACACATAGATGGCGCCAACAGGTCCGATTTCTTACTAGCGTACATATAAAATTACAGGTTAATAGCTCGGTTAGTGTACGTTTAACAGCGTTTGGAGCTGGAGTTTTACAAACATGGAAAAATTGAAAAAATTGGAAAAACGCGCGGTTATAAAATATGTACTTCTATTTGAAAGATTTAACGCCACCGCTTCAAATCAAACAAGAAATGGACTCAACACTAAAAGAGTCTTCTCCATCATATTCAAAGATAAAACAGTGGGTTTCTGAATTTAAAAAAAGTCATAAGAGCACTGAGGACGAACTACGCTTCGGACGCTCAGCAGAGGACTTCTGGAATGACAAAGAAAATCCACAAAATTGTACTGGAAGATCGCACATTGAAAGCGTTTGACTGTAAGACTGTTAGAATATCAAAAGAACGTGTCGGTAATATTTTACATAATTTTTTGGGCATGCAAAAGCTCTGTGCAAGGTGGGTGCCGTGTTTGCTAACGTCCGAGCAAAAATTGCAACGGAAAACAGTTTCAACTGAGAATTTTGCGAGCTACAAGCGAAACCCCAGTGAATTTTTACGTCAATTCATAACTATAGATGAGACTTGGGTACACTACACTCCTGAAAACAAACAACAGTCAAAACCGTGGACAGGGACAGGTGAACCAATCTCAAAGAAAGCAAACACAACTTTATCGACCAACAAGGTAATGGTCACTGTTTTCCGGCCTGCAAAAGGGATTATCTTTATTGATTACCTTGAAAAGAGTAAAACTATCAATGGTGAGTCCTACGCAAACTTATTACAGCGTTTGAGCAACGAAGTTAAACAAAAATGACCACATCTAGCCAAAAAAAGTCTTGTTTCACCATGACAATGCCCCAGCACATTCGTTAGTCGTTTGAATGGCTAAAATCAACGAACTAAACTAAAAAATTCGCCAGATTTAGCACCCAGCAACTATCACCTATTTCCTAACCTCAAAAAATGGCTTGGTGAACAACGACTTGAAGAGCAACGAGGCAGTTATTGCTGCTGTGAATGGCTATTTTGAGGAGCTCGACAAATCACATTATAAAAATGGTATAACTAAATTAGAACACCGGTATGAAAAATGTATTAGTCTTGATGGAGATTACATTGAAAAATAAAACGGAAAAACTTAAAAAAACGTTGTTTTCTTTATCAGCGCACTCTTAAGGTGGCATTCCATGAGATCATTACCTATAGTGAATAATTATTGATAAGAAATAAAGAGAAAGGGCAAACATGAAAGCAGTGCCAAAAAACTATATGAATACTATATGATGTATTCAAGTCTTTTAAAATATGCCAATTCTTCTCACCTGATGTATTTTGATTTCAGATTCTTGATCTACTAAATGCAAAGAGGTTTTGTGTAAAACATTCTGTTGAACTGTAATATTGTATA
Organism: Ignelater luminosus; assembly: GCA_011009095.1. Taxonomy (NCBI): domain Eukaryota; kingdom Metazoa; phylum Arthropoda; class Insecta; order Coleoptera; family Elateridae; genus Ignelater; species Ignelater luminosus. Next base: position 6,839 of record VTPC01090687.1, read on the forward strand.
AAAGGCCTTCGGCCACAACAAATTCTTAAAAAACAGAAAATTTAGTATTCGATATTCCTAAAACATCATAAGAACAGCTTGAGATGTCATGCTGTGTACTAAAGCAGATTGTGACTGAATGTTTTCCGTGCAATTTAGACCTTTTCAAGGCTCAAAGTGTCTTTACCCCAATTGTTTAACACCCAGTTGCATATTATCCAGCCGTATCGCTTTAATATATGTAATAGATAGTGTAAACATCTCTAAAAAGGTATTTTGGTCAGTTTTTGTTACGAAAGCTATTTACTTTAGAAAGCGGAAAATTCTTCCTTTCTGAGAACTTTCAAATTAATTTGTAAACTTTAATACACAAGATTTCAGTAGAGTTTTTCATTGATAAGTCCTATGTTTCATCAAAATGCTTTGTAACATATATTTATATATGTAAACGTTTTTTTTTTTGGGGGGGGGCTCTCAGTGCAGTGCCGAAACATAAAAACAGATATGACGTTTAGCATTAAAGGTAACGTGAAATTAAGTGTTCAAATACCAATTCATGTAGAAATTCAATCACTGACTTTACTTTGTGTATAATATATGTGTAACTGACGTTTTATCTTGATAAACAAAGTAACTGAAGTTTGTTAAAGCTTTGTAAAAAAATTAATAAAGTAGATCGTTCAATTTTTTAATTTTGCTTATCAAAATATCCTTAAGGGGCTTTATATAACCACCAGAAAGCAATTTTTTGTTCAAGCAATTACCATCCTTATTATGTTCATAAATTATAATTTGTTTACACAAAAATTCCTTTTTTTATAATATAAAAGCGTTAGAGATTCAGAAATATGTACAAAATTAAACAATTTATCAACAGATTATGTCGGAGACTTCAAGGCGGAAATTACTTATCCCTTAGGGATAATATACAACAAAACGGAACCTTAAGACAGGAAAAACGGAAAACGATAATTTTCCTCAATCTATAGGGACTTAGCAACAAATAAGATTGCTTTAGGAAAATATTTTTAATGAGTACCCTTATTTCAGAGAGGATGTATATTTGAGATTATTTCTTATTTTATCAATTTTATAATGGAAATAATGATATAAAACGACTAATGATCATTCTTTTGTTTCAGTGTGCAAATATGTCTGCCACAAAGTCTGCGAAAGTAAGGTAAGTAGTACTAATAATTTATATTAGAGTAGGCCATATTCATTGGTCGCTTTGCACTGTTATATGGAAAGGAATTTACTCTATTCATGTACGCAAATTGCAAATATAATATAAGTGCCTAGTTATAAATTCATCGTGCATCTAGAATTATGTAAATATGAACTAGGAAGTGGTCGCACTTGTCTATTTACAGGCACAAATCAAATTAGTTATTTGCATGTCACTGACTGTAAAGATAGACCTACCTGTAGGTAATAATAGAAGAAAAAAAATTAAAACCGTTATTGTTACGCCTGTAATCAATACTTGATGTTTTAGTAGTGTTCAGAGGCGTGCTGATATTCAAATTACTAAATGAGTTCGTGGGAAAGTACCTGAAGCCAGTCGCATTTCACTTAGTAGGTATATTCATTAAAATAATGGACATAACAAAAATATTTAATGTTGTTACTATGTTTAAATAAACAGAAAATTTAATGTAAATTCTAGGACGTAATGAAACGCCATGAATATGCGAAGAGAGATACCAGAAAAGGCTGAATCATTCATATCAAACAATTATTAATTCAAATGTATTCCTTTTGACGAATTTGTTTTTTCTAACACAATTATAACAATGATCAGGGAGTGAATACGAATGAAATTTTACAAACTGAAAGGGAGGGACTGGAAAACGTATATTTAGTAGACTATAAGAAACTTTCTTCTCTGACAAATTTGTGTTTTAGAGTTTAGAATTTACTCCGCCTATGATAAATGACAAGACGAAAATAGAATTCGTTTTTGAACTAGCAACTCGGCACGATTTTAATTATGTTAGTATTTGTCTCGGTATTTGTCTAAGTTTGGATCTATTTTAATTTTGTCCTAGTTAATATAAGTTGATGTGCTTGGTGTGCCCCTTTTCGTATATTTACGCAATCTATTAGAAATGTAAGTAAGAGTATTCATAATGTAGTGGAAATTAATAACTGTTCAAACAATCTTGCTTTGTATTTATATATACAAAAGTATGTAGAAATTATAAAATAACATTAGCAAATTGTTGAAGATGTACTAGAATATTTATATATTTTGTATATAGTGCGCTCAAAACATAATAAATGAACTTAATGAAAATTATACAGTAGAATAAATTTAATTTCGTATGCATATTGCTTGCGGCGATTGTTTTCCTAAGCGGAAACAAAATCTCATACTTAACAAAAATTTTATGAAGTGTATTCTAAAGTTACATTCATGAATTGCTGCCTAATGCCGGTGCACTATAATATTAATGGTTTTGGTATCGAGATTAATTTCTCGCACATCTATTGAGTTGTAAAATTAGATTGAAAGCCATTATCAAGAAGTACCTTGCATTTATATAAATGACCAATGAGATTTTTAGTAACAAATTACTGTTCTAAACGAGACAACTGAACAATACAATCTACTAATGTACAATATCATCTTGCTTGGCGACATGAAAAGATTAAAGATACATTCTATTGCACTGTTTGATATTTTGAAGTTTGAACTGTTGTTATAGGTTACTCTGAAATATAACACACGTGAAAAATTGATGAGGTGTACCCCAAACGATATCTTCTAAATGAACAGCATTAAGACATTTTTGAGCAGTGCATTAAAAGTGTCAAGGCTGGTTCTAACGAGTAGCCAAATTTTAAAGGCAGTTATACAGCTGATTTCTATACTTTGGTGATAGCTTTGAATATTATTTATCGATTTTCTATTAAGTCTTACTCTTCTAGTAAGATTCTGCTTTGGAAAAACTCAATTAGAAACAAGCGTCAAGTCAGGTTGTTTGATCTTCGTCAGATTTTAAATGAAACTGCTACAGATTACAACTAATTCTGACAAGACCCATCAAAGAATGTCTACGTCAAATTTGGTTACTTTCGAGTAATGAAAACTTCTAATCCATTGCCTCAATTTAAATAATTGAATGTTACTACTCAGCTTGGCACTCAATTCCGTGTGTGTTAGATGTAACAAATTCTATCAAATCGTCTCTACTCCTATTAAATTAAGACAATGGCAAACTTTTTAAAGATGAATTAAATGAGCATTACAGTTCTTTTTGTTTTTCGTAACTAGTCTTGACCTTTCAATTTTGGACGTAGTTCAAGTATCAACTTTCAATCTTTTCTTGAGAAGTGGGTATACGAGGTCTGTTCAAAAAGTATCGCGAATTTTGTGTTTTTTAAAAAATTATTTATTTATTCATGAATATCTATTTTGTCCCCTTCAAAGTAATCCCCATCAGATATTATACACTTGTGCCAACGTTTTTACCAATCCTCCAAGTACTTCAAAAAATCATTTTTTGTGATCTTGTTCAGCTCCTCCTTCGATGCCGTCTTTATCTCCTCAATAGTAGCGTAGCGTCGTCCTTTCATGGGCCTCTTCAGTTTCGGGAACAAGAAAAACTCACAGGGGACCAAGTCTGGGGAATACGGTGGCTGCGGCATCATTAGTGTTTTTGGCAAAAAATTCGCGCACAAGCAACGATGTGTGAGCAGGGGCGTTATCATGGTGCAAAAGCCAATTTCTGTTCTTCCACAAATCCAGGCGTTTCTGGCGGATTGCTTCGCGCAAATTGCGCATAACTTGCAGGTAATATTCCTTATTGACCGTTCTACCCTGTGGCAAGAACTCATGATGCACCACGCCCCTGCGATCGAAGAAAACTAAGCAAAACCAAAAGCACGCTCTTCGTCGTTCACATCTTCTCGGCCCTCTGAGAACATTTTGTACCACCGATAAACGTTGCTTCGGTCCAAGGTAGCTTCACCATATGCCACAGTCAACATTCAGAATGCGTCCGCGCACTTAATTTTCACACAAAATTTGATACAGAGTCTTTGATCCATTTTTTGGAATAGGCAAAAATCGAAAACGAGCCAAAACACGTCCAAGCAAAACAGCTGTCAAAAATTAACTGAACATTCAAAATGGCCGAACTTGTCGACATAAGTGAGGGACATGAGTACCAACATAACGCCACAAAAGAAATCGAAAATCGAATATACGTAACCCGCGGAAATTCAAAATTCGCGATACTTTTTGAACAGACTTCGTATATGGTTCTACTACTAATTTTTATCTCCAACGGATAAAACTGTTTTTTTACTTTAACCCACGTTTACAATCGTTGGATAACTTTATTGAAGGCATACAACTGTTCAGTGATTGTAAAAATGGGCCTTGATCAGTTTTTCCTTTCACCGAAAAAGATTACGGTTTAATCGAATGCAAACAGAATCAAAGTTGAGACAAAGCTTGTGGCTGGTCCAGGTTCTTCTTCTAACGAGGAATAGGCCTTTACCTGTCCCATCCAAAATTTAATGTTTCATATGCCATATTCCTGCTGGAGAGTAGTATTATCCAAAAGGTTATAGGGTTCCAGCTTACGGTGACAGAGATACGCTAGTTGGAGTTATGAATTTTTAGCCAAATCGGGTGAGTCAAGGAACACAAAAATTAAACTCTCGGTCGTGGTTGGAGCAAATGGGTTGAAACTTGGCCTATGTAGTTGCAGGCTTGAGTCACATCGACGGTATTTATTCCGAGTTGATTCTTCCATTCTTGCACTAGTTATGAACTCTCATTTACCCTATCTCCCCAAAATTCCCAAAATTAAGTACACAAGAACAGCTCGGTTAGGTATGGTTCTGTGTAGTTTATCGTAATCCCCTTGTATGGGGGGTTTCAAATTATTTCTTTCATTTGCCAGACACGTCTGTATCCTGAGATATGAATTTTCGAATGAATGGAATTTCCCAAAAATATAACTTTGGATGGCAAATCTTGGCCACCGTAAGCTGGAACCCTAAAGCCTTTTGGCAATAACTATTCTCTAGCAGCACTTACGAATGACAGAGGACAGGGAGTGGCATATTCCTCCACTCCGAATCACGGTTATAGTGAAGCTGACAGTAAGTCCAAATTTGATCCTGTGGAATACTGGCACCTACAATTTAGTTAAATCTAATTGCGTTTCCGAATACGTACTTGGTAACTCTACCGCTCTATCCTAGCTTCCACGACTTAAGTGGACAAAATTGACCAGCTGGTAACTGTTAATAGTCGAGACAAACGCATCACCATTTATCATTTAATCAAAGAAGGTTGGATTTGCAAAAATATGGAATAAGAACCTACGTTTCCTTGATTGTTCTGTGAGAGAATGATAATCATTAACCAAAAGGCGCTTCTCAGAGCATTATGATTATGCCTTTAATTTACGCGAGCCATTTCATAGAATATAAGCGTGATTTCTTTTTTTTGACAAGATAGAATTACCTGGAGATGATTAAGATAACTGATCGTGATACCGTTTTGTGCTTAACGGATAGACTGACTAATAATGCTACGTAATTAGGAACTAAAACAGGTCGCTACGAAATTCCTGAGATGGTCTGTGCTGAATATTTATCAACGCTATCCGACAAAAAAAACTTACAGTAGCAATAGAAAATGTTTAACTAAAAAGCACATTAGTTTTTCAAAAATTACAGTTTGATAGTAAACGTAAACTACGAGGTTTATTCAATGGAAACACGTTTGATCAGAGTGACTTCCTCGTCATGGCAACGGAATTCATTTGAGTTTTTGTTTGTTTAAGTACTAAATGTTTGCATTTGGCTCTTCTCTAAGTATTGTTACTGAGTTACAAAATGACATCTATGATCGAAAATCTGTCAAAAAATAATCTGCGTGCTGTTATTCAGTTTTTGCCAGCTGAGGGTCGTCAGCCAATGGAAATTTATACGACAATGAAAGCTGTATATGGTGACTACAGTTATTCTCATACGGCAGTGGTTGAACGGTGCAGAAACTTTGGACAGGGAAGAGAATCCACTCAAATAGGCGTATCAAAGTTAGAAAACTTTCTCAGATGAGTATCAGCGTGAGAACTGTCCATTTCATAATTCATAGTTTTGGTTATCACAAAGTTGCTGCTTAGTGGATTCCACGACTGCTTACTGATCATTACAGCATTTAAGGCGCTATTAACAACAAGGTAACGCCGTTTTACATCAAATTGGTACCGGTGATTGAGACTTGTTGTTATCACTACGAACTAGAATCCAAATGTCAGAGTATGCAGTGGAAGCATCCACAGTCTGCGAAGGCAAACAAATGTCCGTTTCAACCTTCGGCAGGAAAAGTAATGGTGACCGTATTTTTTTATTACAAGGGTGTGCTGCTCTTGAATTTTAAAGAACCTGGTCTTAACATTAACGCTGAGCAATATTTAGATACCTACCTTAAAACGTTTACGTGTCAGCTTCAAGAATAAACGTCCCGGATAGCTCACAAATGGTGTCATTCTTTTGTATGATAATGCTCGACCGCATGTGGCCCATACAGTTCAAGATCTGCTTGGGCGTATGAACTGGGAAGTCTTAGAACATCCACCGTGACTTTCATGTGTTTGGTCCATTAAAACAATCATTAAAAGGACGGCGGTTCAATTGAGACGCAGAAGTAGAGATTGCTGTTAGGGAATGGTTCCGCAAACAACCGAAAATATTTTATCAGCAGGGTATTTATAGATTGGTTAAACAGTTGGACTCATGCCTTACTGTTAATTGAGATTTCTTTTGAATTTGTTGAATAAAAAATGTCTTACAGCTTCTAAACTTGTTTCCATTGAACAACCCTCGTACCTTTTAAGAACGACACGGTGCCTTAAAGTTCAGTGAATGTCAATGTTGTGATTGTAACGAAGCAGGACTGCCATGATACAAATGCCAAAGTCTTGATCACAAAGTTGCTGAATTTTTTGGCAGTAGTAAAAACTGTGAAGTGTAAGAGTCGAAAATGCAATTTGGTGGAGTGTAAAGTAAACGGTCAATGATTAGATGATATACTGTGGGGATGTGAAGTTGTCACCCTTAAAAGAAAAGACCATGACGAATTGAAACTTGTGTGGACTCCTAGTGATATGCTGGTGGTAATACGAAAATGCTTGATGTTACAACAGTCGACCTGAAGATGAAGACAGAGTTTAAAGTGTTACTTGTTAGACAAACATTATAAAACAAGTGTAAAGTGATGACAGTGTTGCAAGACAAAAAGCTGTGGTTATTCGATGCTGAATTTTTTGAAGGGGTACACGGTAGTACTACCCATCGGATGTCCTTTGCTGCTTTCCGATACGTGATTATTTTGAAGTTTAAATTCTGCAAACACTCGACGCTCTTTAGCATCTTAGGGGGTACGATTTAGTACTTCGTGGATATACTCCATCTATCCACTGAACTGCTAAGATCCAGTCCGCGTTTCTTTTTCAGTTGGATATCGGCTTAACGCTTCTACATGCATCATTCTGGCCCGACTTTGTACAGCTTTTAATAAAAACATACTTAATGAAATTATCTATTACACTTTTAAGTAGACATCAAGATCAATTGTAAGTACACAATGGTAAATACCCGTTTTTTCCAGAGACACTCCTTATAATATGTTTGTCATGTTACTATAGAAAGAGCATAAGAGACACACTGCTATGATTGGAAAGCAAAGAGATAAGCAAACAGAAGACTGACTGTAGTGTCGGGCCTGCGCCTAGTCTGCTCATTTAGTATTTGATGAATTAGATCTTTCTCAGTAGTTCTTCTACCGCGATTTAAAAATCAACAGGCATATTTGATGCAATGGTAATTTAAGTAACTGAAATCATTACTAATGCTATGTAGCGGCACGTTACTTGGAAATGGAAAACATTAGATTTTAATGATGGCCAACGTCTTATTTCTTCAGCTTTATGTTTGTTTCTTTTTCTTTTGTTTTCACCTTAAGCCCTACCCTTTTGTTGAAATCTGTACGCATCGCAATTTTAAGTCAACTCGGTGAAAGTTTCAAAATTAACTTCAGTGATGACGCTTAACTTTGGGACTTGTAGATTGATTAGGTTGTTTTGGGCTCTTTAAATGTAATACAGGTGGTCCTGAAAGAGTTGGTCAAAATCTGCTAAGAATGAAGAAAGTTTTTGTAAACATCATCAAACCACAGAACAAGTAAAAATACCTAAATTAAGTCTTACAGGAAGAATGAGGTTTTTTTTAATTATAATGAACAACCAAAGATTCTATCTCAATATTGCAAGTAGTCTTCAAGATATTGAAAAGGACAAATTCCTAGAAATTTGGTTCTGACAGTCCTAGATACTATGGAATTCAGTTTTACTCAAAAACAACGCATTGTACGAAAGAGACTTTCACTAATAAATTGCCTCCACTATCGCTTCGTCCATGGTGACGACAACCATGACAGATTTGTAGAATAATTGGCGCCTTATAGTAGCAACCATATGGAAAATTTTGTTTCAGAATTATACATTGTATTACAGACCAGAAACTTGGAAACCATGTATCTTGAAGATTTTTAAAATGTCTTATCTTGTTTTTGGACAATAAGAATTTTCAGATTGCAACAAAGAAATTGTCAGCTCTTCTCTAAAAGTTGGGCCAAATTTTACTTAGAAGTTTAGATAGAACAGGGTTTTACTCCAGTAGCTTTCCTAAGTGCTTCATCAGGAGATTTAGAAGTGCACATCTAGGAGAAGAACAAGTACTTAAATTCTTTATTTTCATATTATCACCGCCTTTGTGTAAATATTTTCACTTATACGTCATTACCAAACAAGCCAAAGTCATAGCTTAGTTAAAGGCAAAGTTCTAAATTTTTTAAATAATCGCCCAGTTTATGTTCAGTTTTTGCAACCAACTATTTTTAGGAATGCTTTTTGGTGACTAAATAACAAAATAGTATCTAGGACATTAAAACAAAATTTACAATTTGTTGGCATTTATTGAACTTGAAAAACTTACGTGCAAGTATGCCTGGTATAAAGCTACAAACTGAATTTATAGGAAAGTTAATAGAAGACACGATTGGACACAAGGGAGTGCTCGTATTGTGTACGAGTATTTTTAGTAATGCGTAAAACTTGTTAATTTGGAGAGCTATTGCTTTTTCTACCTTCTCTTTTAAATTATGTACATATCGCTGTAACTTATAACTACCAGCCAAAGGATACCTAGTAAATTCGGTTTCTTTGCCTACTGGGGAAACTAAAACCAATAATACATTTTCCGGTAGAGTAATTTATCCTAAAACTATTTACCTAGTTGAACCAATCATTACATTCATTACATAAGATATGTATATTGAAAACATAACCAATAAAAGACTTTAGAAAAGTATTATTTTCAGTATTTTTATTTTTAAATGTTTAGAACTTCATTTATCTGTTCGTAAACTCTTCTCAAACAGGAGAAAGAATTTCGTAAATACTAATTTTGAAAAGTTACTTAACTTTTTATGAAGTTCGGTAATAAACAATATTTTTATTTTTGGCACTTCCTCGTTTCTTCAATATTTTATACCCTTGATCTTAACTAATAAGGTTTATAGGGTCGTATAGATTCGCTACGCTTTCCCTTAATAACCCACGAGAGAGAAAACGAAAATAGGCCAAGTTCAAGTACAAGGTGAACAAGTCGATATTCATGAATCTGTATAATTTCAGCAAAGTTACCAACCAGTAAAAATGATTGCCTGTAGCTTTTAGTGTTTGAAATCAGCCGCATTAGTGCGTTTATATGGTATACACTTACGCCTTATCCAGTGTTGTGTAGGCAACTCAACATACACTCTGCTATTGCTGCTTGTATAGCAACAGATCATCCGGATGCAGGCTATTTAATTGGATAAATTTACGCACAAGATTTTTAATTGTAGCGGAATTTAAACGTTTAATTGGTAAATCGTTTACTTTTTTTCAGTTAATTGTAGTATTGCGTGTACGCAAACGTTGATTTCGAAACACATTCTTTGAATTTGCAAAAAATAAGTATGATTACAATTGCTGTAAATTTTTATTTGAAAGCGTGTATCGTAAATATTTTAAATTTATGTGTATGTATTACAATCTTTATTTCTAATACACGTTGTTTTTCTTGATTTTTGGATGACTTCCAATATTAAATCTTCTTCAATTCTAATTTTACAATTTTAATTGCGCAGATACAAAAAAAAGTACAGAATGACAATTTATTAAGAGAACTAATTTACAAATCTCAAGGGAGAAATTTCCTGTTTCTTTTATAAGTGTTTCTTTGTTTTTGCTGCAAGCTCCTATAAAGTGCAAACTGGTGCAATGAAGAGGGACATCTGAAGAGAGTTATTGTATAAATGTATGTAGTTATGACACGATCTTCGCGACCTTCCGCTTGGGCGAGGCAGACCACTTTGGCATTAGCAACTTCTGCAATGTTGCAGCAAAAACTGGAAGGCATGATACTTCCTAATATGTGTACTTTAGGTAAAGTCAGGATATTGACTTTTTCACTTCGTGTATACGGACGGTAAAGGTTGATAAAGTTGAAAGCTACTTGAGACTGACATAAGGAAATATACTCTGTTGAAAGTATGCAGATATTTTCGAAAGAAACCCATAAATTATTTTAGAAATAATAAATTCCTTTTTTTTTATAAAGGTAAATCGTAAGTCTGTGTACTAAAATAAAAATGAAGATCTTGTATTCTTAGCAAAAATGCTATGAACTTTTTAAAATGCAAGCGATTATATTCCCAATAACTGGAGAAAACAATAGAAATATTTAATTTTCGTAAAACTAGATTTTTAAAATAAGGACACTATAGGTGACCTTGTGTTTAGAATCAACTTATCTCAACGGCCCTGATAATCCACCTAAGGAACGTATAAATAGAATGAATTAACTTTACGAACGTAATTTAGTAACCAAGATAAGGTGCGCGTATATATTTAAAGATCATATATCGTAGACGAATAAATGCATGTTTAAAATACAATCAAAGGATGCAAATGGCGAAACCAGAAAAGTACTTGTCGAATTGGAAGTCACACTTAGAAGGAAAAAGTTCCTGCAAACCATTGCAAAGTAAAGAACCATCTCATTACTATCATGCTGATTATGTCGATTGCTAACAATTATTATGAAAAATTAAAGTTTTTAGAAATAAAGGTCCAGCAAATTTTATAGGTTTTAATAAAAAAACTGGGTCAGAGCAATTCAGTTTTAAACAGCGGATAGTGCTTAATGTTATATTGGACTGCCCAAGACACTGAACACTAGTCTTGGTCTTAGAAATTTTCCACCAAAACAAAAAAGTGTTTAGTAAAAATTATAATCAATAAAGACGGCATCTTCAACTCTCTTCCGAGATTCTTTCAGTCAACAAGTCAATCTAGAAATTAAGAAACATGACCGATCTCAGGATATTGACATTTTTAGAAATGAATTTCTGGGCTTCTTTATGTCTTCGATTTTGTCTAAGATGCTTTAATTAGCAAAGTTTCGTATATAATTAAATATTGGACTACCAACATTCTAAGACATAAGCACATAAATTATAAAACTCGCGAATCTAAAAGTGTTTTAGTTATTATGGCACAAACATTTCTTTTTCAGAATTTTTTTCTTCGTGTTTTTTTGAAACAATACAAGGATCAACAGCTGCCCAGTTGCTAATTTCATAGGTGTACTATTTACTTACTTTTTAACACACAACCTTGGAAGGTAACTACCAAGAGTGCTGCAGCTCTATTGCCAAAGTCGACACTTGACACGAATTATAATGGGTCAAGACATGGAAGAACAAGAAGAAGAATAAGAATATTCACGTGAATGGACGTGAACGGGAACCAAAAGAAATAGGTTGTGCAAAATCGTGAAGCACGTGCCACATATCGGATCAAATGGTTAGATCAGGTAGTTAACCGTGGGTCACGAACCATAGTGGACCACGAAAATGGTTAGGCCACGTCGATCGAGTCGCTCTGAAATCGAAATAAAATGCTGCTTACAATTTTGCATACACTCTTAACCTTTGAATCGCAGTAGTAGGAGTAAGAACATATCACTATGTCCAGAAAGTAAGTTCATTTTTACTGGTAAAATAAAACAAATGTATATTAGGAAAAATAATTTATTGCAAAAGAATCTGTAGACTTAAAACTATTAGTCAACATAGCTACCACCATTTTGTAAGCATTTATCGTAGCGTGGCACTAAGTTTTGTATTCCTTCGTCATAAAACGTTGACGCCTGTGACTGTAACCAAGTTGCAACATGTTCTTTAATCTCATCGTCGTCATTGAATTTCTTGCCAGCGAGGTTTGATTTTAGGCTTAAAAACAGGAAGAAGTCACTGGGAGCAAGGTCCGGACTATACGGTGGGTGGTCAAATTGTTCCCATCCAAATTGAGTCAAAAGTTGCTGTGTAAGGTTTGCAGTGTGGGGGCGAGCATTGCCATAAATCAACAAAATGCCGCTAGTGAGCTTTCCACGGCGCTTATTCTGAATTGCACGACGCAGTTTCCTTAGCGTATCACAGTAAGCAATATCGGTAATTGTTTCGCTCCGTAGTAGAAAGTCCACTAAAAGAACACCACATCTGTCCCAAAACACTGTGCACATGATTTTCCGGGTTGTCAAATTCGGCTTCGATGTTGTCTTTGCTGGTGACGATGTGTGCCTCCATTCCATCGATTGCCGTTTTGTCTCATGTGTCTCATAGGCTACCCAAGTCTCGTCCCCAGTCACTATACTGTTAAGGAAATGGTCTCTGTCATTGTGATAACGAGTCAAAAATTCAAGAGCAGCACCTAGGCGTTTTTTCTTGTGATCCTCGGTAAGAGTTTTCGGTGCCAAGCGTGCACAAAGCTTTCGATATCCCAGTTTGTCATGAACAATTTCATGAAGAAGGGATCGTGAAATTAGGGGAAATTCCATAGAAAGAAGAGAAATCGTAAACTTACGGTTTCCTCTAATTTTTTCATTCACTGCATGAACAAGTTCATCATTAACCAATGATGGACGTCCACTTCTTCCTTCATCGTGCACGTTTACACGGCCATTGTTGAATTTTTTACCCATCTCACAACCATAGAATAACCCATTACATTCTGTCCATAAACCTCAGAGAGCTGTTGATGAATGTCCACTGGTTTCAATTTTTTCGCATTGAGAAACCGAATCACTGATCTAATCTCGCAATCGGCGGAATTTTCAATTACCTTCGCCATTATAAACAAGCACTGTGACACGATAACAGCAGATAACTAACTCAAAATGGCGTCAATCGCTTAGTAACGATACAAGGTCATTGCCGCGCATGCTGCAACGGCGGGAAATAGAAAATGAACTTACTTTCTGGACATAGTTATATTAGGGACAGCGTGCCAGCGAGTGAGAAATGATAGCCTTGATAACCAGTGTAGTATCTGCCCAAAAGAAATAAGCTGGTGACCCCCTATTCATATCACCACATAGGTAGTTTGACTCATGAAAATGTGACCCACAGGAATCTTGTGACATGAAAAATTCGAAAATTTTGTGACTCGTGGGACTCACATCTCATATACCAACGTGAGTGGATTTCTAGCTAAAAATTCTCCCTGCGTGAGTAGGTGAGCAATGAAAAAGAGTTACATTGAGCATCAACGAGCGATCACTAACGCGTAACTCCTATTGCCAATATTGCAAATGAGCAATAATGCATTTTAGACATACATAGATATGAAGGATTTAAATAGCAAGTTTAGGTTTCTATTGCTTTTGAACTCAAAACGAAATGTTTTAACTCAAGTCCATGTTTTCAAAAAAAATTTCCAATTAGTCGTTGTAGAGAGAATGGTTTTGACTTCATTTTCATATGAATTTTGGCGTAGTTTATTGCAGAATAGTTCACATAGCGCTTTGTGGTACTTTTCTTTAGAACTTCTTAGAGAAACCTAGCTTGGAGTGAAGTTCTTCTTCGTGCTCCATCCCAAAGGCGCCTGCCTTTACTTTCTTACTTATTGAATTGCAATTACTTCCTGACAATGACATATTTTTATATTTAAAGGAACTTGGCATTTGGCGTTTGGCGTTTGTAAGTGATACTCTATCTTATATTTCTGACATTTACCTTTGATATTACCTCATGAGTGACTTTTTATGGTACGGTGTTTCAATTGTCATTTTCTTTTGATTTCTTCTACAGCCAATGTCATATGCATATCGTTATATTGGGATACTAAATTGATCCGAAGCAGTTTTGCCCACCGTCGTCACTCTTTTTGTGTTCCTACAGTGGGTAATACTCAGATCCCACTTATTACCTTTTAACTAAGATTTTTATTGCAAACTGTACTCCACGCATTTTTACACCTAAAACATGAAAATGCATGTATGAAAAAGATGTATTTGAGATAGAAACTTGGATCTTGGGTTAAAGAAATTTGAAATATCTTGGACGTTTTTGGAACAACTGATTTTGTTTTGGTCTACTTGAATTTTTTGAACTGGCCACATTTTTTAAATCAACAGCAAGATTTTTCTGATCAGTAGCCTTATCCTTTAAAAGATCACTTTCCCATTGTTTTGCAAACTTTTTGATATAAAACTTAGGTAGGTCTTCGTGACGATGATAGTGACTCAGTTTCTTGGACTAGTGAAGCTTTTCAGACCGACCGCAAGTTTTTGAAAGTATCAGTTTTTTTCATTTCTTTCAGATTTATCAACAAATTTTGAGTTTTTTCGAGCCTTTTAGGCTAGTCAAGCTTGCTCACTTTAAGTTGGTCTGCTTTTTCTGAAAGATCGGGCATTTAGGTGCATGCTGATCGGATATTTTAGAACAGTCAAACGGTTAAATTTTTTGGGCCAGTAAAACCTCTCGGAGCAATTGAGATTGTTTGACTCTTTGTTTTTTTCTAATCTTGACAAAGTCAAGTCAGAAGATTTCAAAACGCTGTTCCGTTCAAGAAATCTTTTTTCAATAAATTCTTTGCTCGAGTGTTCATCATCGCTTCGAGAATTGAAAAGAGGGTTATTTACAGAGACCAAGATTCTTGATGTCAATCTTGGTTTTTGTCTTGACCTAATTATGTAATAGAGCTTTTGGGTTGGAATACGTCAAAAGGCTCAAAGCTTTTGAATTCTCACAGTCTTTAATGACAGTTTGTTTCTTACAGTGATTTTACTGTTCACACGGCTTGTCGTTTATTATACAACTTGGAGTTTGTTAGTTTCAGCTCAAATTAAAAATAAATCATAAACTCAAATGTCTTCAAGTACGGAACAAAATAATGAACCAGCAACACAAATTAATCGAGAATTGCACTTCTAGTTTGAGTCATTTGACAACTTTTAAGTTAACGTTTCTAGCTAGACAAGTCATTAAGTATTCAGAAGAAACTTGAGCTGTTACGAGCGCTCTTGACTTTTGATTATGATATAATTTTAAGACACTTTTTTATTTTCTTGATGTCAAAACTTAACTCAAGAAAAATAGTTTGGCAAAGAAATTTGATTCTTCCTGAAGAAACGTTAGATACTACTTCAAAGTTGGTTTTGCGAACAAGCACCCGTGGAGAATTCTACACGAACTAATCCCTGAAACTGGAGGAAACTGCGGGCAATTCTTTAAACGAGTTCAAAACTAAGTTCCTCGTTTCTAACCTAACGCCGAAAGATTGAAATGTGTAGAGGTATTGATGGGAGTCGGATTTTGATTTCAAGATTTAAGACTTAATGCCAGATCATTTTTGAACTCAATCTTTAACTTGAGATCAAGAGTAATACCGGATTTTGAATAACAAGTCAAGTGTTTAGAGCAAAGTTCGGATTGGTTGTGCCAAAAGTATTATTCACACTGTCAGTTTTTTAGGGTAGAAAAAAGTGTTACTATTTCATTTGATAGCAACTATAATAATTTAATAATCTGAATTTGGCTTTTCTTGACTCTCTCTTCACGATTTAAAGGCAGCAACTATTAACAGTCCGTTTTTTTTTTCTTATCTATTCACGGTTCAATGATAAACTGAGATAGAATCGACTCAAAAAGGGCAAGAAAAATTTGGAAACCACACGTCTAATTTCATATATGCTTATTGAAGAACGTAGCTTGTTTAGATTACATTTTTGATCGTTCTGCAAGATGCAAATTTGATAGGCAAACTTAGTCAATCATATATTACAGACTTATCAATCACTAGGGAACAAAAAATGTATACGAAAAAGACATGGAGAGATTATTTTAAATTGGTTGTGAGCTGGATAATTTATTTTAGTGATAGTTGCAGTAAGATAATATCAATACTGACATAATATTGACTTGATTTGAGTGACCATAAATTACTTAACGATTAGTCATCTTTTGTCAAGTGATATTAAGTTTTAACATAAATTTTATTAGATTTTGAGTGGTTTAAACACGACTAAAATAAGTTAAAATAAATCAAACTGGTTTTATTCAGCTGTAATTAAGATTGATTAAGTTAAAAGCGAATTAAAACTTGTTTACAAAGCGCAACTGAAGGATTCAAGTTAATTTTCATAAACAAGCTAATTTAAGGAATTGTTCTTCTCGAAATTCAGAACTTAATTTTTATTTACGTAAATGGCAAAAGATGCGTGTGCTGTCACCAAAATTAACCCTTCGTAAAGAAAAGCAATTTGACGTACATTACAGAGCAAGGAGCTTTAATTAAAGCAATGAAATCTAATCACTGATAAGTTTCCTTTGATGTTAAGATTTAATCACGCCCGGAGTGACAATTACTATTTAAACCATACATAATTAGCTTATAGAAAATTAACAATTTCATTTTATTCACACTTAATTTTTGAATCAATCTTCAATTACGCAACAATGAATGCATCCCTTGTTCTACCAGTATCACGATATATTCACGAAGTGATATATTATTACCTATAAACTGCAGGTCACCTAATGAAAGAACGTGAATAAATCTCCAGTAATTTTACTCTGTCATCCAGCACAATAGTATATAAGGCTAGACAAGATTTTTCTAACAACCGGAGTCAACGCCACCTCATGACTTCGAGTTTTCAGATCGGCCCATTGTGATATTTCACCTAGAAGCCAGAGAATAGGATTTATGGCGATCATTGAGCTGGATCTAATCTCATTGAAAGTAATAGTACAGTTTAAGGATTGAAAATGGGATCATTCGAACGCGAGCATTTAACATATATCTACCTATAGATGACAAGTATGAAAGATTTATTATGTGCGTTTGGATTTTAATTATGACCCATTGATCTGCATATTCAGGAACGAGTTTGAATAAAAATATTTTTGTTTTTAACGTTTTGCAGCGTCTGTAAATTTAAATTAAATACAGTAGCTTAAGGACAGATTCTTGCATATAATTTGTTTCCCCCACAAAAATAATCTCTAAACTACTTAAATTGATCGTTTTGTGTTACAAATTAGAATTATCTCTATCTTTAAAACTTACGAGTAGAGTTATTTCTCATTTTAAGGCGCCTATCAAGATTTAAGAAAGAATAATTTGTTTTTTTATAGTTATGGTTTTAGCCAAAACAAATTTGAAATGAACTATTGATATGGTAATAGTTCACAAACTCCTTTTAGTTCCATGCACTTCTTCCTGACATGTTAAATTACCGACTAATGTAAGTAAAATTCCTGTTTAACTAGACTTAGGCACAGGCTGGTCCAAAAGCGTGTTTCTAGCTTTTGCAATCTTTGATTATTACGTCAGTGAACGATACATCAGGCGATTTCGGAAATCAGGACTTTTCTAAAAAGATCCGTAAGATACGACCCTAGTTATTGTTTAGGTCTCCACTAAGCTAAGATCTGAAGTACAAACCTTGCTCATGAGCTTACCGTGTTTTGTTATATCGTCGAATTTGAATTTTGATTCCTCTGAGCAGCTGATGATTTGCCGATGTTTCTATTAGCTTTTTGAATTCCATATGTTAATGTCTTTTTTCTACTAACTTTAGACATCGCAAATTTGTCTCAATCCAATGTTTTTCAACCTAAAAGAATTGTGGATGGTTCGTGTGAATGATACATTTTTCCTTCTCTTCCTTTTGTCGTTTGCCATAAGGCCTCTATGGGGGGATTTTGTACAGAATACTCAGATAATGTTAATCAATTCAAACTTGAATTTCTATTAAGAAATCCGTTCCACATGCCATGCCGTTGGGATTTATGAACACTGTGAGAGTTTGAAAATGAAATTTCAACATGTGTGATTTCTGTCTTTGTGGTGAAGTTTAGCTATAGTCCAGTAACAGGGTACTTTTACCTGGAATTAAATCAGGTAGAAGGTTTTATTTTTCTATCCCGTATATATTATTAGTAGAAGGAAGAATGTAAGTTTTCGACCTCTTCGGGAAAACTTTCTGTGGCCAAGAAACATCGAGGTTTTTGGACTTTTTTCGGTTTTCCGCTATAACTATTTTCTGGTCACTCCTAGCAAGCAATAGTCTATTATCACTTTGAGAAATGACAAAATTTCCGACAACTTTTGTAGCGGGAAATTTTTTTCTAATCTCAATACTAAGCGAGTTACAGTTCGTCAAAGTTCAGCAAGATTTGCCGTTTTTTCTAAAAGTTGGGTTTTCACCTTCAGAGGCGGTTTAATTAACGGGGGCTGCTTTTCTGATCGGATAAGCCTTTCTTCCATCCTCATTCTAGTCTGTTCGTTTCTTGACCCAACCATGTTTGCACCTGGTGATAAGTCTGCAGCGAATAAAACCTTGCTGCATCTGCAGTAGGTGGCAATCGTGCTAGGTTAAAAACCGTTCTTGCGACCGATTTGATAAACAAATCGTGTCTCAAATCGTCCAATGATTCAGGGCTCTGTTTTTGACCATACAATGCCTGTTACCCTGCCTTCACTATGCAATCTGGAGGGACGTGGGGTTCAGAGAATTTCTCTGCTTCTACTTTCAGATGTGGGTGTTGTTCAATGAGAGAACATAATTTTAATTTTCCGTGGCCAAAAACAGCTGATGTTGTATCACATCCTGTAAATGCATGAGTGAAGAGTATATGTGTGGGATCAAACTTGAAGCAAGGGGTTGAGTACCATACACCTGCTTTTTTGGCTTTTCCTGGTTTAAAAAAGTATAAGTTCTCATAAGTGTTTGCTAGCCCTGTTAGGAGAACGAGAACGTCAATATCCTCACTAACAATAGCCACACTTTCGAATTTTTCTGCTCGGGAAATAGCTGTAGAAATGATCAATCTATCTGCATCTTCTTTTGCCTGTTGAACTTTAATGCTTCCTTTTTCCAATTTTTTCATCAGCATTTTAATTAAACGGTTCTTTTTGTTCTCATTTCCTAGAATCATTTCCTACGTTACTGCAGCATTTGTTTCTTTACTGAAAATGATGTCAGCTGAAGTATCTGATTTTTTCAAGCGACGAAACCTCTCAAAAGACTTTGTTCCTTTCTGCGAGGGATCAGTTGAATATCCATCAAAAATAGCTGTGATGTTAGAGACAGTGCTTTCTTAAGTAGGCTTCATATTTTCTACAGATGGAATTAAAGTTCTGCCTTATGGAGGAGAAATCCTCCATCCACAACAAAGCTTTTGATGTTTGGTGCTACATCATGAGGAGGTGTGAATGTTTCATATAGGGATAATTTTGTTCCCTTGTGCAGGCCTTCTTCAGAAAACAAAGACATGGGATACGGAGCTGGTTTGAATATGAGACAGTGTTTCAGATCTTCTTCGGACTGCCTTACAATATATATTTTGTGAAACAGTGTTAATGGATTGACAATTATTATTTATTCAGTTCCTAATCTTCAGAGCAGTGCAGGACACAAGTGTATTTGCCCTCAAACGACACATTCTGAAAGCCCTGAGCAATAATTCTCGAGATCCCTTACTTCCAACTTTTACTGTTAAATGATAGTTGACTTCTGCATCTCCCATTAATCAACTGCCCTTTGACATGATAACATCACTTTCTGGAAACGGGGGGTGTTGAGACAGCCAATCTAGCAGTTTTTGATTGTCTTCACTGTCTCTATCCCTGCGTGAAGGTCTTAAATCAACATATTGCTCACTGGTCCTAGATGATACGTCACAGTATTCTTTAATCTTCTGACAAATATTCTGCAAGCTTGCCATCCCCATAGTCAACTTTGTAAGTACACCGTTAGAAAAGCCACGCCCGTTAATAAACTGTCCCTGAAGGTAAAAACCCAACTTTTAGAAAAAATGGCAAATTTTGCTGAACTTTGACGAACTATAGCTCGCTTGGTATTGAGATTAGAAAAAACTTTTTGGTACAAAAGTTGTCGGAAATTTCGTAATTTCTCAAAGTGATAATAGACTATTTCTTGCTAGGAGTGACCAGAAAGTGAAAAAAATCCGAAAATTTCGAGGTTTTTTGGCCACAGAAAGTTCTCTCGATAGCTACGGAGGTCGAAAACTTACATTCTCCTTTCTACTAACAATATATACAAGATAAAAAATAAAACCTTCTACCTGATTTAATTCCTGCGAGACCCCTTTTTGACGACGCCGTTACTGGCCTACTACCCGTTTCTAAATTATTTGTTTTTGTTTCAACAGCATGTAGGCTGTTTTTGAAAACTTGCATTTCAACATAGCTATTTTGTACCTTGCATTTAAGATTGATCGGATTTCATTTATATGCAAGGTAAACGATACATAAATTGCAATCAGTTGATTGAGTGTAATGATAACAAGAGACTGACAGAATAATGTTGACGTTGTCGATTCAATTAATGTCAAGGTGTTACTAAATATGAAAGTTGCATCGGCAGGTTTGTTTTCTAACTCCAGGAGAAGGTTTTTAAAGTTTTTACGAGTAATCTCAAACAAGTGTTTCAGTTTTTTCTTTTTCTACGAACTCCGAAGCAGTCGTTACTGAGTTTGAAAAGTCTGTTTGTTTGTCTGTCTGTCTGTCTGTCTGTCTGTCTGTCTGTCGGTCCGTCCGTCCGTCCGTCCGCATTTTTTGTCAAATTTTAAAATTTTGATTTCAGATTTGGATTCTACATCAAAAACTAAAGACCACGTGGGTATCTTCGTTTTTTGATATCACCTCGGGAACATGGTCAAAATGGCCGCCAAAATTTGAAAACAGTAACAAAACAGGAATTTGTTGTGATAATACTTTGCATTCCCAGATGTTTTAGTATTTATTCAGTTACTCCTCAGCAATTCTAGGTGCGCTCAAGAAGTGGAAGGCGCCCCAAACCAAGCAAATTTTTAGATCGCTCTTATTTTAGAACGTTCGAGAATGGCAACTTCAAAAGCAGCTACACTACTGTTCAATATCTAGACAATACTTTTAGGTCGCCACTCTAACCTATCAATATGGATAAAACGAAAGAAAGATGTCCCTAATATTGCAGATAATTAGTCGTATCTTTCTTAGGTTACAAGATAATTTCTGTGAACTGAACTTTATTTTCCGGAACCAAAACCAAGTCTCGTAAAGAGCTAATTTTATCAAGCATGTTGTAAACGTAAAAGAAAGCTATCCAGGGTATATCGGTTTATTAAACGAGTTGGACTGAAGAATGAAAATGACGAAGTAGGTACAGAAAGTTCCTTTTATAAGATCGTGATTGTGATGCCGTTTTTGAAGTTTGTAACTATCGTGGCGTCGGTAGTTGATACTGATGGACTGGTAGAAGATTGTTCGTTTTCAGGTTGTTCAAATCTGTTTGATAACTAGAATTTAATCAGTGCAAGCAATTATTTTGCCATATTTGATATTTAATTTTAGATCGATGAGCATAGAAAATATTTCCGTGTGAAGCTAAAATTTGATTTTCTACCACTTGCGACTCAATTTTTCCCATGAAAAACTTTAAGATGTCGTTTCGAGAAGAAAGGTATAAATACAATGCAATCTTTTCTTAATCCATCTGTCCTTGAAGTGTAACTTACATTCTCAGTTATAGAATTGAGCCTTTGTAAGCAATACTAATGGTCAATTTACATAGATAGTCGTCGAGGTTACATCAATCGTTTATCAAAATATTTTTTTACTTCATTAATTCTTGTATTGATTCTGCCGATTAAATGCCGAAACGACAAGGTTTTTATTGGAATTCAACATCTTTCCATTTTCATTGCATTATCTGCATCCACTATCTTTACAAAAGCCTGATAATATTATATAATACATAAAATACTTGCTCATTACGTGAGGGCAAATCAGTGGTGATTTTAAAATTCTTCTTTAATCGCACGGAGTAGCAAACTTTTTAACTTTAGAAGTCACTTGTATTATGAAACCCTAACTGAACTTGCAGTTTCAGGTACCAGTACAACATAGGCTAAACCAGGTTTTAGGTTAATAATAATATGACTCAAAAATCATCTGCAACAATGATTTTCAATTACTCGAAACATACTAGTACATACAATGTGATTACTTAACCTTGTTTTTAAATATTTGTATATCCCAGTTCTTCATAATACGTTCTAAGATGTGCACATCATTTTAAAAGGTGGTACAAAGTAGGTTAACTTTGAATGGAACCCATAGGAAATGCGTAAGTAATTGAGACTTGATTCGAACCATGTAGAAACTTTTAGAATGCATGACAGGCTGAAAGAAGAAAGGTGATGTGCCGGCATAATTACTCATAATTCAGGGTTTGCAGGTCAGACAGATTGCTCATACTGGTCACATTAGCCATAATTGCCCCACCCTCTGGTATATAGCACGTCTTGGGTCGCTTAGTCAGACTGAACCATTGACAGCATACAAATTGACATCTGCAAGACATGTTCAGCTCAAAGCTCTGAAATCAGAAAAAATTTATTGTAGTCTCTTGTCACATATCAATGTCAAAACCCACGATGTGTCTGAAGTAAAGTTTTTTTAAAACTCTTTGGAGACAAAAGCAGAACAAATGGCTTAGTATCAAAACCAAGACTTAACCAGTTTTGATCTCGGTTTTGAAATGAAGACCAAAAAGTCGAAAGTTGTGACCCATTAAAGTTGATCAAGATTCACAGTGCTTTTGGTTTTGTCTTAAACTCGGAGATCACGTAAGGGACCCGAAAAACCAAAATCGAAGTGGAGACTTTTCAGCATAAGCTTTGCTATGGAACTGAAACAAATATGTTGGTAATAGAAGGCAAAACCTGACAATAACATTCGAACTTCTTCATTGGTGACCCCGTTCTTCGTTGGTGATCCCGTCTTCAGAGTAAAGTTTATCGACGAAAAATACATTTTGAATATCTTTTCTGTTTTCTCTTACTTTAAGTGGATGCCACGGCTTTCAACGTGATGTATTGTAAAAAACTATTAGTTTGAGATGTGCACCATATTATGATTGATATTGCGCGTCATATCAAGCATTTTCTAAACAAGTGAAAAATTCATTTTCGATAACGTCTTTTCGATTTCCTGTCAAGGTTTTGTACACTTACTACCACTGGTGAGAAGCTCTTTAATTTAAAAAAAAGTGATTTGAGCAAAACTTTATAGCAATGGTGTAAAACTAAGCAGTATTTAACTGTGGCAGTTATAAAGCGGAACATGGTAATGCTTTCCTAAAGCTGAAAGGAATTACGGCAGAAATTAACGGTACTGTGCAGTAGGAGACAAAGCTTATCAGTATCAGGGCAGTGTCAAAAATATTACCAAAATTGTCGGTAGGTACACTTGTTTTTTAACAGTGAGAGACTTTTCAAGTTTCAAGGCTATACCTTTTAAGTCCTATGATTTTCAAGTGCCATAGTTCATACATAAACCTACTTATACAAGAAGTGTAAACAAAGCCTATACGTCCAGAATCACTTTGGTAACTTACTGTTAGTTTTTGATTTGTGGTCATCTCAGAATATAATCGTTGCTATTTAGCATACGCAATAGGGTCAAAATCTTGGCCAGAACAGATTAGAACAAGAATTTACCAATCGTGCTAAGTAACTTAAATATTGTTACTTCAATGCGTTTTATTAGTCACTACATTTCGGAGATCTTTAAAATTTAATATTAGGCAGTGATTAAATTCTTGACAAGGAAAGGTCAATCTTGTGTGATTTTCACACTGTTTATACAAAAATTTAAAAATGGATCCTATCAGTGCAAATCAACGGAGGCTATTAAGAAGTATTGAAAAAATTAAAACAAAGAAAAACTGCCGATAAAGTGTAGGCTAACAAGAATAAGTGTGAAGAATTTTCAATACACACGTTGCATTGGTATTATCTACAGGGTGTCAAAAAAAACGTTTAAATATTTAAGGGACTTATAGTACGACCAAAAACAAGTAAAAAAGTGACTGAACATGGGTCCGCAAATCAACCGTTTTCGAGATAAGAGCGATTTTGGTTTTTGTAACTTTTTGTAGTTTTTAACGTGTAACGCTACAGAACACGATTAGATTGTTTTAAACATTGTAATTAATAGATGTGTACAGATAAATACTGGGATATAAAGACATGTGAGATAAAGATGTATTCTCCTACTATAACCAATAGATTGCAGACTATTGAGCATTGTACGTATACTATAAACCAATAGCTTTTAGCTAGCTGCACTATTTTATATAAATCAATTTTGTTTCGAAAGATCTACCAGATGATAACACAAAATCCAAAGCCGGGAATGTTCTAAATCTCAAAGTACAGTGTTTAGGCAAAGACGTGAATGCCATGAGACTAACTCTTACACTGTAATATGTGAAGTTTTCCCAAATTGCTTTCTCACTAAAGCACTGACAAGCCGAAATTAAAAGGGGCCCAGCAAAACAACAATTGGTACAGCTATGCAACCAGAGGAAAATTGAAGTACTTGCTGCGGGTGTCTTCTAGAAGGTACGCGATTTGCAAACCATCACATTAGAATGAGGATTGTACTACTTCCCATGTAAGAAGTCAGAATGTTTTTTGGGTTTGGCCACTGTGTTCTATCAAAGATCTTTCTTCACATTCAATACAACTCCAAATTTGTTACTTTTTTTATAGAGCCTAAATAATGTTTTATCCAGGACTACCCCTACATATTTTGGTACTTTGCTGTCCTGGCTTGTAGTTTTGGGTAAGCTTTCATACTTTCGTACGTACTTTGTACGTACAACTTTAAAGACGAAAATAGGCTCAACGTGTTGTTTTTACATTTTGTTGATTTGATTGACGCAATTTATTTAATTTTTATTACAAGTTTATTAGTAATTCTACTCTTCTTTGGTTTAATTTTTTCACTGCCAGGTTTTCAAAAATAAAAAAATTGCTGTACCTGTTTTGCTACCACGAAGCATACATGTGGTGCTGTCCTCACTTTAACAAGGTTTGTATTAATAATAGTTGGACAATTATCGAAGTTAGACGTAATACCTTCAGAATGTGTATCGAAACTGATATCGCGACTTTTATTACCTGTTATCAAAGTCCAAATTACAAAGGAGAATTTTCCGTCTGCTTCGTGCAAAACGTTTTTAAAATACACTTTTGTTAAATTTCATTACTCGCATATTTTTCTTTAGACTGCAATGTACTAAATTTAAAGCATGTGTGAGTGTCCTAAATAAAATGTTTACGTATTAGTCATTCATTGGTTATAATCTAAAAATATTAAACAGATTCGTTTTTCTTAAAACGACCCCATTAAAAAGCAGATTCCCCAAATAAAATTTCTAAAAATTAATAGCATGTAGAAAATTCCTGTTAAAGCAAGCTTAATTTTTAGAATCTAGATATAATAAGTCCTACACTGTTAAAATAAATAATCATAAAAGTAGAGATAAGGGATAAGGTATGTAGAGCACAAGGTATCACCACAGACTCCTGCTATACCACCCGCAGTTGATATGCGGATTTTAATGCGAGAGCCTGCTGCTCTCTGTTCGTTCTTGATATTGTGATTTGGACGGTTGCGGAGTTGTTCGCTCGTGTGACGGGCAAGCATTCCACATTGGCACGGGTATCTTTCGATCTTTTCGCGGGTGAATCAGTCAGCATTGACTCGCAAAGCGCGCAAGGTGTGTGTTATACACCTATATTAAACCTTACACTAATATACGGAACAGCGGACAGGTGCGAAAATGAGAAATTCATTACCAGTGAAAATGTGAAAAGTTTTGACTGACATGCACTGCAAATGTAATTAATCATTTTGTGTGCCACGTCCTTACGAGGACGACCGACGCAAGCGTTTTACGGCTATTATAACTTTTATACAATAACAATTATTGTATTTACAATATAAATGGTTAGTATTATTTTAATCATTCATTAATGTCTGTAATATTTATTGATAGTGATGGCGAGTAACAGTGTTGTTGTTTTTTTATTTTGATTTTATCGCTTTTAGTGTTACGTTTATCAAATATTTTGTTAAGATTAGATTCTACATTATCATATCTGAAAATAAGAGCGTGTGTACACTTCAAGTACGAAAAGATAACAACTTCCCCCACAGTTAAGCAACTTGAAATATAATTTTATCCAAAAATTTAATTTAGACAGTTGTTTGGCGGGCAATACATTTAAAGTTACTTAGCAAAACTGATACATAAAACGCTTGGTAATGCAGATTCATTAAGCAGAATTTCAAATAAATGGAATTTAGCTTTTAGCTACTACAATCAGAAATTGTTACGAACTAAATTAACTTTTCATTATCATCAGTGAATGTAATTGAGTATCTTCGGATAAGGTTTGATCACGCTATTGCAAAATGAAAAAATTTTGACGATTTATTTGTTCGTTAATGACAAGGAATAGTTAGAAGCGCTTGCAAATCCTAACTGTTCAGTAAGTTATCATTTCTAGATTTCTCACAATGTTTAAAATTGTTTAATGATCAAAACCATATTTTGAAGATGAAAACATTAAAAAAGCAGTTTTTGACATTTTACTTTCAGCTTTTAATTTTTACTAGAGATGAACTATTCAGAGTTATAAGTCATAAGGTGTACACATGTCAAGCTTAGAACCGCCAGACAATGTGGTTAGCATGTAAGTGGTACAAGCAGATATAATTATTCCGGATTAGCTCTAATGATACTGCAAGGGTTGTTGTATGATGTATGTATGTATCATGAATACATTCTATACTGTACAGTGTACACGAACCAGTTCAATTAATGATAAATACCA
The DNA here is from genome assembly GCA_011009095.1 of Ignelater luminosus. Taxonomy (NCBI): domain Eukaryota; kingdom Metazoa; phylum Arthropoda; class Insecta; order Coleoptera; family Elateridae; genus Ignelater; species Ignelater luminosus. The sequence goes on from VTPC01090687.1 coordinate 33,939, forward strand.
CTTGGTGCTATTATCACCATGCATTAGCAAAACTATTGCCAAAAAATAAACTCCGTTGTTTAATTATTTAACAATTCAATTGTGTTCTTAAGAAATTGGTGAATCAATTACACAATACTGTGGGGGCATTTTTTCAACATTTATTAACGTATGTTATTACTTTCATACACCGTTTTAATTTTTTTTAACTAGAATGCCGACTATTTTACCAAAAATAAGTGCAATATGAATAGACTACTTCTAACGAACAAACGACGTCGTAATGACGACTTATCAAGACGTCTTTAGTTTAGTGATAGGTATAAAGTCGATAATACGTCATTTAATGGGAAACTATAACTGACGAAAACCTACTATCGTCGTGTCACGGTAACTTAAATGTTTGCTAAATTAGGTACCAGTCACATTCGGTCCCACCAACGACACCAGTTTCTTGATTTGCACCAAAGAAGTCAGTATCAATAGTACAAAACGCTTCGAGTACTATGGCAGAACCAACTGCAATTATCAATGTTAACCAATCTTCCAAGCACATTATGACGTTTTGGTAAAATTATTGGCTGGGGAAGTAATATATTGTTGCTAAATACTACATTTAACAAACATACAATACCATCACAACGCCAAATCAAGGAATTGCAACAGCAGTAGTCGTTTGTTAAGGTTCTTAACGAAAGATTTTTGTAAACAGAAAACATCAAATTTATGAAATGTTAGAAGCTGGTGTTCATGATGTCTTATTTTTCGATCTTTCAAGAAATCAAAGTTATTTTTCAGTAACCCAATGTCTCCTGTCTCCTGATATATGGGCGTCTGTGATTATTTAATCTCAATGTCAATACAGATTGCAGATTTATATTCCAATCCAATGACTAACTGATAGCATAACAAATACTCTGTAAATCAAAAAGTTATCGAGTCTCGTTCTTTCGCGAAATTTGTAGACAAGCTTACTCTCATTCTAGAGAGGCTGGGGCTAAAAATACTCTTCTTGTGGATTGAAACTGAGTTGACTTTAATTTAGAGATAAACCAGAAAAAAATCAATTTACGATGGTTTACAGGAAACTCTTTATTATCTTTGACCTAGAGTTGGATTGGTAACTGTTTCGTGAAATGAAAAAAAGAAGGCTTGGTGGAGAGCAATGCGTGATTCTACAACTACTAGATTAGCTTTTTCTAAGAAGGTTAATAGAATAAAGGGAGGAAAGGAGAAAGAAACAATCGTTCGTAAAGTAACTCTTTTATAATTAAACAAATTAACAGAATTAAAATTAATTGTTTAGTTTTAACAAATGTTCAAAAACGTCTCCTCCTAGTTCCAGACATTTCTGTGCACGTTTATAAACGCTCCTCGTGGATTTATCTCCAAGCTAAAGTTAACTCAATGTTTGGGCATGGTTTCAATTAACAAGAAGAACATTTTGGCCCCAGCTTCTCTCTAGTATGAGAGTAAGCTTGTCTACCGTCGATATTTCTTATAATAAATTGTAATGCTTTCTTGAAGTTCATCAAGGGTCTCTATGTTCTCTTATAAACATTATTTTTTAAATAATCCCAAAAGAAAAAATTTAGTGGGGTCAAGTCCAGCGAGCGAGAAGGCCATCTGATGGGACCATTTGTCGCTAACCTCCTGTCCTCAAATAATCCTTGTAATAAATTAAGGACATCGTGAAGATTATGCGCTGGGGCACCGTCCTGTTGGAAAAATACGGCTTGTCTTTCAATTAAATTCAAATTATCCAAAAACTCTTCTATTAATAATTCTACATATCGTGCTCCTTTTAAGGTTCATTGATAAAATACAGGACCAATTACCCTCGACCCGATGAAACCACACGTAACATTAATACTGAAGCGCCTTTGTGGATTATGAGGATGATTGAGCATCATATTTTCTCGTCTCCAGTAATGATTGTTTTTCCTATTAAACATATCGCTATTGGAGAAATTTGCTTTGTCGCTCCATAAAATTAAACGCCAAAAGTTTCGATTATTTCTAGAGCCATTTAAATCATTGACAAAACTCCATACGTCGTCCATGATCATCAGGTGTTAAACATTGAGTTAATCTGTACTTGTAAGGCAGAAAAAGATGTTTTTTCAAGAGACTGTGGATTGTACCCAAACATAAGCCAGTCTCATGCGATAAATTTCTAATGGAGTTTTCTTTCTTTTACCTTCAAAATACGCCAAAACATCAACTTCTGTCTCTTCACTGAATGTATAGACTTTCTTTCTCTTTTTTTAGCAAATAATTCCTTGCTGGATTGAAATCTTCGGTAAGGTACCAAAAAGTAACGCCGATTTGGCAAAATTCCTCCAGCATATCGTACAGGGTAACGTTCTAGAGCTCGTTGACATTTTTTTTGCATGAAATTCGAGCATATCACACTTCTCTGAATGCGTAGAAATCATGTTTACATTAAGAAATTAACGACAAAAAATACACAGAAATACACAAATTACATCGACAAATCGATTGTTGGTGACAGATTGAAATGTGACAAATTTTCACTAACGACTGTTTCTTTCTCATAGCCTTCTTATGTTCATTTTTAATTTTAGACCAATGGTTTGTGTTCAAAATTTAATATTCTTTAAACAGTACAAAAATATAGTCTGTCCAAGATAAGGAGCATAGCATGGGGATATTGGAAACGGTAAGAGATACAGGATCGGTTAAATGGGATGAAAGTTGGCTATTTATAGGACCTTTCTGTTGGCGTTTGCAAAATTTCGATATTTTAGATAGTTAGATATTTAAAAAAGGTTGATTTTTCGATTTTCATTTTTATTTGTTTTCATTTATTTGAAGAGATCGGAAAACTAATTTCTGTACAACGTTTCGGTTTCGAGTAACCATCATCATCTTCATTTTTTAAATAGGCGGAAAAACAATTGAAAATTGTTTTGGATATATCTTGTTATCGCGATTGTAATGGTGTAAACATGTTAGAGTTATTTTGATTTTTTTATGCTATAAATTAATGTTATACAGGGCGCTCCATTTAAAAATTTACTATTGTTTGAATAACTCAAAAATGCGATGCTTAATTGCTTTACTGATTTCACCATAGTAATGAGCAGAAGAAATACTATTAAAATGCTGATTTAACCTACTTTCTATCTCTAACAATAACAAAGTTAGCAATAGTGCCGACTTAACTTTGAACAGACTGTATATGAAACATTTTGATTTGATATTTTACTTTGGGATCAAAAGTAGCTGTTGGTTTTAAAGGTTCTAAATTACCAAAATTGACCACAGCAAGGTTTAGCCTAAACATCTAGATTTGCAATTTGTTAACTGAAAGCAGGGTGCTCAAATGTACATAATAGTTTTCTGATTCAGGCTTTCTGGATTTCTTCAGTATGTAACTATTGCTGTCTTGTGTCTTTTTCTTGAATGATGATAAGTACCGTTAAAAATGATATAATTTTAGAAAGAAATATTTTATGAGTGGACTGAATGATTTAACTTTTTAAGAATTCTATTGGCATCTTGTCTTCTAAATATAAGATTTTACAAGAGGATTTTCTTTGATTATTGAGTTTTCGTTTGAAAAGCAATTTGATTTCAAAAGCAAACTTATTAATAGCTTTCCAGGCTCAAGGGTGTATTCTGCAACAATCGTCCACATAAATTTAATAAAAAAAAGATTTTGTTGGAGCTTAGCGTACCAGAAACATGATGGTATTATTGCTCAATAGTTTGGCAATTTTTTTTAGAAATTATTAGTGGTTTTGGATACAATTCAGGTTACTGACAATTATGCAAATTAAGTAATTTAAATTTTTCTGACGATTTAAATTACTTGGCTCATAATTTTTGCGTAAATATTATAATCTATACAGGATATCGGTAATGGTTTCTTGTTATTTTGGTCAGTTCTTCAAGGTTTAATCAAATAAAAATTTATTTTAAGCGTATCAATTGTGTTATATAAAATTTAATTGAAAGCCATTGTTATTTAAGAATTTCATTATGGTTATAATTGACAATAAGTCAGAATAGTAAACACAAGGTGTGGATTTTGGCGCAAAAGGTACCTTTACCAACCAATCTACACAAAACAAGTATAAACCCCCAATTACTTATTTGGATTTTAATAGCAACAGCAGCGCAACAAATAAATATTCATCATTAGAAAACCATACATAGAACTTCTTACTTTAAGGTCTCTTTCAAATGCAAAACCCGTGTACTTGTAAATTACAGTCGTATAGTAACCATGAAATACATTCGATGTCATTTGATCACGGTAAAAGCAGCACGAAATAACTAATAATTGATTTATATTCTGTTTGCATTTGATTATGCGTGATCGATTAGCTTCCTTACAATTTTAAAATTTATCGCTCCACCGCCATGCTTTAACGAGAGCGATTTCGTTTTCCAAATACCACCATCACTACCTACCCGAAGCTACCGCTCGATAGTAAATTTCTCTTCCAGCAACAACTTTACGCTTCACGAATACGTGAATATGGTTAAACTGACAGTGTAATAATTCTAGTGATCAATCGAATTCGATATCATGTGGGCGAGTCGGACCATTTACTTTCACATTACCGTAAAGTTTTTAAGGGTCACCCGGGCGGCTGAAATGAAGTGACATTAATGGATTCAATTATTGTTATGTAACAGCATCAACAATCATAATAATTCTGATTCCAATTTGAGTTTGTCAGAAAATAATTCAATTATAAAATATGTGGAGTGAAAAAATTAATTGGTTCTTCTGAAATCTTATTTGTGAATGTTTATTGTTCAGGATGTGTAGTATATATTTTTTTTCTTCGAAAACGAACACGTTGATTAACCTCGCATCTTCAGGTTAACAAAAATTAATAGTCAGGTTAACCTTGAAAAACCGCGGCACTGGCAACCAAGTAAAATACTTATTTGCGGTTTTATTTACCATTTTTTATTAAGCAATAAATGGGGTTATTGTTGTTACCGCGGGATGCCATTAAAGACGATGTAAAATTTCATAACGCAGGTAATAGTATAAAATGTGAGTGAGAGTAGTTATATTTTTTTACATTTGTGCATTTCCCACGAGAGAAATTCAATTTTCGTTTATTAAACTAAAATAGTTTTTATAACCTTGATGCTTGTTTGTGGACAGGGGAATATAAAATTTGCAATAGTTTATTTTCGCTTAATGGAATTTATTAGAGAAACCAGGCGATTATTTATGTAGGTGGAAAACCTGTTGGTTGTATGTACTATGTATTTATTATAAGCGCCAAATAATGACGAAAATGGCTTGAATAATTCCTATAATTATAAATTCGAATTTAGATTATAAACAAGAGTTTTAAATAAGTATTACATCGTTTAAAGAATTGTTCAAATTCAAAAGAAAATGGAATCGAAAATACTTTTAATAATAACAAAGAAAGAATGTACTTTTCTTGTCCTCCATTCAATGAAATCCTTAACCTTTATTTTTTGGCAGTATCATGGTTTTGTTTTGCAAATACGAAATAATGAAATCTAACGGATTCTGTTTTTAAACTTTTATAAATACAGTGATAATAATACATTCTGTACACAAAAATTTGTATCTGTGTACTACTACATTTTTACTCAGAAAATTAAAGCGGTGCAGTCATATGTAAAAATAGTTTTAACCTTTGTATTGGAATTGTTTTTACTCACATTAATATGTGTTTTTATGCAAAGTGTAATCTATCAAATTGCATGTGTTAAACGATTTAGCATTGTTTTTAGATACAAACCAATTTTGAATAACAAATAATTATCTAATTCATAATTATCTTCATCTCACTTTACTTTTTTTTATCGGAAACAATTCAAACGCAATAATAGAAATCAACATTTTTTAAATTAACACAAAATATATACCATATCAGATCAGATAAACTTTTGGGCATCTAATTCTTATGGAAACAAGCGACAGGAAATGTCTTATTTGTTTTTGTCAAACAGTCAGCAAACAAAAATTAATCGGCTTTATTTTGGCAAGTTTTTATTTCCTATACAGCACCACCTTGTGTGCCATATTTTATGCCATAATATTGAAAGTTATCCCAGATTTCCACTTGTCCAGTTATTGCATCATTAAGAACAAATTTATTGTTTGGACTTTGTAGATGTCGTACGCTGTCTACACTATTGTGTCTAATTTTCACTAAACTGAACCATTCATCATTCTAGAAGTGATTATCGTAGGTTGTTTTCTAAATCAATCAAAATTGTTTATGATTAAAACCAGAACCTTGAGAAACTAAATTTTTAATAAATAATGATTTGATACTATCTTTGAACTGGTTGTACCATTTCTTTTACTTTCACTCCGATAATAGCTTTTTAGCTGTTTTTTTTTCACTTTTGCTCACACTGCTGAAACATATCATCAAAATCTGTGCAGATTTCATGTACCCAATAATCTTGATCCAGTGCATCCAATCTTCTTTGCTCTGCTGAATAATACAACAGGGTTCCCAGTGACCTAGGAAATCGGGAGAACCTGAAAATGCCAGGAAATATAAAATGGTCAGGGAAAAGCTGAAAAAGGTAGGGAAAGATTTCTGGTCGTACGCTTCTAACCTAATAATGTATTTGATAATTTGAATTATTCCTGTTTTTGGGTGGCAAGTTAAGTAGTACTGAACCGAACGAGTACCAAATGTGTCGTGTTTTGGCGTGTTCTGCCGAACGATGCAACTGCGTTGCGTGATTTATTTTCGTGCTCTACCATCGTTCGGTTATTACCAAAAGAGCTCTCATACATTTGAATTGAAAAAGTAGGGCGAGTAAAATTAGGGAGGAAATAGCCCCCCAAATTTGTCATCAAGCGCAAACCTAATTTCTATTGACATGTGCATGAATTTCGTTTTTGTGAGCATAAAATCGTCTTTCGGCAGTATAGAGCTACTTAGCTACTTTTAATACAGTTGGGACTAATCCAGATATTAATCCAGAATGTTCAGAAAGGAATATCTAATTTGCCAACGCTGTCGATTTCGACTGTTTCCGCCCAAACCGCTTATTGTTCATTTTTGACTCAAGACATTAGACACCCTAGACACAACTTAAAGGCGCTAAAGGTAAAAACTTGCCCTCCAGATCTACTTTAGGATCAGCTCTGCCGAAGTCCCAAAAACACTCTTTTCTTAAAGGCGCCTACATACTTTGAACCAGCACTGATTTTAGATACTGCAACTGCCGTCATATAACACCTTGGATTAGTGAAAACAAGAATCTCTTGACGTACTTCCCACCTGTTTACAACTGAAATATACTACATTGCAATTTTTTCACGAAATTTTTCGAGATTTTCCGGCCGTGGTTAGAATCTTAACATCGGTTCCAGAAATTTTATCAAGCCAACTAAGATAGTACCTATGTATGAAAACGTTTAACTGGAGTAACGGCGGACTCCAAGATGTAATTAGATATTTAGCAAAACACTTTAAAAATCTCTCAAAACTAAATAAATCAAAGCAGGTCAATCACTAATTAAATTTTGAATAATCTGATAATAGCGTTAATAATATCAATTAATAACAAAAATGTAAACGTATGTTCTGAAAACTTATGAAAGACTTATTGGAAAATCTGGAAAAGTCAGGCAATCTTATTGTAGCAAATCACTGGGAACCTTGTATTACAAGTTGGCAACATCTATCACCTTTCTTTTCTTGCTTCTAGATTTTTCTTTTAAGTCTTTTCCTTTTCATTTGAAATGTGTTTCCTCTTCGTTTTTATTCTTTTTTGCTTCTTTTCTCCTTTTTCTCTTTTTTCCCCTACTTTACTCTTTTTTATGCGTTATCTGACTTGAGCAGTATACATTTATTTGCTTTGCTGTAGTTTACGAATTTTGATTTTTCTGCTGCAAAGAGGTGACATTTCTTTCAAAACTTGAGACGAACCTCAATAGGTTGTTTGAAGGTAGCAGGGTGTCCCGTTAGATTGTTTTGCGAAAGCGTGTTCCGGTATAACTCCTGGGTTCAGTGAAACGACACCTATGACTTTGAATCCAGAAATGACATTTTGAAAAGCTGCTTTTACCCATCAAGCTTGATTGAGTAATGCACCAGATTGCATCCGCGTAATAACAAGTCCAGGGTGTTGCACCATCTAAAGTCTGCACTGCTTATAAAAATAGTTCTTCAACGATTTTAACACCGTTTTGTCTAAAGGTTGCAGGAAGTGTGAGGTGTCACTAGGCGTTGTAGCAAGAATTATCTAATTGTGCATAGCGAATTCTAACATCTCTACAGAGTTGCAACGTGCAGAATGGCCATGAAGAAAAATCAAGACTTTTCCGACTGGTTGTGTATTTTCATCCGTTCGCTGAGAATGTCGTATGTGAGACAACTTTTGAGATATAAAAGATTAGAACTGGACTTATGACGGCTTGCAATGCTTCTTCTGTCAATTTTGTACGTAATCCACTTACAGGACAGTATGATTCAGCTCTCAAGCTTGAGCACAGCTTAGGATACTTCGTAATGCTGAAACTACATCAAGAGGACTTTACGAAAACGTGAATCTGCAAATTGATTTTCACTTTTTGACTTTAACAGATTCCGATACAAACACACACCACACATCAGTCACACCAAAGGAACTGCATGACGAGCAGGAGTGACTTTTTTTCCAAACATACAGTCTCAGAATCTTGCATGTCTTAAAAACAAAAATATTCACTTATTTGAGGATCGTAACTACAAACTGAAAGCAGCAAAAGTGAAACTTACGACATTTATTCAAGTCAGTCTCGTTGTTTAGTCTCAGAAGCACTGAACCAATAGCAGAAATTAATTGACACTACGGAAAAACCGATCAAAATCTATTTCTAAACAATTTAATTGTCGGGATAAATATAATGATTATTTATGAACCAAGAGTGTGAAATGTCAGTTTTCAGGCCTGTGTGTTAACATGATACTGACGGTAATTAAAAAATTTTAAAAAATTCCAAAAGACTTTCAAATTCTCGATGTGAAATTGACATTTTATATAAGAAACTCTTTGTGTTGTCATTATGACCTGCTGGTGCTAAAAGGCACATTCACATATTTTGCCCAATGTAGATCACTAAATATAAGAATAATAGAGCGAAAATAATTGATAAGATTGACTTGATCATTAGACTGTTACAAAAATCGTTTTGTTTTCTTAAAGAAAAATGTGTTAGGTTTAGGCTTTAGTAACCACTCTGTGTAGTTTACAAATTTTTCTTTTAGATCTTCGATGTTAGAATCATTTTTTTAAACTTGGAAGAAACATGGCTACTTTGAAATTAAAACGTACTAAACAATCTTGTCTTCTTATAATACTGTGGGCAAAATAAAGTAGGGACTAGTATTCTGATTATTCTAGTAAAAAGGTTTTGGTTAGCCCGAATGTAAAGTTTTCGGAAGTTTGTCTTTCGTAGACTGTGCAAGTTATAAAGATCATGGGGACGGCTTTAAATACTTTCATTCTAGACGTTTTTCCTGTAAGGTCACTTGCTCCATTTGCAGGAACAAGCGTTGGACAAATCCATCAGGTTTTTACATTTGTTTTTCAGTATCTCCTAAACAGTAAATATTTATTGCTTGCTATTATACTTTTTTACCTTTCTCTCTCATCTGACATTCATACATTTTCTTTGTTTGTACTTTTACCACCCACGTTCACTATAGTTAGCAAGTATTGGTTGTTTTAGGTTGTTTTATCTTTAATATTCCTCGTACTTTTTATTTAGCTTTTTTCTGGTTTAGAGAGAGTAATTCCAAGCAGTGACCAAGAATAAAGTCTCTTTTCTATCTTTCTGTTATTGCATTTCATTCTTTTGTCTAAGAGGAAACCGTAGGGATAGTAGATCGGAGACCACTCTTCAGATGAAAACGTTCATTTACGATAGATAAAAGAGAAGATATAAAGAAAAGGAGAAGAGGACCTACACCTTTGCTGATAAGAATAAATTAAAATTTTAATCCGTAACATTATCTTGATTTTAAATTTCGTATTAGTTTGTGTTAAAATTCGACTTGTGGCTTTTGTCTTGCTTGAGGATCATCCAGTGGCCGTAGAATTTCATAATATTCTCCAACAACTTAGTTTTCAACCAGAAACTTTGAAACTAACGTAAGATCCATTATGGGTGCAAACTGTGAGAAATAACCAAAGTAAGCTTGACGTTAGATTCGCAAGGTTTGTATTAAGTTTCTGTTCGTTGCCTTAATTCAGCACAAGCAGACCTACCAGAAGTTAGTTCGAAATCATCAAATAATTATTTAAAATTTACAATTGAGTAATGCTAACTATTTAAGGACTATACGAGGGCGGTTCAATAAGTACCCGTGTTAGAAATGAAGACACAATTTTTTTAAATTTTTTTTTTATTTTTCAACATAGTCTTCTTTTAGAAATATACACTTCTCCCAACGTTCCTGCCATTTTTTTAACCCCTCCAAAAAATAGGATTTGTGAAACTCTCCAAAATACGCCTCTATCTCGGCGATGACTTCCTCGTTTGAGCTAAATTTTTTCCCGCGAGCCATTTCTTCATGTTAGGAAACAAGAAAAAGTCGCAGGGAGCCAGATCGGGTGAATACGGGGGGGTGCGGCAGCAATTCATAACGCAATTCATGCAGTTTGGCGGCGACAACTCCGGATGAATGTGCTGGTGCGTTATCGTGGTGAAACAGCACCTTCTTTTTCGCCAAATGCGGCCGTTTCTCCTTCAATTTTTTGTCGAAGCTGTCTAATAACTCACTGTAGTATTGTCCAGTGATCGTTCTTCCTTTTTCTAAAAAATCCATGAGGATGACGCCGTTCGCATCCCAAAAAATCGTCGCCATGACCTTTCCGGCCGATGGAACCATCTTCGCCTTCTCTGGAGCAGATTCACCGGGAGAAATCCATTGTTTTGATTGTTGCTTAGTTTCTGGTGTGTAATGATGAATACAGGTTTCATCAACTCGACCCAAAAACTCCTTCGGATTTCGCTTAAATTGCTCCAAACACTGCTTCGAAGTTAACAGCCGCATCCGCTTGTTGTCCACCGTTAGCAATCGCGGCACCCATCGCGCCGACAATTTTTTCATCGCCAACTTATCATGTAAAATATTAATTGCCGTTCCGGTCGACACACCTACGGCCTCTGCTACTTCACGCACTTTCGTTCGTCGATCAGCGAGAATCATGTCGTGGACTTTTTGAATGATTTCCTCGGTAACCACGTCTGCCGGGCGTCCTGGTCGCTCCTCATCAAAAACGGATGTTCGCCCACGTTTAAATTCGTTGAACCAATATCTAACTGTGGTCATAGATGGCGAAGTGTCCCCATAAACAGCATCCAACTTTGCTTTTATCTCCTCGCATTTTTTCCCATCCAAAAACAGAAAGCGAATTACCGAACGATACTGCTCTTTTCCCATCTTAGCTAAAATCACGAAACACGTCTTACTCAAATGGCTGTCAAATCCAAACTAACCTATCAATCAGTCTGCAATTTGTTATACCGTCGTTTGATAGATGGCAGCACACGATGATAACACCAACTTCCCTCAGGAATGCCTTCTGTCGTCAAACACGGATACTTACTGAACCGCCCTCGTATGGTAAGAAAAATAATGGCGTCACTAGTTTCTTTCCTATGTAAACAATGTCTAAGATCTTATCTCTTATTGCACCCGTCTTTGTTTTTGCTGAATGATCCTGAAGCAAGTTCTCATTAGTATGTAAATGTTTATTGTGCCAATAGCATCCCTCAAACAGCCTGACATTATTACTAGTTTGCGTGTATTTAGTTTCTCGTTATGTAAGCACATGTGTATTTGTAAGCTCTGCTTGACAGTGGTCCTTAATCAAACTTTATAATTGAATCGACATGGGAAAACTAAATAGCAGTTACCAAAGACATGAAAGAAATAGCAAAAATGATAACTGCTAATTGAATTTTACGTTTCAATGTCAAATCAATGTGTTTATTGATCATTGGTTTGAAATTTTATTGCATATATTCCTCGACTAATTATACGTTTTTAAAAATAACATCACTAGTTTTATATTTTACACATTTGCAATTAATAAAGCAATTAAAGTAAGTCTTATCATGTCTAATTATAAAGCTTACGTAATAAATGAATAATGAATTAATAAGACTAGATAAGTGGAAGTGGTAGATAGATACATGAATATGTAGGCATACCTTGAAATCTTTAAAGTTAGTTTTGCAGTTAACATTCTTATACCTGCTGGTATTAAGACTTGTATAACAGTTAAAAATTTAATTTTCTAATTAGATTATTTTAAGGACTCTTATAATTTCACTCATTTTTCGACATAAACGTAAACAATGAACGAACAAAATACATATTGTAACCATTTCAATTTATAAACTAGTGATTCACAGAAAGCTACACTACATACTAAAATGGAATTTCTGCTGGAAATACATTCGTTCCACTGGCTTGTTATTGTTGTATTCTTTATTTCAGCAAATTCAAATGAACCTTCATCACGGACTGATTCCTCAGCGAACAAGTTTTAAAAAATTAAAGTGTAACCAGAACCAGATGAGAAAAAGTTTATTTTGGTTAAATCATGTGCCCCGTAGGGCACGTGCTTTATACACTTTGTATACACAGTAGTGTGGATCCCTGCTTTTTACATCATTACAACTCTTTTTTTGTGACATTTCAATCTTTTTAAAATTCCTCGTTGCGTTCGCAAAATAAATACACAACAAAAAATTTTAAATATAACGTCGTACTTGATTAGTGATTACGTCTTTGTAGTGCTTTCTTGAAGTTGAAGAATTTTGGTTATTTTGATAAAAACTTGTTTGTGGATGTAATTTTCAATGCATATTTTATACATAATACATATTTAATTTTCTTTTTTCAAAGCATCGAAGCAAATAGGGGAATTCCAGACTGTATACAACAGAATTTAATAATGAAGACATTTAAATTTAAATTACTGTTACCGGGAAAGATAATTTCAAATATTATGATTTCATTTGCTGGATGTATCATGGGATGCTTTCAAGAAATAAAATGTTTGTTTTTATTTCCGAAATTATTATTATGATTCAATTTGGTGATGGTGTGTTCAGGTGTGTTTGCAGAAGTTATAATGTAGGGCATTTTTTTTTTTCTAGATTTCAAGCCTTAAAAAGTTTTTTCTAGGTAAATCATAACTACACTATTAATTTACCTTCTTAAATAATCCAATAGCTTGTCTACCTTTTAGTGCAGAGGTTGAATTATCAATTTGCAAATTAAATTTCTTTAATTTTGAATTCATGGAGGGTTTTCATAATTTAATTTCATATTCTGCCTTGATATTGTTTGTACCGCACTGTAAAGTTCGAATTATTTTTGGCCTTGATTCTTGGTGAAATTGTTGAATGAATGTTGATTTGCACATGTTATTTTATTTGGTGTAAGGGTGAAAAAGGTATTGCTGATGTTGACCTGTAGAGTGAACCATCTGAATGCAAAATTAGCACGATGACAGCTGCCTATGTACATCGCTTGGTGGGCGATGACTTGCCTGTAGATACGACTGGTGAACTGTGAAACTGGTTCTGGTGAATTTAGGGAAATACAAGATTGGGCTTTGAGACTATTTTTAGACGACGAGTGTGGCTTCGAAGGTGTCTTCCAATTCTAGCTACTTGTTCGAAGTGTGATCTTTGTTTTGGTCAACCGATCTATTCACGTATGTATCAACCCCTTAGAGGAAGGAATTTATGCGAGATTGCATATTTTCGTCGAAGAGTAGAAGCGATCCAAACTGGGCATGTTAATACACTCCCTGCTGGAGTCACGCAAATAGAGTATCTGCACACACCAAAATGTTTCCAAACCAAAGAAAGTAGACAAGGAAATATTTTTATGACAGAAACAGGCCTACTCCAGCTTTCTGCATGGCCCAAGAAACCAAGGAGAAAGTTCCTTTAAGGCTCTTAACAAGCTTTAATTATGCACCTCCAATTTAGACAAACGTAATTCTTGGTTGGTTTTTGATAGTGAGGAATAAGAATCTGATACTTTAAGCAGTGGCGTGCCTTAGATTTGACAGCCATGAGAGAGAAGATTGGAATAGGAGGCCGAATAAGTCTAGCATAGCATTGCTAAAGAGATTTATAATATGCTCTGAGAATATAATTGATTTGAAAGCACTAATTTAAGATTTACGCGAAAACTAACGTACAACTGTCCCATTAACTGTAGAGAGGTGGTGGTGAGGCAAGATCAAAACTATGAATGACTTTAGAGCGCTCCAATGAACTTCCTACATCAGCTGAATTTCTTTTTTAAAGGCTGACGGATATCATTTACAAGCAATTTGTTTTCAAACTTCTTCTGATTGTGTTCACTCGCTGGTTGCTAAATCTCTGGACTTTTCCAGAAGTTTCTTAATGTTTTGACGGTCTCATTTGATCCTAATATCCATGAAGGTTAATCTGTTTTGGCGAAACTGGTCTAGTAAATGTTAGCAGCCAAGATCCAAAAAAAAAAGCTTGCATTCTACTTCATTAATACCAGAAAGGGGAAGCAATAATCATAACAGGAAACAGATTAAAGCAAACATCTTTTATGAAGGAAAAGTACTAGAAATTGTAAATATGATGCACTAAACAATGAAGACGCGGAGAAAAAAATTTAACAATGTAGAAGTAAAAATCGTCCAGGTCTAAACTTTCCTTTAATAGTAGCATAGCGGGGAACGTCAATAACCTTTTAAATGAGTGAACTAATTCTATGTTTAAGATTTTTGGGAGTAAGCTAATGGGTGTCCTTAGAACCTAGTCTCTCGGGGGATATATTGACTCGTGCTATGAAGGCAATTTCTAACCGTAAAATATGGGATGGTGTTATGACGTTACATGAGTCAATTCGGTCCTGAGGGCCAAGTTTGCCCATCCCTGCTTTAGAGTGTAAACAGACCCTTTTGTGCTATGTACGAATTTCATTGTCACAAGGCTTAAGGATTGCATCTCTTGGGGGAATCTTAATAAATACATAAATCCTCCCCTGAACCACGTGCCTAAGCACAGACAAACCAAAGTAAACAAGGCTATAGTTTACGATGGAGATAATAAAAGTTTGATTAATTGAATTAATGTATGTTCTAAAATGTGAAGTGGAAGAAGTTGAGAAATACTGATCTTCCGGATGTGCGTGTACGTCGACGGGATAGGAAACTGTTAATGACTCTAGAATCGGCGTGCTAAGAATGTCACGATTTTTATCTCGGTGAGAATAGCCCATGCAACAGTAACGTGCATGAAAGTTTTATATTTTTTATAGCTGGCCATCCGTGCCCTAAGATTTAGCCGCCTGTGGCACACGATGCCCACGTTTTACTGGTAACTGCCAGTCAGCCTTTTCTTGAGAATAGTAACTTTGAAACAGGAACTGATTTTCTTGGCTCTACGACTAATTTTCATCACCCTTACTACAAATAGAATTGTGACAAGACATTTTAAAGACTGACCAAATGCGGCATATCTATGTTTTTTGTTTTTCTCTACTTACTTGCTCACTTGCTGGAAGTAGTGTTTATTCTCTTAGACTGCATGACGTGTTTTTACCAAGTTGAGAAAAACGTGTAAAGATCATTTTTAAGTAATGTAAAAGGCCTGTTTCGTCTGTACAGAGACGCATTGTACATATATTCTTTGTGTACTGGTGGTGCTGCAAACAAAAGACTAAAGGAGCAAAAAGAGAAAAGTTGAAGCAAGTGGCAAAGCAACGGTTCAGACTCAACAAGGGTTCGATCCGTGCTCAGTTCACTCATGACAATTCATACACGTCTTAACTCGCCTGATGGTGAGTGATATTGCTTTGCTTGGGTTTCGAAACTTGAAAGCATCCAAGGTGTTGCCAAAAGGTACATTTAATGCAAATTTCTTTAACTGTCATGCTTCAAGTACATGAGGGCATTATAGACATAATTAGAGAGCACCAACCGGCCCCATTACTAAGAGCTTGTCCGCCTGTATGAAATTTTTTTAGTAGTACATAGAATTTTTATATTTCCTCCTTTCGGACTCCGACGTAGACATATGCAGCAAACCCTATACATACGCTATAGTTTTTGTACGCTGCTGCCTCAAAATCTGGCCTCCGTGGCACACGTATGACGACTTTGAAAGAAGTTTCTCCAATTAGTACTGTAATGCTATGATAGTATGTTAACCACAGGAATTTTTAATAAACTCTTAAGCTATCTATCAGGATAATCTTTCTGTATAAGTGTGATGATCATTCTACCCCTAAGCGTTTTTTAATTACCTAGATCGATTGTACCTACTGTACAAAAAGATTTGGAGCCTTTTGGGCTGTATCAAGTATTATTTCTGTAGAGGCTGATTTATTTAAACGTGCTAAACCGTTTTATGCGTGCACAAATGTAAAATTAGACATTGTTTACCGTCTTGCCACTAAAAGAAATCAAAACTTTAAACGTTGACAACTATAGCATTGGCAATAGGACGCTTTCGAAGCTAGTAGCTCAGTTAGATACCTTTGATCAATTATAAAAGTTTCATAGAAAAGCTTGAAAAGTCCTTTGGGAAGATAGATAGATAGATAGATACAATGGTAAATATACAAAAGCTTGTCTCAGATTTGGTAGTATAATACGATCTGTGTTTAGAAAGTGTAGTTTCAGATATCATCCATATTTCCTTGGCCCTCTTTTCAATATATCAACAATTTGCTGTACAAGAGAAAATGAATCAAGAAAGAATCAACCAAAGAAAAAAATATTGAGGTTAAGATAGACAGTGGATAGACTAAGGAAAGTAAAAGTTTAAAACAACAGAACAACATTCTAATGCTGCGATTAGAATTGAAGATATGAGAAATTAAATTTTGTTACTATTTGTAGTGGTTGGCTTTTTCTGAAAAGGGCTTCCAATAAAATGCAAAACGCTCACACCTGTTAACTCACATAGAATATGCATTTTATTAGGAAAACCCTCACTTTCCTTTTTAAATTGACATCAAGATTTATTGCATTGTTCCTTCATCGAAAGACAAATCACGCTCCTCTTATAATAATTAACGTAAATGGAGTGACGGTGTCATAAATTTTAAAATCTACATAAATAAAATCATGTCTCCGTTATATTCGTATAGTACGCTGACGCCCACAAAAATTCTTACTTAAATTATCAATAAAGAAAATCGGAACCAATATAAAAAGAAAACTGGTTGTTTTACGTGTAATCCTACGCGTATAAGATGGAAAAAATTAATTACGTGTACAGTCAGTTAAACACGGTTGAACTTTCTTGTTTGTTAAAAGCGTGCGTTTCATTCGATTATCTTTGGTGAATAATTTTGTTTTTGCTGCGTGAATAATTAATTCCCTGTTTCTTATACCTGCTTGCAATTGTAAAACACACCATCGGAAAATGTTTTTTGCTATCACAGAAATGAGATTTTTTTAGACTTTTCCTGTCAAAGTAAAAAGGAGGATCTCATTTAACTTTTATTCTTCATCTGTGTACTACTAAAAAGGTCCCAAGTGACTTGTTTTTATTCCCTCAGTCACGATAAAAAGTTTAAAATGTCCATAGCACGCAACATAACGTCAGTAGTAAGTAAAAACGGTTTTGACAAGACAAAAAATTACAGCGCGGACCAAACCCAGTAATTTTAACAAACTAAAGTGTTTAAATAAATGTCAGCATATGTAAATTAATCAAAAGGATCCAACTTCTGACATTTACTGTACATTTTATATACATAAACATAAAGTGTTGAACAGCGAAGCTGGTCGGTCGGTATAGTTAGTTTAAAAGTAGAGTTTGTTCGGGTTTCAAGGAACGGTAGTGGTTAATACTGCACTTGCTGATGCAAGTGTAGCTAATAGTGCAAGACGTGCAGTCTGCAATTCAAATAAACTAGCTGATCAAATCAACCTTCTTTTAGACACGGTTCGTGTTCGTTTGACCAAGATGAAGAGCTTTGTTTAGAATGAAATTAGCTACCGCTTTATTAAAAGAATTTTTAGGTTGATCGTGTAGGCGTGAAGAATTACTTTAAAAATAAAATCTTGCATTTAAACGTTTTTCCGTTCATTATACAAGTGGTCAGTTTTTAAGAACAAGTGGAAAGAAAAAGAATATTTGTGCCGTTTCTGTTATCGCTGTTAAATAAAATAATAATAATAATAATAATATAAATTATAACATCAAAAACATGTTGGTTAAAATGTTAATATCATTCTACAATTTTGAACTTAGATAATCTTTTAATTTCAATAATTAATCAAGAACAAAGTTCAATTATTTAAAGATCCCATAATAATATGCTAACGTGATTAATAATAAAAATAATAGTACCTTATAAAGGAATGCTTGCTTATTCAGGGAGAATTTCAACATTCAAACAATGGAACGTTTAGAAAAGTTTTTATATTTAAATGAAGTTCACCAAATCATTCATAAACGAATATGTGACGAACTGGTTTGAATATCTGATTAAAAGAGGATGAGGCCACTCAAGTTGTTTAGGTCGTTATCTGTTGGTAGCAAAAATTTTATATACAGAGACGAAAAGGATAACCAATGGAAGGTAACTGTTATTTGTCTATTTTAAATTTATTTTTATATATTAATTTGAACAAAAAATAATCATTCTTGAACACATAATATATTCATCAATCATGTCGTGTTCTGCGGATATTGACAAAGACGGCTTTGACGTTTTTAAGATTGGCTTTACAGTGGTAGGTTTCTTTCTTGGTTGTAAGCCAAAATCATCATGTTTAATTTTAATCCAGAATAATTTTGCAACATACATGAATATACAGTGCGTCCAACACTTCAAATTAAAAGCAATTAAAATGTAGAAATGTCTCGTTATAAAGCACAACGTTTAGTTAATCAGCACGACATTCTAAAGGTAAATTGGATGTTTAAAACTCTTTTGAAGAAGCTTTAACTACAACATTATGCATTAAAAAGTTCTTAAGTCATGATTTTAAAAATAAATTTGTTATTGTTTTCACTTACACTTGAAAACAGTTGAAAATATAAGAAATCAAGGAAGTTACTGAAACATAAATACACAAAATAAAACAACACATTATGATCAAAAATGGGATGAGTTTTGAGAATTCCACTTTTGATTTTTGCCTTGTGAATTTTTCAACTTTTCATTATTTTTACATAGCGGTGCAAAACTAATGTCCAATTCGTTGAGTGTTTTTATTTGTCTTTTAGAATTGTGTTTTTACAAATTTGGTTTTGATGCCTTCCAAGATTCCATGATCATGAACATTGTACATCATCGATCCTAGAATGTTCTGTAAACTTTTCATAACTCCACTAGATAGAATTCCAAAACCTTTAATGATAACTTGGTAGTCAATTCGTTTCAATTTTTAGTGATAAGAGTCGTGAGTAGAGTACTGGATTGGCAAACTACCATGCAATAGTTTCCCCGCGATCACTCTGAAACAAAAACTAATTCTTCTCTTAGATAGTAGCTTGGTAGTTACAAATCTCATTTCTTTTATGTAAGAATACTTTGAGAAAGCGTCGATGCAAATAAAAAACGTGTATGTGCTTGAGATAGAGGCCAATAGCTACATTCTTGTTTGACATTTATTTGGTTATGCTGGCATGGTTCATATTGTGTTACTATCTGTTCTACCTGATTATTGATTTGTAGCCACCCACAGTATTGTCTGGCCAATTGCTTTATGCGTCAACGTCCATGTGATCAATAATAGTATGAATACTAACTAAATTTCTTTCAGGCCACAATGTTTTTTTTTCCTGTCTGATTATATCGTTTCTAGTGATCATTTAATGTTTCTTAAGAGTATGTTATTGGTTTCTTGGAATCATCTACTTAGATATTTTTGCGACAGTGGCAAATGAAGACGCATCTGTAGCTAAACTAACAATGAACTAGTCTTGTCGCTTCAAGAAGTTCTTGAAAAGTCTTTTCTTGCTCAGAAGACCAATTAGATAGACTTGCCACATGTGCCACATTCACAGATGAATTTACAATCTCGAGCAAGATCTCTTAAATCTGAGACCTATAGCATTATGTTTGACTATGTTTCATAGTAGTCTGAAGGTTTACCTACAATTGTTGATAAAATTACTGAACTGTATGGAAGTTAAGTCACAAAGCTTAAATACCAGAATTTTGGTTGCTGAAGTCAGAAACAAGACTATAGATGATAAACTGTACGTTAAGTACATAAGGCTACACTGGCTAAATATTTGTTCATAAAAATTATTTCGAGAAACTGAGAAAGAATGGAGCAATAAGCTCACGTTGAGAGTTCCAAGCAGATCTGGCGATCAGGATTCAGATTCGGTTACTAAAAGTTAGGTTAGAGTACCTTTTAAGTACTAATTCTAATTTTCTAGTTTTTAATTTCAATGCATACGTAACAAGTCCAATATTGAATACTACGTAAGGCCAAACCCTTGATTGTAGAGAGAAACAGAGAAAAACAGTAGGGTTGTCGGATTTGACTGTTTTTAAGTCGCTTAGCCATTGAAGATCTATTTAGAAAATCTTTTGGCAATCACTGTTATAAAGGGTTTTCCAATAAGAGGTGTTATTTTGATATTCAAAGAAAAGTGCCATTTTTTAATATAAATGATCGGATGTTTATTTCATTATAAAGAGGAAGGTATGCCGTTAATAGTGGAAAATAACATCAGGCAAATGACCACCACGACCACGCTTACAGGACAATATCCTTTTCATGAAATTTTCCATAACCAAATCGCAAAGTGGCTGCCCTATGTCCTCGATAGCCTCACGAATTCCATCTTTGAGGTCTTGAATCGACGCTGGGCTGTTGGCGTAGACCTTCTCTTTCACGTGGCCCCAAAGAAAGAAGTCGCAAGGTGTTAAATCACAAGATCTCGGTGGCCAATTGTGATCACCTCTTCGAGAGATAACACGGTCCGGAAACTTTTTCCGTGAAAGATCAATGGTTTCGTTGCTTGTGTGGCACGTAGCGCCGTCTTGTTGAAAGTAAACGTTGTCCAGATCAATACCATCCAATTCCGGCCATAAAAAATCGTTAATCATCTCTCGATAGCGCAATCCAGTCACCGTAACTGTTGCTCCAGCCTCATTTTCGAAAAAGTAAGGTCCAATGACTCCGCCGGACCATAAACCGCACCAAACAGTCACACGTTGAGGATAGAGAGACTTTTCAACAATAACTCTTGGATTTTCTGAGCCCCAGATCCGACAATTTTGCTTGTTGACGAAGCCACCGAGGTGGAAATGGGCCTCATCACTCAAGATGATTTTTCGATGGAATTCTGGATCATTTTCATGCATTTCAACGACCCAATCAGCAAAGACACGACGTTGTTGATGATCGGCCGGCTTGAGTTCTTGTGTTAACTGGACTTTATAAGCCTTAAGACCCAAATCTTTATGCAAAATACGGTGTAATGACGTTTGTGGAATGGCTAATTCCAAAGAACGACGAGGAATGGACAAACCTGGGTTTTCTTTAACACTTTCGGCTACAACAGCAATATTCTCGGCTGTTCTTGAGCGACGTGCACGGGTTTTATTCTTCACATCACTAACTTGTCCCAAGAGCTCGAATTTTTTCACCAATTTCTGTATTGCGGTCCGACAAGGTGCTTCACGGTGACCCAAAAATGTTCGAGTTTTACGAACCGTCTCTGCCAAATTTTCACCATTTTTATAGTGAATTCTAATAATTTCAATGCGTTGTTGAAGCGTGTATCGTTCCATATTTATTAATGGCGTAGTTTCTACTTGTCAAATGTCAAAAAATGATAGCTTCAAAAGTGACATCTACCGAAATAGCGGGCTATTCAAAATAACACCTCTTATTGGAAAACCTTTTAGTATACAGTATATACTCTTAAACGGTATTTCCTTGATTTGCTTTAAACATGTGTTTGGTTTCTCATTCAAATAAATCCGTTTGATATAAGTATGACCGTTTGAAGATTAATGATTGATTTACTTATCAACTATTACCCTTGAAGATTTCTGTAGAACGTAGACGGATTGATTATAGGTAGAAATTTTGTGGGTTCATGAGGATATGTGTCAATAGACCTTTCTATATGGGGGAAGTCTATTCTAATGAGTGTATAGAAGTAAGTTATGGGTTTGCTCAGCGTGGTTTCAGGTTCGGGTTGAAACAAACGCCGTTTGCTGGGAGCCAAAATTTGCTATTCTTTTAGCTTTGTTTACTTTTTTGCTCTTTTTTGAAAAATGAAAGACTTTATATTCTATGACACTGCCATCATCTTAACCAACAGTCTCTAAATAGTTGATGTGCTGATTTTTAGTAGAATATGTACGTATTAGCTACTTTTCGAAAAATATGGTTGAATCCTGATTATTGAGATCGCTATTATCGGAAGTCGGGTTATCCGAGGTCCTAGCATTAATCATTTGGTTTATCCCAGCTTACCAAATATCTCAGGGGAAGAGCTCAATCTTTATCATATTATTTTGCATTTTGCTCTGTATACAGGGTTGGCAAAAATGATAATTTTTTAAAAAAATCAAAAATCAATGGATTTTTTTAAATCAAAAAAATCGTGATTTATTTAATTTTTATTAATTTGATGTTTGAATTAAATATATTGAAGTAGGAATGCATCTATAATAATAAAAAAATTAGTAAGGTAAAAGGCCACCAATAGTCCTACCTTTTAATAACAATAGCATCAGATCTTTTACAGTTAGGCAATTGCTTTTAAGTAGCTTCTTAGAAAAATATTATCGAAACCAACATAAAAGACTATCTTGTTACATATAGAACAGGGTTGGAAAAAAATCGATTTTTTAAAAAAATCAAATATCAATGATTTTTCTAAAAAAATCACGATTGTTTTGATTTTTTGTGTATTCTTAATTAGATTGAAATAAAACCCTCTGAACGTAAAAACTAGCTAAAATTATGACATTTAATCACATTTATGCATTTTTATAGCACTTGATTGCGATTTAATAATGTTCTTAAATTTTTCACATCCATAAGACCATAACCAAAGAGTAGGGAAGTAAACGCTAATCTTTGCCGTAACTGTAAAACATTTAAAAATACATGCAACGGCGAGTTGGAAAATGCACGGCTAGACAGCAGTATTTCTGTCATATCCTGTCCATACTTGCAGTAACCGTAAGCCTATAAAAGATTGGAGCTCTGAAAGTGCATTTTATTTTCTATTTCTTGCAGAAATTGTATTGTAGTTGAAGTGTTCAAGATTTATTTTAATTTAAAAGGCAGAAAACATGAATTATATTTATACTAATTAAAAAAGAAAAATTAATAAGAATAAAAATAAAAATGATTTAAATCAGGCCAACCCTGTCTGTATACATTATCTCGAACAAGCGAGGTTCTACTGTTCTCTCGCCTGTTGTGAGGAATAAGGAAATGTTTCAGAGGTTGCGCTACTGTTTTCTTACGCTAGAGATCTGTGAGTCTGCTCTGATTGTAGGAGGGCTTAAAGAGGTTTTCAGATTGTACTCCGCTTCGCTTCTTTTACTAACCTTAGAAAAATTTAAAAATGGCGCTTTACTCTGCCCAAATTGGCCTTCTGCCTACCTTTTTTGAGCGCTAAGATATGTACCTATCGTAGACATTGTAATGCAGCTAAGACAAAGATCCTCCTTCTCCCACGGCTTCCTTATACAACTCAGTCCCATTACACCTCGTTCTCCATTTCTTTTAAACCATTTCAGAAAAGATTTTAAATGCGACCCTTTGTGCTGCTGTCCATATAGTTCGCCTGCCGCAACTACCTAGTCATGGGACATACGACTCTTTTTACCGTGCAGTTCAATTCGTTCAACTCATTTTAAAGAGTCGTTCACATTGAGTCGTTCATTTGAACTGATTGTGTAAGCACGCACGTTTCATACATACTTCTGTAGAAATGTACGATAGGTGCAGTATCATTCTCACCTAAATTATTGAATAATGTTTAGTCAGTTCTCAAGATCTCTACTCTATTAGATTTTTCTACTCCTTAGAATATAGAAATGAAGTGTATTATTTATTTAATAATCCTTAGAAAATATTATACTTCGATAATCATTAATAAATACACTAAACTTGTATTGCTCTTGGAAATTCAACATGCTTTTCTACTTTCCGAGCATGTATGCACTATCTCGTTCAAAAGAGAATCGTCACTTTCTTGCATTGAACTGTGTAAGTTCAAATACATATTCAGTTCACTGTTTCTTCGTTCGTTCATTCCCCACTCCTCAGTAGAGTCTTTAACTTTAAATGCACTTATGTGCTACTGAACTGAATAAACAAATGAACGAACCGTTCAATCGAAAAGAGTCGTATGTTTACCGCTCATTTAAGTGAGTCGTTCATTGTGAACGACTCATTCATGAACGACCCATCTCTACAACTACCATTCGGACTTTGTTCTTCCAAGGGTGGTAACACTAAGCAAACTTCTTACTTCACCCCATCGTTATATATTTCTTTTCTGTGAATTATAATTTCGAAACTTGAATTAACAATGATTTAATGAATATCTATAGGGGCACCCAGTATATTTCTAAATGACTTAATAAAATAAAACAATTATAATGAATTAAAAGGCAATTAGATTTTCCTGATGACAATCATTATCTCAGAAGCAAATCAAAGGTCATAACATCCTTTTAATATTTAAATAAGTCAAACATTTTTTAAACGATTTTATTTCAGTTGTGCTATTATGTTTTGTCCATTATTAATGTAGGTGTTTTAGCAAAATCACCTCAACTTATAAAAGAAATTATAGAGCCACTTAAAGGTCTATAAATAAAGTAACTTATCTACTGACACACACAAACAGCTGATTATTTGCCAACGCTCGTTTTTAATATGCGCTTATATTGCGTAATTATGATATTAAATTATTTATATCAGTCGTAACCACCACCACAACTACATGCATAATTATAATAGATCATCAAGGTCATGGTATAATATCACATTATATTCCTAGTGCTCACAACATGCATGCGTGTTTATAATTGCAGCTGTTTTCACATTCTCCTCAAACAATAGAGGTGTTTTATTTTATATTATAGTAAAAGTGTTAAAATGATAAATTTAGGTTAGTTGTGCGGAACGGCTTTTTTGGGGGAAAACAAATTATGTGTTTTTCTTGTCGTAATTAATCACGTTTTAACAACTTTTACTGGTTTTAAACAACTTCATGGAATAAATGTTTTGTTGTCCTTCAAGTGATGAATTTAAAAGATCTTATCGGTATCTCTTAACTAGCATAAGAAAGATATCTTAGAATTTGTATAATAATTGCTTTATTTCACTAGGTATATCCTTTACGATAACACTAGAAGAATGAAAAATTAAAGGAAATCTTAAAAACTTATCAGATTTTAGTTATTGTTGATTACATCACTTTTTATTTGTTTTGATTTAAAAAACAGGAAATGAGGAAACGGGAAATTGGAATATTATTTTCCATAAATTCGCTTGAATAACAAATAGGTATTATTATTGTAATAATCTGTTATTTTGATAAGAAAATAAAAATAAATGATGATGCGATGATTAGTTTTCAATTTACCAAAGAATAAATCTTATTGTTTTGAAATTAATAACACATTCAAGCACAACAAACACGTAGATAATGGAATAATTAACGTGGAAAATCGGTTTTTGCACATATCTCAGAATTCTGATGAAGATATAAGATTAATTATCCAATTTTAAGAATCAGCATCAAGGCTAGACGAAACTCACTGCTTTGGACTTCTAGAGCCTACTCTTCGTATACTATTTGTCAGGAAATATTTGAAATGAAGATTTTTATGCATTAACATAGTGTTCTCTTCAATTCCTGACTTTAGCATGTTTGTACAAAATTGTGTTGATATACCAGGTGTATGCATAAGTTTTTTCCGGTTTAACTAAGAGATGGCGCCAGCGAAAAGTACGCAGCCCATTAATTTGACACAGACGCCATTTTGTTCGTCTGACATTAAACGACAAACACGCACAAGTTGAGTCCGCCAAAAACTAGCGTCTTTGTTTTATCGTTCAGTGATCATGTCGAGTTTCGTGCCTGAAAAAGAACATTTGCGGCACGCATTGCTTTTTTTATTTCATCAAAAGAAAAAGGCTACTGAAAGTCATCGTTTGCTGGTAGAAACATATGGTGAACACGCTCCATCGATTAGAACATGTGAAACATGGTTTCGACAATTTAAAAATGGTGATTTTAATGTGAAAGATAGTGAGCGCTCTGGTAGACCACAAAAATGCGAAGACGAGAAATTGCAGGAGTTATTGGATGATGACCCAACTCAAACTCAACGGCAATTAGCAGAAGCATTACATGTATCACAAGAAACAATCAGCAGACGTTTACGAGCAATGGGAAAGATCAATAAACTCGGTAAATGGGTCCCAAATAATTTGAATGAACGTCAAATCGAAAATCGCAAAGTCACTTGTGAAATGCTGCTTCAACGCTACGAAAGGAAATCATTTTTGCATCGAATTGTGACGGGTGACGAAAAATGGATTTATTTTGAAAACCCGAAGCGTAAAAAATCGTGGCTTTCACCTGGCGAAGCCGGTCCATCAACACCCAAGGCCAAATCGCTTCGGCAAGAAGACCATGCTCTGTGTCTGGTGGGACCAGAGCGGTATTGTGTATTATGACCTTTTGAAGCCCGGCGAAACCGTTAATACAAAACGCTATCGCCAACAAATAATTAATTTAAACCACGCATTAATCGAAAGACGACCGGAATGGTCCAGAAGACATGGCAAAGTGATTTTGTTACACGACAATGCTCCGTCTCACACAGCAAAACCAGTGAAAGACACCTTGAAATCGCTCGGATGGGACATCCTTCCACATCCGCCATACTCCCCAGACCTCGCGCCATCTGACTATCACCTCTTTGCATCAATGGAGCACGCGCTCGCAGAGCAGCACTTCAGCAATTTCGAGGAAGTTGGAAAAGGGCTCGACGAATGGTTTGCCGCAAAAGACAAGCAGTTTTTCTGGCATGGTATTCATAAATTACCTGAAAGATGGGTGAAATGTGTCGAAGCCGATGGCCAATATTTTGAATAAAAAAAATTAATTCCCCTTCAAAATTACGTGTTTTTTTACCAAAAAACCGAAAAAAACTTATGCATACACCTATGTATGTACGGACAGAATAGATAGATCTTTCTTCCTTTTAAGACGTGATTTATTTTCATTTCTGTAAACAAACAAAAGTAAGTTCTGATGAAGGAGAAGAATCATTAATAAACCAACTTTGGTACAGTTTTCTCAATCCGATAATAGTTACCATGCTCACTTACTTATTTACTCAGTAATGAAGACAGAGGTTGTGATGATCGATCTGTGACCGATGAATGAGTTAGATAAATTTCTAAGTCCCTGATTGCTTCCCGTTTTCTAGACCTTCTAAAATATTCTTTCTTCTAAAAGGAATAGTATTATATTGTAAATAGGATTTTCCCAAAACAACTCGCATGGTCTCTAAATAAATTCCAAACGAAAACGTGTATTTTGGCATATAAATACTTAGTTGCACCTTGGGTCTTCTGGCGTTCTCTCAAAGCTAGATTTGTAATAAAAATTTTATTAAAATGATCGTTCAAATAACAAGAATTCAATATCTAGAACCAGAACTGACTTCGCATGTTTTGATCTCTGAATGAGAGTTGGAATCAGAAACAATCAAAGCTTCTAATTCAAAATTTTTGATTTTGAAACAATAAATCTGTTATGCCACGTTGGTTCGGTAGAGCTTTGCTCAATGTGCACCATTTATGTGCATTATGCAAAATGTATTGGTGACAGGGTATTGGATATCAGGGCCAATACATGCAACTTAGATCTAGCGACATTTGCGGTATTACCTAGGCAAAAATGATAAAGTTGTCTTTGAAGTATTGGATTTGGTATTTTATTATTTTAATTGTTAAAAAGATAATTACCATACTCTCATGCATGCCATTTACTCTGGTTCATCTACAGTTTCCATCAGATTTGTACCCTTTACGGTTACTATGAGAATCTATACAAACCACCAGCTTTACCTACAAGCTAAATACGGCCAAGGAGTTCTAAAACTGAGCAATGACCGCGATATCCCAAAATTAGAATTTAATTGAAGTTTCTCAATTTGAATATCAACATGGAAATGATGCCTGTTATCGTGTTGACGGAAGTTGAAGTTGCGCTGGCACTAAATCTAAAGTCCGTCTTGGAATTGAATTTAGAAACACGCACAAAAGTCCTAATTACCAGCTATAGAACTGAACTGCTTTCACTTCACGAGCCATTGTAGTTGTTCGTCGACAATATTATCGGAGACTCCATAGAACTGGTATCAGCTAATTAACGCGTTGAGAAAGACTAGTTTTGTGAGATGTAATTTATTTCTTTGTTATTTTATTTATAAAATTGGATGTGCAATAAAAAATGATTACCAAGCACAGATTGTAGCATTCTTTATCTGCATGAAGATTTCTTTCTACATTTTCAGCAGAATAGGTAATGAAGTTTTCTAGTAGCGGAGCTACAAAAGAAAAATTTCCGACAAGAATACGCAATAACTACTAAAGGAATCGATTATCATTGACAAGATTTAATGATTTTCTAGGTGCTTCTAGAGCAACATTATAGTGTAGGCACAAGACCCCAAATGCAACTTTTACATATTGACAGGACTATCTATAACCTAGAGGAGCAGACTTCACTTCAAGAAATTCTTCTTCAGCTTTTTCGTCTTGTAGCTTTCTTTTGGACATTTTCGTTTATATTTACAGTTCACAGACACACACAGAGACTTCTCTTTCAAAAAGCACACCAAATATTCCATTCTTGAACTTATTAGCTTCTAAATCATCCAAACTTGGAGCCTCTAAGTTATGTAGTAAGAAATCTTCCACATCAGCCGTCTGGTCAACGTCTTCGTTGATAATAAATTTTTCCCTTGATATACGGGATGTAAATAATTGGCTGTTGGTGAGTAAATTGTTAAAGCTTTATTTCGTCGTTGATTTAACAGTTCTGCAAATTCGGCATATCCTTCTGGTAATCTTAAAGCCAGCCACTCTTCAGTAGCATCCGCTATATTGTTGTCAGATGCTTGTCATCTGTTAATTAAAGCGCATATCTGATTAAACAGTTTAATCCCATCTTTTACTTAATTCTCGAAGTGCTCGAATAAAAGCCTTTTGGCGTCTTGTTCTAATATGTAGTTACCCTCGCCACCAATGTTACGCATGATATTAATATTTCTTCGTAAACAATTAAACGCATCTCTGTACGAACAATGAGCAAAACAGATTCAGTATTTTGTAGATTTAGAGACTCTCTTGTAATACTGTCAAAAGCTTGATCTAAAATACTTGTTGACAAAGTCTTTCTGGTTGGGATTTTATATGATGGCCGCAATTTTTTTTATAAAATTTTTGAAATGGTCAGATTCAACCATGCTAAAGGGAATATTGCAGCCAAATATAAAATACCCCAACGATAAATTTACAGCGTCAATTTCTGAACTAGTCATACTATCTACAAATTTTTTCATAATTTTCCAATTATCAGTTTTAGATTTGGTAGAATTTAATTTGCTTATAGATTCAGTAGGGTACATATTTTCATCTATGGTGGATAGTAAGGACCACTCGTCTATGTGAAATATAGGTCTTCTTACCGATGAAGTTTTTGGTGGTGTTAAAATGTCAGGTATAGAAGCTGTTAGCGCTGATTCAACTGATGAAAATGATGGAAAAGATTAATTAGTCAGTAAGATGCCTTCCTTTAATGTTGAACGATGAACAATATTCGAATTCGAAAGAACAGCATTAATAGAATCACAATCACGATTTTTATTTTTACTTTTTTTCACTTTCCCTGTGATTCCTATTTTCATTCGTTTTTCCTATTAAATGAATCAAAGGCACATTTTCGTCATCTTATAATAACTGGGAGTGAGTATCATAATGAAGAAAAACGGGGAATCACCGACCTAACTGCGGCGCGATCCCCTCTGCGCATTATATAACAGTGCAAATAAAACAGGGCGTTGGTTTTCTACGTATTCTACATTTCTAGTAGTTTTCGACGTCGGTTTCTACGCATAATGTAAAAAATATTTTCCTACGCGTCTTTACCCAAACCTGTTCATAAGCAGATCTAGAATAAACTAATCCAAAACTCTTCCTCTTAGAATTTGGATCCATATCCCCTGTTCCTAAAATTAAATGATAGCGACAAACCCAAGCTAATTCTAATTATGAGTTCGTTTTAATTCTCTTTATTTGAGTTCGGGTAGAGAGATTTATAGTCTGTAACAGTTCTGTATTTTTCTTTGCACTCTGTATTTGATGTATGAATGGACCAACAATTTTTCTCTTGCACGTTTTTGATTATATTCAAAATTCCTCATAGACATGATAAATGTAGCATGAGAAAGTGTCCTAACTGAATGTAACTGTCCATTTTCCAGTAATCTACTACGATAGGACTTCTGATAAAAAAATTTAGCTGTAGGTATTCTATTTAATTATTTCTGAATTCTGACAAGAAAGTCTTCCATTGCCAGTGTTAGATGTGGCAAAATAATAATAATAGGAATAACCCTTTCAGCTGATTTTAAATATTTGTTCAAAACAAAGTCGGACAAACTTCTTTGAATATTTTTTACCATCTCCGAATAACTAAAACTATTTTTGTAAAAAATCTTCTTACTTGTCCATTATTCTGCAAACTGTTGATAAGTTTTGTTCAAATCTAACATCTCTTTAGTATTGAATCTTATTATCATAATTAACTTATCTTGAAAATCTTTCAATTTCTTTTTTTCTTGGCCGAAGAAGATTGATCTGTCAATTTATAGCTCATATACGTTATCAGTTTAACGGAATATCTTATTACAGGCAGCGCCAAACCATTATAACGCTTTTAAATAAAAATGATATTTATTGGAAGAAAATTAATTTGAAAACTTAGAAGACTGTCACTTAAATCCTCTCATTATGTTAATATGACAGTGCAATGGTATGAAGTATATTTTATAGCGAAAAAGAATTTCTTAATGTATCCCTAGAAATATAACATTTAGAAAATCCTATCCCAAACGACATTAACATTTAAGTTAAATCAATGATACAACCCCATTTAAAGAATTTTCGGGATTGTTCGTAATAGGACGAGAAATTGAATTCACTTGAAAACGAGTTAGAGAAAACTGTATTGTCGGCAATTTTTTTTCTGTGGTTTAACATCAGTTTGTACGATTTTATTAGCCATTTTCGTATAGAACACGAATTTCGTTTGATCCGGTACGCATTGATATGGCTGTTAACAATCCGGAAAATGTTGCATTGTAGGTATACAATAAAACTCGAGTATTTTGGCTTGGAATAGGGCCATTAGAGAACACTCTGCGGGCTTTCCGGTCAATTAAGCTAACAACTGCCTGTAGCAATTTTAAGTCAGAGCTTTCTTAGTGGAGCTTTCGCAAGTTATCAAAGGTCGTGCCCATGCAGATATATATACTGGTTACTTGCGTGCAATAATTTCAGCTCGACTGACTCGGTTCTGCAATAAACACTTTACTTTTTCCGCTTTGTGTTAGCAATTTGTGTAATTTGATTTAAATGTGTGAAATGCTATGATCTTAGGCGGTTATTTTTATTATAAATCAAATGATATAATGTTATTCAAGTTCTTGATGTTTGAAGTGTAAATCGTGATTTGTTTTTGTTTGTTTTTTTCCCTGAAGTAATCTCATACTCACACTTCGATGAACTGTTCAAGATCGATCGTAAAACATTAACCTCAAGAAATCAATCATTCTTATTAGATTACACCATACTACAACGATCTTCAATTACTGTCAGCATGAGAAGCTGATCGCCTCTTATTATACTCGTCAGTTTAAATGATGCCGGAAGAGTCTACCACAGACTTTTGTGTCTGTAATAAAATTGTGTTTTGAAAAAAGAGCAAAAGTATGATATATCGAGTACATTAAAGTTAAATAAAAACAACGAAAATATTTTCATGCACTACTATCTGAAAAACCTTCCGTATTATTAATAATGCGTCATCGTGTTTGGCCATATGTACTCTGTTTATGTTGATCAAAAGCAAATCTATCAAAATAAAATGATACATTATCTAAAAACAGATTCGCCTTTTATTCTCTTCAGAGTTTTGAGATTGTGTGTATATTAGAATTGTGTTTACTTCTGCTCTTACCTAGAGAGATAATGAATATTAATCAGTTAGTTTGTATTGTGTTGTACATACTGACAAAGATTCTATTTATCATTTTATCGCATTACTATATGAAGTTGGTTTATTCAGGAGGTGACTCAAGCATTAACTATTGTTTTTGGTTATGGATCTTTAACGATCCTAGTTTAAAGCAAATTGATGTTTTACGTTTAAGAAGCTTTTATAGCATTTCCCATCTGTTTGAGAAACATTACTTAATTACTGTTTCTTATTATACTAAATGCATATAAGGTCATTGCAGATTTCTTTTTACAAATGTAAATATCATTACAACCTTGTTGAATTGCGTATTTATTTTCTAATGCCAGCAGTGTAATTAAACGTTGGTGTACTCTAATGAGAGAATCAATAGATCACAAATTGCAAGTGGTGAATAACCTTTTTAGTAGTTATCGGACCTATAGAAATAACGCTAGAGCTTCTGCTTCAACTTTAATGTGATTCTTTTTTATATTTCTCTTTGTTCTTTAAATAGACTTATTATTTTCTATTCTTTTTGTAACTTTTAATCATCTTTACTAGCAAAACAAATCCTTTTCTTTGTTTTCTTCAGTGTTTTGGTTTACCATGGAGATGATTCAGATCTTCGTCAACTTGAAATATTTTGGATTTATATTTGTCTGTGTATCTATCTTTTTTATACAAAAGCCTTACCTTCCATTCTTTCACACGAATAACTCTTAGCCAATAAAACTTCCACCTTCGTAAATCTTCTTGATCCGCATATACATATAGTCATTTTTAATCTGCATGATTTTGATCTGGTTTTTTGGGAAGAAGTCTCTAAACCTATGCACTTTTTGTTTGCCTTATTTTATCTCAACAATTTTAACTATGCCAAAATAATTCTTCTGGGGAAAATTCAATTAAATTTTTCATTATTCTTACCAGAATTTTGAAAAAAGGTTCAGAAATGTAATATTATTTGTACAGACTCAGTTATAAACATTCTTGAAGTTAGCAAAATCTTACTATCTAACACTGCGTACGGTATTTAAATATTTACCAGGTTTTACTGTTTGCAGATGGATATACAATTTATTAACGCTGTTTACTCCAAAGTCTTCCACCGAAAATGATCGAGAATACAAAATTTTTTTGCGACATTCTATATATTGCTACAAAGTAAATAAGTATTTCCAAATTAATTTAGTAACTGAGATCTTAAATTCTGAATGTATATTAAACTAGAAATGTATCGTAATCACGAATATAACTAGAAAACAAGTCAAATAGGACCCATAAACTGGAAAAGGAAGATATGGAATCAAACATTATTATGACATTTATACAATGAATTAGGTGATGAAAATTCTCAGCCCAACTAAAAGAGCTAAGAAAATTCTTCCCGTAATTGGTTTCAACTTTTTCTCATGTCAGTGCAAATCATCTCGTAATAAGAATAACATTCCTAAAAATCTATAATTGGGCTAAAGGAATGAGAAACTGTGTTGACATCGTGCTCCATTTTGTTAATATTTTTGCAAGTTGCCATTTTTGCACGTGCTTTCACATATACAAGTTCTTACTTTGCGCTGTATCTCTTTGACAATTACTGCGCCCCAATCATAATCAGCTGCTTTTAAAGAAATCCTCGTTTTGACGCAGAGTGTAGAGCAGAACCCAACATATTGTTGGACTTTAAATGGCGTCTGATAAACTCATACTCAAACAGTTCTATTCTGATTTTGCTCTTACAATTTCAGTTGTTTTGTTCTTCTAAGTATCTTTCAGTGCGAGTCGTCATGCATGACAGTTCAGTGTGGTGCGCGGAAGGGTAAAGACCTCGGTAAATGTATCCCTTTTCTTCCTGCCGCTTTGGCAGGGTTTTCGAGGTTTTATTTTGGTCGCAGGCCGCCTATTCTGTTTCCGAATTCATTCTGAGTTTGGAAGTTTTTGGACTTCTGGGATTCATCTTAGCAAACGATATTCAGGGTGCCCGACGCCAATTCGAACTCACATCTGCATCTACGGCACGCATTATATCTCACGTATCTGTTGTCGTCATCATATCAACGGGAACACTGTAAATGTGAGCAACCACGTCCTTCGATCTTCTTCGACGTCTTCCCTAGTCTAAACAGCACCAGGCTGAAAACGACCGAAGTTCCTAGAATATGGAGAACAATAAGATTATCTATGAATTCCAGGACTCGTTATATCCTTTTGTATGCTATTTGTCAATGTTCACTTTCACACGTAATGCAACCTACAGGGTTGGAAAGGCAATTTTTTGGAAAAACTTTAGCGGACAGTCAAACAAACAAATTATTTGCATAAAGTAACTTAGATTGAATTTAAGAATTTCAGATTTTTTTTTATTGCCGCCATTGAAAAAAATATAAAGATGATTTGGAAGTTGAAGGCAAAAACAGAGTACAAGAGTTAACTCAATTTTGTTGTATGTAAATGTCACAACCGTCTTTATGTTTATTCGTCAGTCTTTCATTGTTCAGGTACTTGGGATAGGCCAACACTACATACTTAGTACATACATTTTAGAATTTTTAGTTTTGTGTATTCTTGACATCTTTCTCTGTTTTTTCTGAGACCTTTGTTACCATCTTGATGGTTAGATGGTAACCAAAGATTATTATACTGGGCGCTATGGCAGGTTTGGTAATTTAAAGGAATGATCTCACCATCTAGACCGTCCAAGACTATCCACGTATGGTCTAGACTTCCTTTTTCCATTCACATAAAACAAGGCAACTTCTCATCGGTTTCCTCTTGCTTTAAGGATGTAATACATGACTGAAAAGATTTACTTTATAAAGCCACTGGATGGCAGTGAACGGCCAAATCAAAGAAGAGTCTTGGGCTAGACTTTTCTTCGACATCCACATAGGGCAAAGTAGCCTTCTTTTATCTCCCTTTGAAGATGATATCCATCACTATAAAAGATTTATTTTACAAAATCTTGTTGCCTTGTAGTAGAACTAGCAATGTAGAATCAAAGAAGAGTAGATATGAATCTCATGTTGCCTACGCGGTAGATAACACTAGAGAGATATTCTTTCTGTACTACGTTTTTGACCGATAGGGATGTTTTGATTACTTTGACTTTGAATGTAGCCTCCATTTTAGAAAAAGGAAATAAACAATCTGTTGGTAGGTTTAGAAAGAAGGAAGTATAGTAGACTGAAAGCATAAGAGAATGTACACAGAAACATTTCATTTTATCGTTTGTGGACAGAGTACTGTGTTCGAAGGTGAAGTTTGATAGTAAGCCGCAAAGGTGGCTTGGTTGACGGCGCAGCTCGATGGTAAGCCACCGAAGGTGGTCTGGTTAAGGGCAAAGCACGATAGTAAAGTTACACAGGCTAAAAATATCAAAACTGAAGCAGAGCATCGTGGAACTCTAGTGCGATACTTTATTGTTGGTTATGGTATTTGTCTATTCACCTCATCAAACGTTAGAAAACGTCGTGATAAAATCTAAAAATCCATTCTACTTGTTATTGAGACTGTCGGAGCTTTGTGTAATTTGTCTTTTAGGACCGTATTTTGCACTCCATTATATTTGGAATCCATAATAGTGTTATTAGTGGCCTAGCTCTGTATTTTGTTGAAGATCTCTTAAGTGTATGGTATGAATTCTCTTATACCGACTATGATTATTATATGTAATTTCACGTTTGGAAGTAAAAATAATGAACAGAATAAAACCACTGTAAGCGGAATGAATAGTATCTTTCAGTTGTACAGTCTGATCTTGCAAGGAAAACTTAAAAAGTAGCTGTCACTTTTGTCCAGCAAAAATTGAGAATAATATTGGACCTATAAACGGGCAGTGCAGTATGTCTGAGTACATGAAAGAGTATCAAAACCTTCATTTTGTCTTTTGCACATTATCATACTACACATGTTAGATTAAGATTTCCCCCTTGGAATTCATTATCTTACTGAACTTTTGAAAATTAAATGATGGACAAAATAATACAAGCCCGCCTTTTTTATATATCTATTGACTCTTTTAATAGAAATCTATAGAACAAAGATATTAAGCAATTTCCCATGATTACTGGAGCAAATCCACTTAATTCTATTGAGATTGCTACTCGTAATCCCCTATAATCCTACCGACAAGCAATACAAAAACAAATAAAAGATTTTTAAATCGCACGCTGCTAGAAACAAACAAAAGAAGTAACAAAATAAAATCGTGTAAGTCGTAATACTCGGAGCTATGTAGAGACAGCAAGATCTGTACTTTAAATTCATGAGCAGTTTCACCCATCTAATGTTATTATTATCATTATTGTTTTTATTTTTAAGTTACTTGGCATAAAAACTCCTGGCAAATACCACCAAGAATAAGATCAAGATCTCTGGCGCGTTTTCTTATAAAATTACAAACACATTTTGCTTTTTAACAAGTAGCACAAGTGCAACGCACATAAATATTTGTAACGGAGAAACATTATGTTGTGAAAATACTGAAAACTGTAATTTAAACGCGCTTTGCAAGTAGTGATAAATAGAAATTTGTCACTTTAACGTTTTAAGCCATTAAGATCGCGCCCTCATTTTTAAACTTTAGTGGTACTACTGCATCTTCTGTTTCATGGGTTGTTAAATAATGAAAAATTCTTCAGTTTATTCGGATAATTAATGATCAAGCTAAATTGCTCTTTTAAAATTACCCAGTCCTAAGAAATTAGGTGCAGGTTTAAATTTTCCCACGTAAAACTTATTTTTGTTTTTTTAAACGAATTTTTTAAATCAATGAACAACTATCCTTATTTGAAATAAAGATACCAAACAAAAAACAGAGGAATAAAACCTGACGTGTAATTCGCATTCTCTTCTCACCAAAAACGTAAAGACCTAACAACTTTCATGATCAAGACATTTGTTAAGTGATTTGCGTGCATGTCGGATCTATAAGATATAGAAAGCAATGCCCAAGCATAATTAGTTCCATTTATGGTACCTCAAGCTACTTTTATAACGGACAAATCTTATTACAGCGTCAACATTGTTAACATTTATTATTAGATTATCTTAAGTAACTTTTTTTCAAAAATTATAAAAATATCAACTTTCCCATCTCTATATCGAGAATAAAATTGCATAATTGAGACTTTGTTGTAATTGGCAAGTTTTTATTGAATTTGCTGTCATATGGTTAAGGAATTTATTATTATATTGAACTTTTTCCGGTCACCGACCTCATTCTTTTGAAATTTTCGTTGTATAGTAAACAAACGATCAATGAAATAAATAAAAGTTGTTTTTGTTTATTATTATTTTTTGTTCATTTTCATTCACTTTCTTTTTCATTAATTAAACAGTTAAACATTAAAAGAATAGAAAAATCATAAATAAGATGTTTACAGGAAGCTGCCGATCGTTTTACGGACACAAGTTGGCAGATACACCGACAATGGCGTTCGGATACCAATACGGCTTTTCCAACTGCTCAGAATCAAACTAGTAGTAACACACCCAAAGAGGGTACGCCCAAAAGTATCACATCGAATAATACAATCACTGCCGATACAACAAAGGGCAACAACAATAGTAGTAGTATCCCAAATGGAATTATCAAACACGCAGGGGATGATACAACTAGGAAAGTTAACGGAAGCCCTGCTACGGACAAGGTTGAACCGGAAATACGAAAGGTCGTACAAATTGAAACGGTTCAGACTACTTGCGAAACGATCGCTAGACCAGAGAAAATTAAAACCGAAGTAGTAGTTTTGGTAAGATAAATTTCAATTGAATAGTATTGGGCACGTTACGTTTTGTTAACCATTATTGTGTGGTTTGAATTAATCTGTTCTAAAGCAACTAACAGCATTTTGTACTACTAAAGTTTTGGAATGTTGTTTGGAATTTTGCACTAACACTACAATAAAATAATAATTAAGCATGAAATTAAATTGTTGTAACAACTGTACCATTTCATTTTAGAAAAAGTGATTTTTACAGTTAAATTGCCATCTAATATTTTTTTTAAATTGAAATTACTTTCTAACAATAAAAATGAAAACGAGAAATTACAAGAAACATCGAGATTGACCCAATTAGATTTGTTACTAGTACCGTGATTAATATTCTTTAAACACTAGGCACTTAGTTAATAGCAAAATCGTAGATCTTTATCCTTAGCATGAAAATCAAGACTGCTTACATGAAATCACTTTGCTTGCTTTTTTAGATTTTTACAAAAAATCTTCCATAAGTCTAAATCATCGAATTTACTATCTTCCAAGGATTCATAAATATACAGCCCGTTGTTAGTACCTATTAAGAACGATCATAGTCGATAATGTCTCTTTTAAGCTAAACAACTCGAAATGCCCTTAAAAGAAACAAGAAGCTGGAAATAAAATTTAAAGAAAAGAAAAACAGAAAGGAATTTGAATCAGAACATGACATGTTTGTAGAATTCTTTCTAAGAATGTTATAGATACACGAAAAATATAAAGTTACCAATACGTTTTTCCAAAAGAATTTTTATTCCTCTTTGAATATCGAAATTTCGACCAAGGAAGAATAGGAGCTTCTAACGTGCTCCATTCATGTTGTATTGAAAGTAAGTAGACCCAAAATGTTGCTTGAATTTTTGCCAGCCAACTATCATTTTTGACAAGCTCTGGTAATGAAAAACCCAACTTTTAGGAGAACTTCAGACTATTACTGATTACTTTCCTCCTAACTTCATCACCTGCAGTACGTCACACACGTAAGTTCTTTTACATAGTTAGTTAACTTATCCCTTCAGATTTCCAATGTGTTTCAGAACAATTCAGTGTTTTTTGATTTTTGATACATCCAAGAATTAAATGACTCCAACCACAAACATATTCCATATTAGTTTTCAATTTTAAACTACGAGGTCTCAGAGAAAACATTGGTTTACAAAAAAACTCATCTTCTTATCCGTCCCCAAAGAACTAACTCTAAACGAATTTGCCTTATGTGTTCTTTCATGTCACGATGTTGCCGTTCAAACAAATAGATTCCATATTGGATAAAGCGAAGTTTGGTGTAAGTTTAAGTAGTTTGAATCTTTCTGAAGTCTAATGAACTATAACTATTATGAAGTCAGTCGCATGCCGATAGAAGAATGGGGTTAGCTCTATGGTAATCTATCTTCTATTGACTTTCCTACTTATCATATTTGCTCATTTTTTTATTTGTATTAATTTGTCTATTATTTTCTTATATGTTGATCTTCTGATGTATTCACCTTTTCTTCTTGTTGGTTTTCTTATCTTTTTCTCCCTGTATGTCTATCTAGAGGTGTGGCTACAATATAACGAGATTGTGCTGTAAAACATTTTGTTTTAAATGTGTACATATTTAGTTATTATCCCCTTCAATATACACCCCTCCTCTAACCCTAAAATGCTCCATGCGAATTTTCCATTATTCGAAACAGTGCTGGAAGTCTTCTGTGAGCTCCTTCATGGTGCGTGCCGCTTTTTCTTTCACAGCTTCAACGGTCTAATATCTTCTTCCTTTTAATGCAGATATGACCTTGGGGAGCAGATAAAAGTCACATGGTGCCAGGTCAAGCGAATAAGGCGGATGGTGTAACACTGGGATGTTATGCTTGGCTAGAAACGTCTTGACAGACAATGGAGTGTGAGTCGGTGCGTTGTCATGATGAAGAACCCACGACTTGTTCTTCCACAATTCGGGTCGTTTTTTCTTATTCTTTCACGGAGTTGAGCAAAAACCTCAAGGTAGTAATGTTGATTAATAGTTCGAACTTCAGGAACCCAGTGATTTTTTCAATGTTTTTTATCCGTTTTTGACGTGGAAAGGCCACCCGGGCGTGCATCATTTTCAACGTTTTTTCGGCCACCTTGGAAACGCTTAAACCACTCAAAACCCCGCGCACGTGATAAACATTCATTGCCATATACTTCTTTTAATAAAACATAAGTTTCAGTAGCGGTTTTTCCAAGTTTCTTATGAAATTTCACGACAATCGTTGCTGTATTAAAACACTTATCATTTTTTCGGTAAAACAAAGAGACAGATCTTATAGCAAACGAAGGCCTCGGCCAGACTAATACGTCTACAGACATGGGAGGGGCGGCAATCGAAAGAGAAGGCTTCACGCTACCACAGCATAAAAACCTTACGGAATCAGTACGTTTACTAAGATAAAAATTTTGTTACGTGTTTTTCGACACGTGGTGACTGCGCACTGAACAAAATTCAGTAAACAGTGGCGTACAATTGTTGTGTTGAATCTTGCAAAAACCGCACTAACGCAACAATGTGCAGTAAAAATTTTGGACACAAAGATCAAAGCCGCCGACAACAAGTGAAACTACTGATTCCGTAAGGTTCTATGCTGTAATGCTACACAGCTATCGGTCATACGACTTTGGCGCATGCTAGTTCTTCTGTAGAAGCATCAATCTCGTTATATTGTAGCCACACCGGATATCAAATCACATTTTTGTCTTTTCATTTGCATATTAATCTATATAGTATACTTCTCTCTTTTCATCTCACTTCTTTTTATCTTTCTTCTTCTTTTTGGAGTTATCCATTGTTTTTGTTTTGCTCAAGATACTTGTACCTGTACACTATTAACCAAGTAGATGAAGTAACTGTTACGCTTGTCTTTTAGTGTTTACACTTTTCACTATACGGGCTAATTTTCTGAATTTTCTTGCATTTCTGGCATTGCTGTTCGCCTCCTTTTTTTTCGGCAAATCTGTTTGTTCCGTTAGCTGCCCCGTAAACTTTTTTTATTTCACTAGTGCTATTCAAAATATTTTATTTTGCACAGTTTCTGTTTTATTCTTCAAAAGAGATGCAGTGTTGATTGCCTCAAACAACTCTGGTACCTGAAAGTTACAAATTCTCTCAAACTTGAAGTTTGGTTTCTTTTCATCGGCTTGATTTCTTTCATTAATTTATCTTTGGTCTCTTTACTTAATGCAAATATTTCAATAAAATTTATCAGATCTTCGATACAAATTCCTTCTGAAGAAGAAGAGGGCTAAATTCAACTAGCCAATCGGGGAAAAACGAACCAACTTTGAGCGCCGTTACTGAATTAGACATTTTGCTAATGTGGAAGTTTTCTTGGTATTTTTTCTTCGAGATTTAAAAAATATTGGCCCATTACTTCATCACATGTCTGTATTTTGGGATTCCTTGATTCGAGTCAAACGAACGGTTCAACATTTAGAACAATGTCGGAATCTCTTTATTAAATGTGGATTTTTCTAAGGAGTTTGGTTTTGTCGTGATACCTAAATATGTTTAACTAAGATGTACCTACTATCACGGCAAAAATAACCGAGGTATTACACAGGTTGTAAAATTACTCTTTGAATATCTGCCTTTCAGTTTAAACAAGTTTTTTATGTTCTGCATTTGCATGAACAAAGAATAAGCGTCGGTTTAACAGTAAAGTCATAAATAAGTTCAATAGAGTTAATTCTTATATAGAAAAGATCCAATTTTGGAAGATAGATTTTTGTCATTGTCTTCTAGATACATTTATTTCCAAAGCTACAACATAGGCTGTACATAACAAAGCATTGGTTTTATTTCTCTGCTGGAATCGCCGTAGTTCAATAACTTTGAAAGAGAGACTATTAATTAAATGGCTTGGTTTTGATGCCTCGATTTAGATTATGACAACCACCCAACTTTATTTTGCTGAGGTAGGTTCTTCGAGTCTTTTTGTGCATCTGATGTTTCCAAATTAAACTGCAAAATAATTTCCAGAATGTACCATTGGTATTTAATGTCTTGAATTCAGTACATCCTAAAATCATCAATAAGTAATCCTGAATTTAGATATTAATTCAAGTATCTAGAGTGAGATAACATTTAGAGATATTAGGCACTTCCACAACCAACTTTTGGGATGACTGGATTGTTAGATGGGGCAATTTCTCTGAACACAATGTGTAATCTCTCCTAAGTCTTTGACCATATTGGCTTTGATGAAGCTGAAACCTCAATGGGTTATCCATCAGAGGTCTGTTCCTGAATGTATTCCTCATGGTTAGTGTTTCTAGTAAAACTGCTTTTTGATATTTTTTGAGCTTCATTTTTAACTATTTTATATCATTTATAACGTGGTAAATCTGCCGTTTTTGCACATTCTTCACGACTTGGGCTTCCTAAAATCAATTCTTTGCAAGTTGTTACCTTGAGCAACATCTAGACATTACAACAATTCGACGTCAGAAGACTGACTGTTTGAAGATTCTCAAAATGCTGAAGGAAACCAAAAATTGCAAAACCTGTTATTAATAGTTTATAGTGGAATACGTAGAAGAACTATTTCCTAGCTAGTCTTCGCTTACCTGAATGTATAATGCATTATTGCATTAGATATGAGCAGCAGCGCCTCTAGAGTCTACATAAAGCAAAAAGGCTTGTATTGAGATTCTGACTATTAATTAGGAAATTGCATGATAAAGCTAGTCCTGTTCTATTCTTAATATAGAATACCTTAAATCATTGCACACCCACATCAGATGCAAATTTCCGTAAAATCTAGATGTGTTACAAAAAATGACTTTTTTTTAATTTGCGAACACGTTAGAAGGATAAATCCATCAACAACAGAAATGAGTAATCTAACATTAAATCACAAAACGATCGACATTCACTTTGTGAAAATGTTATTTCTATCACAGCAAATATTTATTTAACCGGACGCAAAACATAAAAAGCGTTTCACAGATAAAATAGCAAATGTAAGCGGTAGCTAATATTTATTTTGTAAATTCTGTGTAGCATCAGAAATTTTATGACGTAAACCGAGAGGAAGATACTACATAAAATCTCTCAAAATTTAGTAATAAATTTTGGAGTTAATCAATATTTGCCTTAATTCTACTACGAGGTCCACACATTAACAAGTTTACAACCTATTAAATGACCTTTATTACATAGAGGGAAGTAAAT
Organism: Ignelater luminosus; assembly: GCA_011009095.1. Lineage (NCBI taxonomy): Eukaryota > Metazoa > Arthropoda > Insecta > Coleoptera > Elateridae > Ignelater > Ignelater luminosus. Next base: position 77,149 of record VTPC01090687.1, read on the forward strand.
TATATTCTGACCTAATTCTCTGCTAACAATCCCTGGTGTGGTATGTTAGAGACGCTCCTTAAAATTGGATGGAAGATCGAAAGGGAAATTTGTGGTGTTTCCAAGGTAGTTTTAAAAGGGGTGAAATTCTATTAATCGAATTAGGAAAAATAGCTACTAGCATCGGCAAGGCGTTAATATTCAAGAATAAAGTTGTCGGACGGCTTGCATTTCATATCCTTATGCAGGTAATGTCAGTTATTATAATAGTTCCCTATTCCAACAGAATAATAAATACTCATTTTAAATAATTGATCAAAGAAAGCCGAACTCGTTAGCAACTTTGTGATTTGTTTAAATTAAAATTCTTGATAGTTATCTACAAACGATTTTCTACATTTCTGTAGGCAATTTTATGGTCATATTTATTATAATAACTACTTGCAGAAGGCTTTTATTACCTTTTCTTGCGCATGTTGCTTTTTTTGCGGAGAGAAAATTTCCTTTTAGATTTATCTTGATTTATATTGAAAATTCCACTTTAACCCCAACATTAATATATCAATCGTCCAGGTATTTTAGGAATCCCTCGTTTGTCACATGGGGCATTTCACCGGCGCCCCGATGCGGCGCATCTGCCTGTGAGTTCCCCATGTTCTTCCTGATAGATGAACATGTGTAGTGTTTTACATACATGTGGCTGTGAGTTTCCCTTTCTCATGTCCGCGTGAGCACGTGCTTTTTACGCCTCTTGCGCCGCAACACATCTTTTACTTCCACAACTTCCAGTAACTGGTGATGGTAAACGTTCTTGAACGCTTACCAGCAACGTTTCATTATTGTACAACCTCCAGGTAAACCAATAAATTAAAATTTAATCTTTTAAAAGCGTGGAGGAAAATTAAAATTTCCCAGATACACAAACTTCAATTTACTCAATTTCCATAATAATTACGTGCATGCATGTATACGTGTATAACAATATAGTGTTGTTGCTTGTTAACACTTTCCAGCAAATATGCAAATTATTTGAAGTGGATATTCGCTCTAGGGTGTGCTCAACCCCTTTTGTATAGTCTCCTTGGAATTCCTCATATCGCATTTCAACGTTATTAAAGATAGAGAACAGTAGGTTTAAGGCTAATTAATATTATCGAACCTATTAAAGCAAAAGTTTATATATAAATTATTAATTAAAACTGTAATAAATTATAGCTTGGCGTACTTATTGTCATTATTGTTATTGGGAATTCGAAAGGAAAAGGTTATTGTTTGTAAACAATTTTGTTGGTTTATTAAATATAAAATGCATTAGTCCGTTATAAAATATCATAGTCTTCCACGTTTGGGTGGGTCAGCTGAAATTTTGGGTTATAAATCAAATAAATGTTGAAAAGCTATTTATTATTTCAATGGGAAATTTTCTTTGGTCAATTTATGAAAAGCGTTTGTCTTCCATTATTATTTGGCCGACATAATGCCGAATCCTTTATATATTCTTCTAGGAGTTTCTATTCATTTCCTATCCATACATGTGCCCAAAACATCTATTTTCTCGTTCTTCCAATATTCTCACTAATCTCTTTTCTGGTAGGTATTCCGTAGGTAAAAAATCATGTTAATAAGTTTTCCACAATTTGACGATCTTTCAGAAAGACTAACGTAATATACAATTAGAGTAGTCTTAAAGCATCTTCTTCTTAATTACAAAAATTTCTATAAAATTTTGTGTTTGTATATAAAACAATAATTTCTAAATCTCGCTTTTTATTTTCTTCTTTTATTCCGCAAAGCCCTTTAAAAGTTAATGTCAACTAACCATAAATAATAAAATAATAGAGATCAAACAGAAGGGTATTTAACACAGACAAAAGCTAAAATTCGCGTTCTAAGAACAAAGCAAATAAACATTTCCCTCATACCCACGAGAGCATTTCCCCATCGTTTACTATTTGCTAATCAGATAAACCGAAAACTCGTATTCGAGATCAGAAATAAACCGAAAACAAAGGTGTAGCTTACAGCAGCACACATTATACCTATTAGTCCATCGATTGTTCCTGTCTTATTTAATATTTGAACAGAAACAAAACAAGAGAGCTCTTGCGTTTAAGCGTTTAGAATCGAAGCAAAAGGAGTGTTGTTGCAAAGGCCACACGCTCCCGCCGGTGCTGCTGCATCTAAGAACAGCAACAACTCTGGAGGAGTCAGTGACTCGCCGGCATCTGCGAGTCCTGCTCGCGATAATTGGAACAACCCCTTGTGTTTTACGTCCTCGAGTTGCGCGCACCCTCGGGATATCATAAAGTGTTAAGCCGTTGTATTTTACAGGAGATATCTTTAGGGTTTTTTAGTGAATTTTACGAGCGCGTGATACGACGACGACTGGAGATTTGAGTAAAGAAAACGCGAATTATTGCGTTTCGTAATGTGTACTGGTATGTGCAGAATTGTGTGAAAAGGAAACTTTATGTGCCTCGTGTCTTAAAGTGCTGCAGGAAGAAACAAAAGCGTTTTACTGTTTTAATTTAATAACTTGAAATATTAATTGCCAAAGTATGTTTGGATGATACTTTGTAAGTAGAATTAATTTCCCTGAGGAATTTTCTTCCGGAAAGTTTGAACTTAATAAGTCTTAAAATATTTTTTTTGTACAATAGTTGCCACTACAATAAAGTTAATAAATATTAAGTGACATTCTGTTGCTTTTAGAGTAAATTACCGAGATTAACTTGGAAATTGGAATGTAAACATGCTCGAGCACTTTAAGAGTTTTCTCAAGACGGTGCAACCAAAGTGTTAGAAATACAAGTTAACATTCCATTATAGCACATACTATAGTACTTAATAGATGTTAGACAAGATATTCTAATGTACAGAAACAGCAGTTTAAGTGTAAATAAACAGAGTAACACTTGGGGATAAAATCGTGGTATTCTTCTGGTAACAGTTCGTCTGTCAATCTTTGAACCCTCTGACAAAAGAATTTATAAATTATGTCTGTATTACAAAAATTCTCATCTAAGTGGCACCTTCACTCTGTATAAACATCTAAAAACTCATTCGTTGGAAGGGTTTTAATTTAGGAGTTACTTTTTGGGAAATTTAATTAAAATGATTCAGTTTGTGTGTAGATCAATCGCCCTATTAACCACAATAGAAACTCAGTAAACAATTCCAGAGGATTATACTTTTAAGTTTTATCCATTCCCAGTTTGAGAGGTAGCCTCCTGGTTCATTACTTTTGTTCATGTTCAATTACATGACGAGTGAATATGTTTTAGGCTTCTACAGATATTATGTGACCTTGAAAGATTTCGCCAAATTCAGTTTGAATCAAGCAATGTTAAAGAAACTTAAAAGTAACCAAAAATCAAAGCTCTTCATTTACAAATATTCAAGCTAATCATGGTTTAACAGATATTTGCTTCTAACATATATGTTCTACGACAACCTCAAAAAACTTGGTTACTTGAGATCTAGAAACAGAATCAGAATTCAGTTCTTCGGCATCATTTATGGATAAGATATGGTGAGGAAAAGTCATGCCCAATGATGACAACATGTCATTGTTTCTAAGATAAATTGGTTGACTATTGAGACAAGATTGTTGTCATGCCTAAAATTCCAAAACCCCATTGAAGAAACCCAAACTAACCAAACACGAAAAATCTCCTGGTACCTTCGTTTACAAATATTCAAACTAATAATGCTTGAACAGATTTTGCTTCTATATGTTCTACGATAACCACAAGAAACTTGAGAGATTGAGAATCAGAATTCAATTCTTGAGCATTATTCATGGATAAGATATGGTGAAGAAAAAATCATGTCCAACGATTACAAGAAGTAGAATTTACTGGGTCTTGATGATAATTTATGTAGATAACATACCTATGTGCTACATAAGTTTAGTCAAAGGTAAGGTAGGTCATAGATTACTATTCATTCTTTCATCCAATGTGACAATTTTAATTATAAAGTTACAATTATTTGTTTCTGCTTTACTTTCAGTCGAATATCAAGTAGCATTTCAACTTCAAATTTTAGCTATATTAGGTTATGTTTATAGCGTAAACGTAATGCTGTCAGATTTCACAAAGATTATATCCACCGTAGCGTCTCAGCGTTTTTTGTTTTGCAGAAGGATTCCTAATTATTTTTGGCAGAGTCGTCCTTAGCTCGAAGCTACAGCGGGCCCCTGTAGTTTCTACAAAAATTACATCTTACGTATTTCCTACAGTAGAGTAAATTCTATAGAAAACCATAAAAAAACTTTTATTGAAGTTTTTAATTGTTTCTAAAAAGTCGATCGACTTGCATAACTCGTTTTCTATGCCCAAAAGCGCCAAATTGGAAAGTCTCTCCTTCCCCATTGTAGTCCTCAGATAATCTTTTATTAGCTTTAGTTTCGAAAAACTTCGTTTTGTTGATACAGGCATTATACGGAAAGTTATGTACAAGCTGGGAAAATTTTCGTTCGTTTCATGTAAAAGTTGTAGATAGTCCAGAGGTGTCCGATAGGAAAAGTCCACCATATGACAAAACATTTTTATTTTTAGGTAAAGTTCTTGTCCATCGAGGTCTCTTATTTCTCCATCTCTTAGCAAAAGGTCTAAATCCATGCAGTGTTTGACCAGCGTGTTTTCATCCATCTCGTTAATATTTTGCATGTTTAGTAAAAACCCAAACTAAGCGTTGTGTTTATTAATTTGGTCGAATCTTTCTTCTGTTGATACGAGTGCCTGATCTAAAATGCATAAGAAAAATTCCCTGTAGTATTTTTCTTCAGGATCGCTTAAACTACTTCCTTTTCCTTCATAAAGATGAAGTTTTCGGTACTTTCGCCTCCGTTTATGTTTAAATTCAATTGAAATATTATTCTTAGTACAAATCTGTTTTGCAGTCTTTTTTGCTTTTGAAAACCCATCTTTTCTGCATGACTGTACCTATTTTTGCATTATTGTAACGATGTTGGCGTTTTCTTTCTGCGTCCTTTTGCTAACTTTATCAACTGCAGATAATAAGTTATACCAAATTACAGCCGACAAAATAAACTCAAAACTGAACTCATTTTCAGCAAGTAAAAGTGTTTCGCTCTTGGTAGCTGAATTTTTTGTTGTTTCTATGATCTTTTTTGGTGCGTCGTGGATACATTTCAGTTGAATAAACACTGCTTTTACAGAAGCGAGTTTCAGGTAGGGATTTCAAAGTAAAACTCTTAATATATGAAGAAAGCCTTGCCGCGAGGCTCTAGTAGGCACGGGGCCCGGGGCCTGGGCCCCGCCTGCCCGCCCCAAAAGACGGCTCCGATTCTTGGCATCTTACAGTGTAATTACAAGTATGTATGTGATAATTATTTATTTTGCATTTCGCAAATTTTAGTCTAGTCTATGGTCTATCTTTCTACAATTTGGGCAATTTTCAGTTTGAACAAAGAAGCTATCCTGACTATCTTATTCTTAAAGTAAAATGGAAAATAAGTACTGATATATATGCAGAGTTTATCTGAATGTAGTTGAGTAGTTTGGAACGTGACCTTCTGTTCTGATACTCTTTTTTGTCCAAAGTTAACTTTCAAAGTATCGATTCTTTAATCCTATTCCCATTTAGGTTATATCTGTGGCAATTGTATCGTTTATATGACTTACTTTCCACGTCTCAACCTTTTATCATAAACTTTAACTAGGAATTACACATTGTTCAGGTGTGTCATATTTGTTCAGTTACATACGAGGGCGGTTCAGTAAGTACCCGTGTTTGACGACAGAAGGCGTTCTTGAGGGAAGTTGGTGTTATCATCGTGTGCTGCCACCTATCAAACGACGGTATAACAAATTACAGACTGATTGATAGGTTAGTTTGGATTTGACAGCCATTTGAGTAAGACGTGTTTCGTGACAAGATGGAAAAAGAGCAGTATCGTTCGGTAATTCGCTTTCTGTTTTTGGATGGGAAAAAATGCGAGGAGATAAAAGCAAAGTTTGATACTGTTTATGGGGACACTTCACCATCTATGAACACAGTTAGATATTGGTTCAACGAATTTAAACGTGGACGAACATCCGTTTTTGATGAGGAGCGACCAGGACGCCCGGCAGACGTGGTTACCGAGGAAATCATTCAAAAAGTCCACGACATGATTCTCGCTGATCGACGAACGAAAGTGCGTGAAGTAGCAGAGGCCGTAGGTGTGTCGACCGGAACGGCAATTAATATTTTACATGATAAGTTGGCGATGAAAAAATTGTCGGCGCGATGGGTGCCGCGATTGCTAACGGTGGACAACAAGCGGATGCGGCTGTTAACTTCGAAGCAGTGTTTGGAGCAATTTAAGCGAAATCCGAAGGAGTTTTTGCGTCGAGTTGTCACCGTTCATGAAACCTGGATTCATCATTACACACCAGAAACTAAGCAACAATCAAAACAATGGATTTCTCCCGGTGAATCTGCTCCAAAGAAGGCGAAGATGGTTCCATCGGCCGGAAAGGTCATGGCGACGATTTTTTGGGATGCGAACGGCGTCATCCTCATGGATTTTTTAGAAAAAGGAAGAACGATCACTGGACAATACTACAGTGAGTTATTAGACAGCTTCGACAAAAAATTGAAGGAGACACGGGTACTTGTTGAACCGCCCTCGTAATTATATCTGGTTAAGATACTGGCATATAATTAGCGCAGAAAACATTTCTGCAGAAGCTCTGATATTGAAGTTTGCTTTTCTTTGAAAGTTAGACAGTAGCTGCTTCTACCTTTTTTTGTGTCCAGATAATTTTTATGGGCCTTTTGCATTTCTAACCTACAATAGCACTGATACAACTTACACTACAAAGCCTATTTTAATAGTTCCATTAGCTAACTAGAACAGATTTCCAAATAAGACCTTAATTATGGCCCTTACTCTCTAACCTCTACTACAAAACTAGATCTTCTAACTTAAGTTGTATTAACGCTTATAATATGTAGATTAGAAAATAAGGTCCAGTGACTTTCCCCAATAAACTGGTTTTAGATTGTGCTTTAACCATATTGTTATATTTCGTAATGATTTCTTTAGCTAACTTGTTTGTCTGCGTGTTACCCGTATGTCTTTCAAGTATTATCTTTCTTTTTGATCATAGCTTTGTACCATTTAGATTTTGTCTTAGAACTGTACTACTTTGCTGAATTTGTAAGTTCCTTCATTTTCCAAACTTTTTTGAAAATCAATAGTTTTGTAGACTTTGGAGAAATCTGACGGGACGGGTACAGAGAATATGATAAATGTGGCAAACTTTATTGATCACATTTTGTAGCACAACTACACCTTTCTGTTGTTTTCGGTGACTAAAATCGAAAATAGATTTTTTCCTAGTCGAAAAGCTTAATAGACACTTAGACAGATAAGGGTCGGCTTTCATTAAAGCTAGTGATAGTACATCTTATCAAACTCGATTTACTCACTGAACGTTGATAGTTCCTCATACTTCAATAGTCGGTATTAAACTTGATAAAGCCTGACGTTACGCTTTTTGACATCCAAAGCATCCTTTTTACAAACGCCTGTGTTCTTTGTAGCAGTTTTTTTCTGCTTGAACTCGAACAGCACAAACTTTCATATCAGAGATGTTAAGCAGAAGAGAAAATTTTAAATGAGATTTGAAGGCAATACACGTCTAGAAGGTAGAAAACCAACATACGAACCAAGACGGTAACGCTAAAGAACGATGATCCAATTATGCTCTTACTAAAGGTAATTGCGCAGCATTATTTTTGCTTGTCTCTTCTCTGCTTTGAATGTATCCTAAAACATTTACGTTTAGAAGGCTTTTAAGTTTTACTGAAAATCAAGATTTTGCATTTTTTTAAATTTAAAAATTGAAAACAGTATGAATTTCTTCTCTTGTCAGTTGCTTTGATATTTATATTCCGTGCTACGATTTTAAGTTATTTTAATTATCTTACTTTTAAGAGGGATAGTACAGTGCCAATTCCTCTGCCTTCTTTGTAGCTGCCACTTTAGACCCTACGCACGCTGGCAAGTCCACTCTATCGTACATCCGTAGGACAAATATCGTTACCCTGGTCTTCTTCTTTTGAATATTCTTAGATGAGGCATTCTTAAGATTGGCTAAGGTGACCACCGATTAGGCTTTATCAATATCATAAACACACTGTATTACGCTGACAAATAAAAGACAATCAACGATCAAAATTCACCCCTCCATTAATTTTCTTTACGAAATTATGTACGAACACGGATAGGGCTTTGCTCTGTATTAACATTTCCTGGCAGCCATGCCCGAAAACTTGTCGTACTTATACAGTTGAACTTCTCCCAAAAACTGTACAAAAACGAATGGAAATTTGTGGGGTACAGAAACAAATGAAGTTATCTTAAGACCCAGTAAGTTCTACTTGGATAAGTTTTAACATAGGGCAGCAGTTCTTCCGTAAACGAACCGCCTGCAGTGGCCAACAGCCGGGCTTCGCCCTATTAACTTTTTCAAAGAAACTTTATCTATCCTGATGAGAAAAGAAAAATTCTTCATTTTTGCAACTAAGATAGTTTCAAAGATATTATTTTTCATTCAATCGAAAAATTGATTTCAATTCTTGCGTTATCTTTTCTCCTCCACTTATTTTTATCAATCGATATAAATGAGTATTTATTTACGTTCTTCTATAATTTACGACTTCTAAACTTTTCTTTATGGCAAAAACACCTTTTTATATTCTTTTCCCAAAAGAACACCTATCGATCCTAAAACAGTTTCTAATAATGTAGGTGAACATAAATTTTTTAAATAACAATATCCTACAGACGCTTTTAAACTGTAAACTGTAAATTTTATCAAAGCAGGAAGCAATATACGAACAACGATCCAGATAAGTATGCGAATGGAATGTTAAGCAAATATGCGTGCGTGTATTTGTACTATACTACAAAGTATAATACATACAACTTCCACTTCTATTTAATGACTTCAAGAAACTAACATGATCATAATGAATGTTGCTAGTACAGCAAACAACATGAGAAATATGCAATATTAGCGTTTAAAAAAATAATAGGAATTATGCACTTAATTTGCGTCACCTTGAAGAGCTTTCATTATTTTATTTATCTCGTTTCAAGCGTTTAAGCGCGGAAGTAATCCTTGTAAGCTGATAATGAAGCTATATAGGAAAATAAAGGAATGCCACTGTAAATATTTACATTCCGACGATTTCTATATTTGTTTTATTTAAATTAGTCGAGAGGTGAATTTTTCGCGTGGGAACATAAAACATTATTATGGAAAAAGGAATCTCGAAAATTGTTTTTTAAGCAGAAAATTTTATCGAATCTCTCTTTGGGTTCTTTTTATTATTTTTGCTGAAGTATAAATTTGCTTTCGTTTGAGAAATTGCTGTTTTAAAGAAGAAAGTTTTCCTTATGCTACAAAAAGAGGTTAACTGGTAATTTAGTTGTAAGCCTAATTAAAACTTAGAATTGTTTTAAGTTTGTAATTAATAGTTCAATTTATTTAGGCCATAAAATGTACTGGGGTGTGTATACGATCCTCCGCAGAAAATGAGTGAAACATAGGGTTAAATATTTTTATGAGCTCTTTTTAACAATAATCATTAAAATATGATACAGAAACATGAAGATTTCAGATTGTATACATAGAAATATTCTTCGGAAAATGCGATTATCTAATTGCATAGAAGGTACATATATGTTGAATATTAAAAAATTGCTTATGCAATTCTGTAGTGTTCAGAAATAATTTAAATGGACCCACAATACAATTAACAAAAAATGGTTTTATTATCTAGTATTTAAACTTTTAGAAACCTCGGCATAATGATATAAGACTTGTTTGACTACATAGGACATCATCAAAGAGACGACGACGCCCAAAAGAAAACTCCTGCTTTTTACATCCATTCTCTATAGTTTTGAAAGTCGAACGATTGATTGACAGCAATTAATGGTAATGTTGCAATTTACTTACATGACAATCTTTACGGCGATCACACAACACCAGCCAAGATTTCTGCTTGCTTTGCAATATAATCTACCATGCAACCATTGTTCCAGGAAGAACAACAAAGATAAAAATCTAGCAAATAGAGCTATGCTTTCCAACTGTTTGAGAGCCTATAATCTGCTTTCCAAGATGTCTTTCCTTTGGCCGTTTTGACGGTTAACTCTCAAAGAAGAATCTCCAAGTAATAGAATAGTTCAGATATGCCCACGAAACAATAACAAAAAGGGTGAAAAAATCTGGACGCAGTGATTTATCAATTTCCCAATAATCCAAAGTTATAGTTCTCTTGCCCAGTGCTTTGTCAATGTTGATTTTCAGTTTTTCTAAAATCACGAACCATTACAAGTAAGAATTCTGTTTCCATATACCGAGTGTGAGTTTTCAAACCCGTACGTAGGACAATGCATGAGAATTCAGATTTTTGTAACTCCCTCTTCCCAAATGAACCTACAGGGGAGGTAGTGGTATCAATCAATAGGGTAGAAGTTCCCTCTCAATCTGGCTTGAATTGGTAAATGCACGGAAAAAAATGTTTTGTTGGGGCCACAAAAAATTTAGTGGAATTTTGGACAGCAAATATTTTTCCAAGAACAACAAATATTTTTGTCACACTAAATAATTTTTTGCTCTTGCCACTACATCACTTTGGTAAATACAACAAATTTATAATTTATTTTAGAGTTTGGAACAGATTAATTTGTTGCTACAGCAAACAAATATTTGCTGTCCAAAATTCCACTAAATTTCTTGTGGCCCCAACAAAACATTTTTTTCCCTGTGGTATCGTTAGAGCAGAAATTTTTTTCAAATTGACATCAATAAATTAGCCCAGTGAACAAACTTGTTTAACGAATTTTAATTATGGGCAACTAAAATAAATTACAATAAATTGGGGAGGAGGAATTACAAAACTCTGAATTCCCATGCATTGTCCTATGTCCGGGTTTGAAACTCCACACTGGTATACTGAACTGTTGTTTTTAGAGATGATGCTAGAAATGATTAATTATCTTGTAGAACGATAAAAGTGATAAATAGTTCTTTTCTTCGCATACCGTTATGAGACTATGAATCTTAGACAGTGAGAGAGAAAAAGAACATGAATTCTTCCGTTGCTGTTGTATGAAAACAATCAAAGAACTATTTTAGATCAAAAAAGAAAACTTACCTGTTAGAAGAAATCAAAGACTTGAAAATCTCAAATTGTAACATCCATAATGTTTAGATGTTTTGGGCAAGACAGACCTTGGAAGGCAAAACTGATACTAGCACAGAAGAATGACTGCCAAATGTATGTCAAAGTACCCTGGCATAGTATAGTAGTCTGACTCTACTGAGCAATGTAGTGCAGCGTTTTCTGAAGTCTCAGTCAATGTATTATTGTGGTGAGCTATTGGAGGATCAAACACTTAGTACCTTTTTAAAATTCTAAACAATTTACATTCTTTTTGCAATCTACTCTATTAGTTTGGAAATGAAGTAGATTTTCAATGCCAAACTTGCCAAATGATGAAGTTCTTAGGAAAGCTCTGCAAACTTGCTTGTATTGCCTTGTATGACAGAAAACTATCCCGAGAGAGGTTTGCTTAAAAACAATTAGAGGTTGCTTGGGATAAATTTTGAACCCAGCAAAAAAATTTTACAAAAAAATTAATTTATTATCTATCAACTTATTGTGCATAACATACAATAAATTAATATTTTTCTGTGATATTGTGTTTATTTATAAACTATTTTCTTTACAGTTTTTACAAATATAATTGAGGTGATCAGCACATAACATACAATTGCACAAGTAACACGATTTTGACCTGGGACATATGCTGCATCTTCCTCTGACTGGTTTTTCCCGTGGCTCTTCAGCTTCTTCTGGAGAAAATTCAAATATTTTGTTTATTATTGATTTTAGATCGTATGACAAATTAGGCAACGACAAACGATACCTTGCATGTTCTTTGCAGAGTTCTTTGGCAAGTTTTTTCTCACTATTGTTGTTCTATTGTTCCACTGCCAGATAATTTGTGTATTTATTGAACTTACATTCAGTAGAGAAAAAAACTGTCAGAGGCCACCCATTAATTGTTCTTGCCACAGAATATGTGGCTCTCATTTCGTCAACCACGTCTGCGGCACCCTTTGTATGATTGTAAAAAGTAATTATATATGGTTTTTTGAAATCACTTGTGGAAGCATCAATTGTCATCTCTATGCATTGTAGATATTAGCAAGACAATTTTTCCTTTTTTTTCGGAACTATCGTTGAATTCAAACATACTGGAATATACTTCTCTACCTTTAGTTTCCAAGAATCTAGTTGGCAATTCGCGTTTATTTTTTTCTTATTGTGCCCACAATAGTGATGTTACTATAAGGCACTCAGTAGCCAAAGGAAATGATACATACCAATTGTCCATAGTAATATTTCCTCCATATCCAGAGAAGGGCGCTATGAGTCGTTTTCATCAGATAAAAAATTGCCCACTTGAAACTGGCCGTCTGGTTGTTTTTCCACGTAGACTTCTAAATTGACAGTATATGTTGCTTCAGAATCGACAACAGCAAAGATTTTGATGCCATATCGAGCAGGCTTACTTTTTATGTATTGTCTGAAGCCGTATCTGCCCCGAAAGGCTTCTAGCATTTCTTTTATTGTCACACATTCACCAACAATATATACCACCTTCGGCAATTATTATTGAAATTTTCAAATAATTGTCGTATCTAGGCTAAAAGATCAACTTCTCGTCTTTCTTGACGAGTATTGATGTTGTCAAAACGAAAACACTGTAGCAAAAATCTGAAACGTTGCTGCGAATCACACAAGTGAACACCTCGACACATAAAAGAATAGAAAATGTAGTAAAACAACTGAAAAAAACAAAAGTAATTTGTATTACCTGGACCATCACTTAGATTAAGTGTGAAGATGGAAGAACTCCGCGCGTGAACAACAGACCCAATCAAGCTTTTACTTTGGTAAACGTTGTAGCAGCATCACGTTGACGTGAATAATTATCTTTTTGAGAAAGAATGAAAACATTTGTATTGTCAACTATATCCAAAATCATTTGATCAGTAAAATATAACTGCCAACAATCAAAAATGTTTTTTATATTTTCAGCCTCTCGTATAACACCTGGCTTTGCAGTTACAACATTGTGTTCTGGTGTCTTTACACGTGGCGGTAGCTTTTGCCAGTGTGTCAGCCCGTCTCGATCAATGTATGATAAAAATCTTGTAGCCAGACGGATGTCGTGAAGCTCGTCATTATCACTTTGTTCAAACACATAATCGATATCTGAAAACTGTTCTTCTTTTACCTAATTTTCAAAGCCATCTAGTTCTTCATCATTACAACCCACTATATCCGTATCAGTTAGCACCTCATCCATAAACTGTAAAAGCCTTTTTTGTTCAGCTTCGTAACTCATGGCATAGTATATATTTTCAAGAATAATTAGCGGTCGCACGGGGTATTGAATGACTCCATGTTAGATTTTCGTCAATGTATTTCACAGTGGAGAGGTTACTAAACTTTGTATCAGGGGAAGGTTATGTTACAAACGTGAGAGAAAATACACAAAATGTGGCGACATCTATCAAAAATTCCACAAAGCTATTTACAGGTTTTTTAAAACGGGAGTAAATAAATATTCTAAGCGACCTCTCACGGGCTATTATGATTTTTTAGGCAGTCTTTCTCAATACATCTCTAATAGATCAGTCTTGAAAGATCTTGGTAATAAGTGCACTATTGACTAACGAATACATTACAAATTGTAACTCTCCTTAAATAACATGATATGTGACCAAAGGATGCAAATAACCTTGTGAATTACTCTTATCTTGGAACAGAGTTGATTCTTTTCATGCTATTCATTATAAATTAAATGAAAATATAGAATTGGTTCATGTTGATGCTTATTTCCAATTTAATCTTGTTGACTTGCATAAGAAGGATTAACTTACTTTAGAAAGAAGTATAAGATCAAGAAATGAAAGGATATGAAAAACCCAGATTAACTTGAAAAATGCAGGAGTAGAGATAAACGGCATTTCAAGCAATATTGGAGCGTGTAAAACTAGATCGAGTAAACAAAGCAATAAAAATAATATATTGCTCCTTGGTCAAAGAAGAATGTTCGACAAGTTCATATTGAAGTATGCGAACTAAATTTGGTAAACCATGAAACGCAAAGAAAGTTGTGCATTTATGTTACCTAGGAGTTGCTCAATTTTGTGCTCGATAAAAGCGAGTGTCGTAGTTTGGCAATCTTTGTTTTAGAAGAGAATTTGTCCAGCATAAACAAAATTGTCAGTATTTGTTAGTTGCTTTTTTTTTTCTAAAATTTTCAATTATAAGGGCTCTATATAATTATGTAAGATCGACTCAGTAGTTTTTGGTTTGCAATAGACATTCCAAGATTTAAACTCTTAAGAAGTTATCAATGTTCAAAAGCCATTTTCTTTATCCTTTAAGATCTGAAAAACTAATGATCAATTGGCAACAACATTATTGTTGATAATTCTGTCGAGATCTTTTGAGGCAAAAATGTAGTGTGACATTGGATTTAGTTTCCAACGCAAAGAGCACTTGTAAGGAACCAAATCAGTGATAAGTGAACGAACAAAGATAGATGATGAAAACGACTCAGAATATCAGTTGCTGCTATAGAGTCGGATCAGTTATGAATTTTGTTGTGGCTATGGTTAGAATGGACAAACTTGCAAACAAGTCTTTTCGTTCAGGAATTAGAGTTATGTAGAAATGTAATATTTGATTGAATCAATAATTAAGACACACAAAACTTTTTTTGCAGTTCAGGTAGAATCAGCAACAAAGAATCTTCGTGACGAAAAATAATTGTAATAGATAGAAGGAGATGATACAATGCTTTTCTTATTTGACTGAAGTCAAAATGACTGGACAATAAACCTAGTACCCTAGAGAATATGAATTTTAAAGTTTCTTGGTGTTGATTCTATTCTGCAATAGAACGCTGCAAAAAGCAAGTTGAATTCTGATATAGAAATACCCTGTTGTTATACTATTAATAATATTAAGCTGCAATATGTCCATAATTAACGTTGCAAATGGGAATAATTGGAAAATTTGTTTTCAATCGTTACAGTAAAAGTACTTTCAGATTTTTCCACGTTTTTTCTTATCTTGGGAGTTATATCCAGAATCGATAATTAATCAACGCGCCCTAAAAGTTTCCTTCCGATTTAAAAAACTGTTCGCGTAATTTATGTGTATGTATCAAGAGGGAAATTACAAATTCCATCGACGTTAACACTTCCAGCAGAATCGATAATTCCGTACCAAAACTAATTTTTAAGAGAAAAACTAATTTCCTGTCACAGCTTGCATTACTGTTAATAAAGATTCCTTTTAAACACGAAGGTGTATCTTCTTTTACATTCATACTGTACTAGTAATTTTCTTAAAACGTTACACGTGAAAATCGCACTCTATTAAGTTTATTACATCACGAAACCGTAAAGATCGCTGAAAACCTGGGTTTAAATTTCTGTTAGTTCGGAAAGCTTCCCTCATATATTAACGTAAGTGACTTCAAGGTGTATATTGAGCGGAGATAAAGAAAAACATTTATGTGGGATGTTTAATGTCGGCTTTAATCCTCCCAACGGTAATAATTTAATAATACGCTTGTATAATTTATGTCTGTTTTGATTCATAGTTTCTTATAAGTACGAAGGATGCAAACAGCAAGTACATTTTTTTTATTGTTGCAGACCGTGTAGGATCTCCTATAATAATAAGAGTTCATTCTCTTGTTTACCTGCAGAAAACATGCCCTAGAAAACTATGTGTAGAATTAATTGCAATTAATGCTCTATGTGGGACAGTAAACAATAAGCAGTATCGAAAAGTAATTTATTTCTGTCAAATTTACATGTACAGCTATACATTTTAAATTTTTCACGAATGATAACCCTTTCGTGTATTGAATTTTGATTAGCAAGTGTTCCTTTTTTTTTAGTTTTATTCCCAAACATGATCGATCATTTGCAGGCGAGGTTTAACGTGCTTCAAGTACACCACACCCAGCTTATATTTACTTATTTTACATTTTATTGTTGTTCTGTAATGTTGTTATTAGGCATTGTTTAAATTTTTTTCTTTAAGTATATAGTTTATATTTTAACCTTCAATGTTTGAACTAAATTGGTATAGGAAATAATATAGTAAGTAACCAATTCCTAGAAAATCAGTTACGTTTCAATTCATACAAAAGTGAATGTCAAGTGCAATTAATTTATTATACTGCAGACGCCTCCGCTTTGGATAATAATAAATGTAACTGCAATAATCTTAGAAATACAGCTTCAGTCACCTTCAGGAGACACTCCTTGTGTTTCACATACGAGGAATAAAATCGCAAATGACCATAAAAATAATAATTACATATGCATGGACGCAGTTTGCTTGTTGCAAAACGCCAAAATAAGCGGTGACGTAATTCTCATATTTGCCATTCTAAACAACGATAGGACTGGTTCAACAGCTTGGACAAGTATATGAGGATAAGCCGCAATTCTTAAGTAGTCTTTCAACCAGTGATTCTAAACAAAATTATTGTAAAATATTAAGAGCAGAAATTTAATTTTGGATCTTTTAATCTGTTGTATTGCAACAGCTTAATCTTTTATTATTTGTTGTAATTATTATAAATTAACAAATTTGTGTCATAAATAAAAATAATTATTATTGCAGTTATAAATAATAATCGTTCCGTTTATATTTAGCTATCAAAATTAATGGAAAAACACCAAAGTTGATAATAAATTATTATTAGGTAGTACTGTTACAAGAAAACAATAGAAAATTTATTAATATAAGTCGTTCAACTTAAAATTGGCGAGTGACCTTAAGACGAGTCAATAAATAGTATTGTTTTAGAAAGGAGGAACCAACAGGTGTCAAGTATTTTTCTCTTTTATTAACAAATAACAAGAATTATGACTATTGAAATTAATTAAATGACGGAATGCAATTTTAAATTTAGCCTTTTTGTAGACAACTGCAAACAATTAATTCTAACTGTAAATTCTTACCCCATTTCTTATGTTTCTTGTTTAAAGAGGAGAATTTTTGCTTGTCTGCCATCAGAAGACTTTCTGGAAAAAGTATTTTTGCAGGCTGCTTCAATATCTTCTACCTTCATAGTACCGCCAAGGTGCTTTCTGGACTGTGCTTTTTCAAATATTTAAGAGCTTACAAGAACAACTCGTTTTGCCCTCAAATAAAATTATCACCTTCTTTACGGTGTTAAAATGAAGGTAAATCGTGAACGGTTTCTTCGTGTCTTGGCTTTTGATGCACTGTACCATACATCTTAAAATCTATAGCCGAGATGGAAACAAACTTACAGATTAACAAATAATAAACAAGATTCAAAGCGTGTAAAGCAAGATTTGTTTATTCTGAGATCTTCATTATTCTGAATGAAGTGTAACTTAGTTGTGGAATCAGGCTTCTTCTTCTTGAGGTCTGGCTTTGTTTTCTAACAACCCTGGTACCGCTCAGGCTTCTCTTTTTCCACCAAAAAGCCATTTGGTGACTTATAGTTAAGCTTTGTCTTCCACCAAGACATTTTTGGAGACCTGTTGTGATTTGCTCTTTACCAAGCCATTTTTGGTGGCGTGGCGTATAGTCTTTTTTTTCTAGAAATTTTTGATTTTCAGGTATATGTATGTAACAAACCAAACAAAAAGCATTGAGTTGCAGAATAGAAAAAATAGAGAAATAAAAGAAGTTTTAACTTATGACTAATTATAAAAGTATATGGTGTGGAGATGAATATGGTGAAAATTAAAAAAGGTATTAATAATAGAGAATTAGAGATCAAGTACCTACCTTCTAAAGTTTTCTGTGGCAGATAGTAAAAACTATCTGTGTTTCAAACGAGATCCTTGAAAAAAGCTGGAGAAGTTTAGCGTCCATCGACAAAACACAATGATATAAATCACGGGAGTGCAAAATAAAATTTGATGCATACCAGATTAGAATTTTGCAAAGCGAACGAGTTGACCACTTTTACTTAGCTTGCGAAAATCGTGGACCAGACTGGACGCTGCATACGGACAAAAATGGCTTTAGGAATCTTATATCATATCTGTCTATCTATCTATAGTCTTTCACCACGCTATGAAACTAGAAACACACAGGTAATAAATTCAGACGATAAAAAAGAAGTTGCTTCCTTCTTTAGGGGTTTTGATCAAAAGACCAATGTTTGATCAACAGTTTCCTGACGTTTTCTAAAGTTATTTTTAACTCGAAAATTCTATTTTAGAAATTTCCGCTTCCAGTACAATTTGGCTTTTACAAGCAAAACAAAAATAATCCAAAACCTGATTTAGGATCATGCAAAGCTTGAAAAGCGCTTAAGACACATTTTTCTTTTTCTGTGTCTAAGTCAAAGAGGAGCAATTAATTGTATGATTAACAGAATTTTGGTTGGTTGTCTAGAGACCAAGCGCTGGTGTCGATGCATTCAAGAGAAAAGCTTAATATATCTCTTTGGCAAGAGAAGTAAGAAGAAATCAATCCTATGTATTACCTATTATTGTTAATTTTCAGTTTTAAAAACACTGACATTCAGGGTAGAAATTTACGATTTTTACTCTGGTAAAGGAGGGCGGTTGTCTGTGGTGGTTGTGCTTGTGCACGCGACTGTCAGAGCACTATGTCCAATATGGATACAATTTCGGTCATGAGTATTGTTTGATCTTGGATGATAGAATGAGTGATTCTAAAGATTCAACAGATTCAGATGTAAACTAGTTTAATTAGTGCCTATGGAACCGAAAAACCCGAAAAAACCGAGGCATTATTTAAAACTTTTTTACGTCTGAATCTGTTGAAACTTAGCTTAGGATCACTCATTCTATCATCCAAGATCAAAAAATACTCATGACCGAAATTGTACCCATATTGGACATAGTGCAGAGGCGGAAGACAGAAAACAAGGAACAGAAAAATGCTTTTGGCATTACACTAATGTCATTATTTTGTTGGTTGTGGTTCGTGGTTCTTTCTATCATGTCTTCAAGGTACAAGAGCGATTACATATTTAAAAAAAAATATTGCTTAATGTTGTTCATGAATTACAACTGGACCCAAGGGGTCAGTTAGATTATTTTGGAGTATATGGGTGGGCTGACAGGATCAAAGAACAGTAATTCCATTGGTTACAGACTAGACTGAATGCAATAAATAGGAAAATAAATATAGCAGACTGAAATGAAAGATCGAGTTGCTGTACGCATGTAAGGAAAATCAAAGAAGAAATAGAAAGAAAAATACACATTGATTTCATTGGACTCTAATTAACCAAACAATATAAAAGAATCTGCATACTGGCGTCAGTAAGACATGTAGAAAAGCTTTGTACTATCGTTGCTCTATTAAAATTGAACTTGACAATTGCAGTTTTCAAAATTACGACTCGGTATATACAATAATCACAACCAAGAAATGAGAAAGCACTATTTTCATCACTTTTGCATCTAGTACTTTGTTTATGTATATTTTTTTCACATTAAGCGAGTTAAACAGAATTAAAATTTTCTAAATGGTGTAATGTAGGGGGAAGTTCTAAAAAGATTTGTTGTGTTGCCTTTTAATGCATTTCGCAAATCATCATGGAAATCTTTGATCATGAAGCACGTCGTAGGACGACGATCGATGTTGTTTTCTTGCCATTTGAGCTTCTTTGGCTGAAATTGGTGATTACTGCATCTTGATTCGTCACCCTTATAGAGCCAAGATTAAAAAGTAGTGACGTGATGGTTAGCAAATGAAGTTTACCTGCGTGCTACAGTCGTGGTGGAAGTATGACATAGCAATGTTTGTAGTTTATTGGCCGACTAAGATGGTAAGCGTCGGCACGTCGGGCGACAGGAGCGGTAGATTTGGCTTGGCGCGTCGTGAATATTGTTGATCCCCAAGGCGTTCAGGGAAGGCTTGACGACAGGGACAATACATAATGTTAGATGTGTAGTGGCCGTTGCGGGCGATGACGGAGAAGAAAGTGCGCGTAAAATGCAGAAATGTTACGATTATGTGATTGGCGGATTCAAACGACTTTTTATGATCACGTGCATGCTCTGTGGAGGTGGAGTTCGGTGACCGCCGGTAGTGACAAAGATAGTAGTGACAAAAAGGGACTTCGAGGTTACGTTCTTACTATCAATGAGTCCGGGAATCCTAGAAGAGCACGGAGAAGAAGCATACTATACCTGACGTTGTATCGGTAGTCCCGTCCCTGTTTGGGCATCGCTATGGTCGGAGGACTTGCTGAATCCTCTTGAAAACGTAAGGTGAACCGATTCTGCTATCACTTTTTATGATAATAGGTAGATGTTCGCCCTTCCACCGAGCCACGTTTGGTCTTATTTGATGAAAAAGTGAGAAAAGCATCAACAAATTCATCGAGTACAAAAAGGGAGTACTTTAGAAGAGGATATCGTGTATAAGTTTGACTAAAAGTGTTTTTAGGATTCCTAACAATGTTTGTTCTAAAAAGCTAATTATCAGTCTGATGACACATTCAGATAATTGCTATGGAAATCAGATTTTGCAACAAAAGAAAAGTAGTCCAAATTTGTTCGTTGATGGGAAGCATGAAAAGGATGACAATCAATCGCAGACATTCACTACTACTGCATCTTCTTCTCTGTTATTTTTTCTTCTATTTGGCAGTTTAGGTCTTCGAAATATTTCTTAGTATCATAATAGAAGAGCACTCGGGATATTAGTCTGGCAATAGCGCAACATTTGAAATCATTCAACAGTATTCTCTTGAATCTTGATTGGTTAAAATCTGGTGGCTTAGGAACTTTATGATGCAAGCTCTGTTGAAATTATATGTTGACCAACTGCTGATATTGAAATACCATGCCGAAGAAAAAATAAGAAAGGAAGACTATAAATGAAAGTAGGTTACTAGTTTTATTAGTATGGTGAGTTTGATGAACAATATAGCTTTGCTCAAAAATATATCGTAATCATTTTCGAAAGGAATCATATGACATTAGAAATTACAAGATCGCAACTCTGAAAGTACTGTGGCTGTTGAATAAGCAAAAGCAAAAATATCAACCAATTTTATCAGATCACATTTGATGTTAAAAGTTCCACTTTGATTTTAGCATTTAGACACAAAAACGAACAGTCCCTGGGCGCATAATCTATGTGAATTCAATTTATAGCGATATTAACATTTTCAAGGCTTCTTCCGCTAATTTAAAACATTGAGATGTAGTTTCTTATTGTTACACCAGATAAATCAAGCTGTCTAAAAAAGGTATGTGACGTAAGAATTGCACTGCTGGAAATGACTTAATTTACTTTTATCTTTGTTTGCATATTAAGGTCATTCCTTATTTTGATAGTTGACCTCAATATTATTATCCCAATAAATTTCTTAGAAATTAAGTATAAAAAGCACACTCTCATCAGTTTGGTTTGAGAACCGCAGGAATTTTCATTCACGTCCTAGGATATCTAACTTTATTGCTGCTTAAAAAAATTGCTACCGCTTTGCTGTTAGTATCAAGAAGAAGTTCGCGCTGAAAACATCAAATTATCTAATATTTTTCTTTTTGTGTTTTCAAGATCGCTTCGTGTAACGATTTATAAATCTATAAAACTGTTGTGTCTGTGATTTTATCTATCATTATTTTATTTAAATGTAAAATAGTGTTTAGATAGTGAAAAATGGTGTCTGTTCATAAAACAACGACTACTACTAGTAGTTCATGCTTTTATACCAACAAGCAGACAAATCAGGTAATTCTGAAAATAGTTGAACTGCTTGAACTCGAATGAACCTGGACAATTATTTGCAACATAAATGAGAAATGGAATGGTACTCTTTAATGTACAAAAAAAATCAAAAACATTTTGTAATAATCCTCATTTTATTATCGCAACTGTAATTTCGCGTCTGCTCTGACGACCCTACAACTCATAAACGCAATCGTAAAATATTTTTAGAAAATAAATTACACTGAAGGTTAAAAACTTTGCTTATTAACCAATCGTTTTAAATCCTCAAGTTGTGATGCTTTTCCATACCAACCCATTACTGCTTCAAGAAAAGTGTTAATAACTTGAATTAAATTTAATAAATTGGCTTGCCCAAACAGAAGGGGTCCTCGCATAAACATTTTGGTAAGGGTCAAATTTATTTACAAATTACTTATTATTCAAATGAACACCCATTTAACCTTTTGAAAAGACTTTATGTGTATTTCAGTTATTTAAGCGTATTAAAATACGGATGACAACAGCAGGTTATTTAAAATGTCATGCCCATTATCGTTATTGCTATCAAATTTATTAAAATTATTATTAAATTTGACTAATGACGAAGCTTTTTAAATAGAGGTCTGCTTAACTATATATAAGAATCCATGCATCTTCTTTAAGTTGGGCACCATAATAATAACCAATAAAAATCCGTCGTCACTTTTTTAATTTGCTAGTGGATAAAAATAAATTTTTGCTGTAATTCTTCCTCGCATCCAGTCAAAGACCGGGATATGACAAGTACAAATAAGCTTATTTAAAGTCGAATTTATTACTAACCGGTGCTTAACTAAATGCTTGTTGGAGGTGCTGAAAAATAAACATGGTAACTGTCTGTGTGTATAACACTTTAAAACTGCTATTCAATATCACAGAGAAGTAGAAAATTTTCTCAAGTTTTTTGCGCAAAAAGACATGGAAAAAAGTTTCAATATTAATTAACATTTCAGTAATAAAAATCTCTCGTAAATGTAAAGTTAAATTTATAGTCCCAAAAAATAGTTGCAGATAAACGTCTCGTGAACATAAAAAGAAGATTTATTTAGGTTAAATAAGGAAAATTATTTCTTTCCTGTATCGTATATCAAAAATTGAAATTCTCATCCAGTACTGGAATTCACGATCTTTCGTACACGACCTCTTTATATAGACAGACGTCTATTCATATTTACAAACATTTCAATTCTTTGCATGTGCAAAAATATGCTTGCATTCAAAACAGTTTGAGGTTTATATTTTTAGAATTCCAAATTTATTGCAAAGTAAACATACACGTGTGGTAATCACTTACCCACAAGGTAAGTACGCACGTTATGTAAAATTCTTCATTGCAAATTGTACAAAAGGCTGCAAATCGATTAAAAATAATTAAATTAAATTAAAAACTTAGATTTGCGGTTATATATACTATTTGGATTATAATTTACCTGACATATTTTGAAAAATCTTGCAATAAATATTTTCTGTATTATTTCCAGAAATCAGTCTTCGTAGCCAAAAACCTCCTTTAAGATCTTAAAAAAATGAAAGAGACAGCTTGAACATCCTTACAAGCCCAAGCAAGACCAGCCCAAAAAAACCAATTTCCTCAGATTCCAGACCATTAGTTCAAAAAGTTCAAATACACCTAATCAAATCATGTTCCAGAAAGTTGCTACATGTTTTTAATTAAAGAGATCTGTTCGGATTAGAGAATGAATATTCTTATGGTGAGAATATGGAACTGTCACTGAATCTAGTATTTTTTTATTTGCTCTTAATTAATTTGGGCTAGTTGCTGAAGTTGATTCTACTTCAACCATATTTATTTTTATTTTCATTTTGAAAACTATTCGTTTTTCTTATTGTAAGTTTACCTTAGTTACTACCTTTTATCAACAGGTTTCTTTATTTTGAGAATTTTAAACAATAAATTAATCAAGATTATCTTTATTTAATACATCTAGAAGAAGAACTTCAAGGAAGTTAATCAACTTTTCATACTTCATATAGGATAGTAATTTAACGAGTTAAAACCACAATATAACTAAAGACTTAACACTACAATGGGCAATTTACAGCTGATACTAGTAAGGTTGAAGCTTGAAGAATCAGCTGATTTAATGTTTATTTCTTCTTTGCAACATGGAAAAATATAAACTGTGAATTTATGAACTCATTAAATTTAGCTTGCCTCTCTTTTTTAATTTTTGTTAGTTACGCTCATTGTTACTGCTGGCCGCTTTCTAAAATAATGAAGACATTAAGCACAAAGACAAAGCATGACAGAAGTGAGAGAACGCGTCATACGGGCCAAATAGCACGAGATGCTACAATTTCCCACCCCTGCTCTACTTTGTAAGGTTTATTGAAGTTGAACAAGACAGCAGTAACTCTTTGACTATAGTGAAATCTCTGTATACAGTTCCTTTGTTGCAGTAGAAGATTATGAGCATTATTCCTTACTTTTGCCCATTCTTGGCAAGCCTTCTTGAGCTTGGAAAGATTCACTTACCTAAATATGTACTTCATATTTAGTTTGTCTCTTCATGTTGAAGTCATATAAAAAACGCCATATGATCATAGTGATTGCATTCTAGAAATTGGCGTTACTGTTAATGGTCATCCACTAACATCGTGGTACAAACCACAACTACAACACCTCAGATTTCCGTTACTTTCTCAATCAGATTTGGCTTTGAAACCGACTTTGCTGACTTGGCATGTTCTTTATTAATAAATTCACTGAATCAGGCAACATTGCTCTTTCACTTTATCTTCACTGCTAATTGATCATAGTGCTCTAACACTTGTTTCACAAGAAGTTTCCACTTTTAAGTTGCTACACTATATAATTGAAGAAATACTAAAACTGTTACTAGTAGATAGATATGATGTGCATTAGTAATGGAAGAAATTAAATCATTTGATTGAAAAAAATCGATGATTGCAAGAATGGTTTTTGTCCATATATTAAGAAAATGCACATCCTGTGATACATATTGCCTAGCAACAATTTTTATCACTTCCTGTTTGCTTACTTACCTCTCTTAGACTTAAAGGTATGTTTTCAGTAGGTGATATTGGACAGCTGTAATTCAAAATCGGTGGTAACTTAGTGGTTAACATTTTTCATGGTAACAGTTCGATACAGCTACCCTAGAATTAAACTTGTATAGAAAGAATTTAACCTTACCGATGCATGTATATCCATTCAGAGAATCAAAAAACACCCGCGGAAGACATCTCCGACCACAAACAGTTAGAAAATTTAAAAAAAAAAACTTTGAGAATCGGCGATCTTGACAGTTCACTAGCAAAACGACAGCCATGACACTATAATATCGCGGCTATGTTCCTGCTACTCTCCGACAATGTACCAACCGACAGTACCACAACCCAATTTCCCTAAATCACTTGGAGAACGTTGACCCCGCTCAATCATGGGTGAATTCATTTAAAAAATTAACATTTAACTACTACTAACCTAACCACACCCTTGCTTGGGGTTAAATTCATTAAAAAAATGAACGTTTAACTGCTTCTAACCTAACCACATTTTCCCTAGCCCCATCCCCCGCAAGATTGGGCCATTTTGCGAGTGAAAGAAGCCGTCTATAACATCCATACGCGGTTCATGTTGCAGTAGGGGATTGGTAGTGTGTGCAGAAGTTGAATTAGTTGCCAACTTCATTGTTTCTATCGTGCAACATAAGCTAAGATGTGCTTAGAAATTGTGTTTGTTTTTCGTCGGTTTCACCAAGATTGGAATAATTCTCTTTACCTACAGTCATTTAATTGTGTTCTGTGAGTAATTCTCTACCTGCTGATGCCAAAAACTTGCTCTCAAAACGTTGTTCTCCTAGGGGCAGCTTTATCGAGCGATTACCTTTTTCATGTTATAAAAAAACAAAGACAAGTTGTTCTGTACAGGGAAATAAGTACAGTAGTAAAGTTTAAAATAGTTGGAGGTTGTTAAATCAGACCGACGTTTATTACTTTCAGCAAACATTGGTAAATTTGAGCGTTTTCTTATATTTCGAAGAAAATACTGAGTTCTTATTGCCGTTACAAGAAAAACCGTTTTATGTCACCATGAATGAAAAATTTTCCATCAATGTGAATCAAAGAAATTTAAATTAGTATGATCCCAACATGCCCATAGCCGTAACAATGACTGAATCATTCTTGCGCCATCATATTGACAATGTTTTGAATTTCATGTATCACGATTTTTGACGTTTGTCTGAAAAGTTTTTAATTGGGACTTTTTTTTTCTAAGAATCTACTCGTAAAACCACAGCCGAAAAGTACTAAAAAGCCTAAAACAAGTAAAACGTTGTGGCTTGGTGCGGTATCTTCAAAGAAATCCAACTGTTTCTAGGGACAACTTGGCTTGTATGACTCGTTCTGTGTGGTATCTGAGCCTTAGTTACCTTTTACTGTTCTAAACACTGGGCATATTCCTTAAGAGTGTTACCAAACAGCAAAACTATTTAGGCATTACTTAAAAGACGTTTTTTCACATACATAGAAAAACTATTTTGATTTTGACTTTTTTACGGACTTTTGTTTAGAACCCTACTCTGGATTTTGAATTCAACAAGTTGAACGTGCTTTCAATGATTTCTTGGCAATGCTGAGCCGGCCTCTGTCAGACTTTGAAGGTAATCTTAACAGATGTAGAACAAACTTTGAAAGGAAGCAGGCTGCTTTTTCTGAATTATTGGTTAAAATTTATTGGGAAAGTTCTACTTTCCTTTTCATCTTTTCTTTTTGGCCTTTCCATCGGTACTACTGGTCTTTAATGTTTTTTATCTTCTAGTAACCCAACAGTAGTTGTAGTGTTATAATATTAGTCTCATTCTTCAGTTTCCGTACTGAGTATAAATTTTATTTCAAGTAATAAATAACGCAGTGGCAAGGAGCAAGGTTTATGATCATTTGAATGCAACTAAAACTATTTTAAAAAAATTAAACATGAAATCTTTACACGCGGCAAATTTGAAATCAAATCGGTGAGAAATGGAGTTAAAAGGAAGAGTTATTAAAGAGCATAGAGAGAGATGATCTCTTTAGTACAAGAAAATGTCTAAGTAGCAATAAAGGAATTGTCTGTATCCACAGGTACATGATCAATGAATTTGTTTTGTACTGTTAAGGACGCCTTGTATATTGTTGGAAAGTGTAAATTTAAAGAACCATAAATAAAGTTTTTAAAAATATAATATTGAACAAGTTTTTGTAGAATTTTATCGCTGAAACATTTTAAATTATTTTTATTCATGTTATATCTCCCATCTTTTATAGACACAAAAATAAAAATAAGAAATTGATCATTTACCCGTCACTGAGTAACCTTATAGAGACGTAAATTACACATCTCATAAAAAATTTTTATAAAAGTCTATATCAGCATGCGGATGCTGTCGAAGGAAGAGAGCTAAGAAATGTACCGGGAAATTGTCAAAACGGTACGCGTTCGTGAAAACCCGTGAAAGCTCATCACGTCAATATAAAGCTCGTGACAGTATGGAAAACGAGTGCAAAGCAGCATCTTTCCGATACTGCACGAGAAAATCCGGAAAATTAGCTTTTGGAAAATCTCTTCTGATGGAGAGGGGATTCCGGATGCAAGGGAAAACTTCGGGGCTGCAGACAGCGGGCGTGTCTGCACGCCGCAATACCGGGTTATTTTGAAGACTTAACCAAATTTATAGGTGTTTATAGTATTAGTATATTTTTCGATGGATATAAAACTTTTATTGTTTCATAAAACGTCGTTAAATTTAAACAAAATAATCATAATAATAATAATAGAAAATATCGTTTTTTAATATTTGACAATCAAATTAATTGTTGTTGGTGTATTATTATGAAGTAAATTGTAAAAACGAACGGAATCGATTTTTTTGCTTTTAAATTAACGTTTAAATGGCATGTAGTATTGCAAGATGAGCCCGTACGAAATTTTAATTAGATTTTTAATTAAAAATTAACTAGAGCTTTCAATTATAAAAATGTAGCTTCGAATCGATTTAAGATTAATAAAAAAAAATCATAATAGATTGTGATTTAGAAAATAATTGAAATGATGCCTTTCGAAAGGAACTATTTAGATCCGCCAGTGACGTGCTGTTGTCAATGCAGGAAGAGTAACCAGACCATTCCTGCTTATAAAATTACTACTACCCTCTTATATAAATTAGCTTTTACCGTATGGCATGTTGCATTTTACATCGAAAATGAGTCTCAGGTAAATTAACTTTTTAATTCTTTAATACATCAGTATTATTTAAGATGAAGGTAATTAGTTGTATAGCTAATTATTTGGAGAAATAAACAGTAGTAGCAAATTGACACATGCTACAAAATGTAAATTCAAAAGTATATCATCAAGTTTTTATATCAATCAAGCCCATAGCCGTGTAATATTTCCCAGGTAATCACATGCTCGTGTTGTAATTAGTAGAGAAGCACTAACACGTTAATTACTAGCAACAGTAACAGCAAACCGGTAGAAGAGAATCCGTTCTTGCACGACCTAAACTTTAACTAAAGTGTTCTTGTTTGCTTTCGTTTTAGTTAATGTTACCTACTACTACATTAATTTCGCAAGCGTCTTAACATTAGTATTATTACCATTGACTTATGAAAGAGTTCTTGATCCCATTATTATATTAAAGCGTAACTCCTTTTTTATCAAGTTAAGACAATGTGTGTTCACTTTTATAAGAGCGCACTATTTGTTATTTATATTACTATTTTTAGATTACAATCTTAACATCTATTGTTTTATAAATTGTTTAAACTAATAGATGCATGTTAAGGTTAAATATAGAATAGAATTCATCTAACTAGTATATTGTAAGTAAATGGAACCAACGTTTGTGTTATGACAAAATAAAACAGTTAATGTCAATAATAAAAATTAGTTCTCATAAGATAAAATAGAAAAATATCTGAATATTATTTTAGTTATTAATATAAAATATGTTCAGTATCTGCCCTTGGAATAAATTTTCCCTAACGAAAACATGATCAAAAAGGAACACAACTTTTGGTCTCAACTTGTCATATTTTTTCTATTTTGCACCAAAATCTAAAGTGATGCAAACTGTTGCTTTTGTACTGCAAGTTTTGATTTTGACTTCAGAAAACTTAACAAAAATTTTTATGGATACGGACATATGAAGATTAGAAAGAGTTGTAGTCTCTCTAGATTAATGCTAGTTCGGACCAAAATAACATCAAATCTTCTGGGTTTTGTTCGTTCCTCATTTTGAAGACTTGGCGTTGGTTTTTCTCTTTTACTAATTTTTGTCTTGATTTTGAGACTTACTTTAAACCATAGTAAACCGTTGATGAAACTCAAACACTATAAATTTGAATTTTTACTTGATAACTCAGAAATTCAAAAAAAGGGTGAAAGTCTTCAAGTCGAGGATCTTGATCTCTATATCTGTGGTTTGACATTAGTCTTGTTGAATAAAGTGAGTCCTGGTCTTGGTATTATCTTTGGTTTTAAAATAAGACCAAAACAAAATTGGATTTGGTCTTGACTCTACTGTCTTAGCGTTACTCTACATTTCAAGAATCGGTCACATATCGTACTTCTGAGAGAAGTTAAAACTAAAATTTATTTAGTTCAAGATTTTCTGTGATGCTTAGCGATACAGAAACCTATCTTGGTATGTAGAGTCTTGGTCATTTTCAACACCCCGAGTTTGCTTTGCATATTACAGTGTTTTAATAATTGTATTTCAAATTGGTTATAATTTTATGTGCACTGGTGTTAAATGAGAGTTTTCTAGCAATTTTATAAGAAATCTTGTACATTTTGTTTCGTGTGTGGTCTTTTATTCCAAAGATAGCTTCTTCGGGAAGATCAGTAGAGGACAAAACCTTTCACAGCTGACCGTAGCATAATCTATTAAGTTGACGAATGAACTAATTGTCAGAATATCCGACAGCATTTCTAAGACTTCTATCTAAAATTCTGAAGTTTGTACTTACAAAGAGTAGTAAACGGCGTGGTCTAAGAGTGTGAAATAAATGAATAGTGCCGTTTTAGTGTATTGCTAATAATCAATAGATGATCAATTTTCATATACTAAGTGTCAGAATTACTTTTTTCATGTCCCATATGTGTGCGGGTGTTAAAAATGTTTTTCCGGTATTCTTGTAAGGAGTTTCATGAATTTGCTTTTGAGAGCAGGAAAGATAACTTCTTTTAGAAAATTAGCAGAAAGATCTCCATATTGACTAAATTGCCCAATTGTTTATTGTCGAAACATTTTTGGATTATTTGCATGATAGTCAACAACATCAAGTAGTTCTCAAAAATAATTTCAAACCTTCTTTGCATTTTATATACAGTTGTCAACCAACTTTGAAAGAAAAATGTTTATAAAGTTTTAATTCATTTGGTAACTTTGATAAATCTTTAGTTCAAGCAAAAGATAGGTGAACATGATACGTAATGTAAATACTGAAATTAAATCTCTTTTATATCCAGACTTGGCGGTGTTAATCCATCTGGCCTTTGGGGGAGGCCCACATACCAAACTTTGTCGAAGGTCGGTGTGGCGTTGAAAAATGCAGCTGGACAATATCTTCCGTTTTCTATGTATTTACCGACCTGATCCACTACTCTGTGGATCTGTTTAATCGTACCATGTTTTCTCCTGAACCCAAATTGGTGGTCCTGAACTAGCATCTTCTCAAATACCTTTGATAGTATAGTACTGGTAGTAAGCTGATCGGTCTGTAGGAGCTGACTTCAGTAATTGGTTTGCCAGGTTTACCTATCATGATTATATGTGCAATTTTCCACTCGCTTGAGAAATATTCTGTTCTAATGATTGCATTAGCAATTTGGGTGATATCTTTGATACCTCTGTTGGGCAATTCTCGCAGAATTTTTCTGGTTATGAGGATTAGGATTTACCTCCTTACTGACGACCTGTGTGACTTCTGAATTAGTGAATTTTTTCATTTGCAAGTCCATTTGGTAGGGCGATTCTAAATTTTTGTACATTGCGTCTTTACTTTTGGGAGGAGTTTCGCATGGAAAAGGTTGAAACACATCCAACAAATGATTAGCAAATGCGGACACTTTCTCTTGATCAGTTTTAGCCCATTATCCATCTTTGTTTTTTATTGGTGGGTTTTGTGTCCGCATGAGTACCATAGGTGTCAGTTGTTTTAGATAGTTAGATAGTCTAGATGCTATCGTTTTTAAGTTGTAGCATCAGTTGTTTGAGCTGACTTTGTTTAATTTTCTTTTGTTATCGGTTGTTCTGTTGTTTTGCCAGTGTTTTCGGATTTTTTTTTATGATTTTTCCCTTAATACTGTTGTACATTTAGTATGGGGTTCTTTGACTCTAGTTGCGGAGTTGCTTCCCAAGCTGTTGTCTGGATGTTAATTATCAGTTTGTGAACTGCTTCATCGATGTCTTGTTGTGTTTTGAGGGAAACTTTTAAGTTTATTAGTTGGTCGAGTTTATTTCTAAATGTATCCCAATCAGTTTTGTAATTTATATAGCATTGGTTTTTTGTGTGGGATTACTATGTCTGCATGCATAGTTACAATGAGTGAAGAATGGTCCGCTGCAAGTTCAAATCAAGATTTAATCAGGCATTGTCTTTTGTTTATACCTTTGGTGACGCAAAAGTCAATTAGGTCGAGTATTTTTCTCTGGTGTGAAGGCCACCCTCCATCCAGATTATTTGTTTGTATTGCAGCCAGGACTCGCCTACCATCTGTTGGTAGTGTTTGGCATTTAAGTCACCTCTGTCAATAAATCTATTGCCAAGCGTATGAAAATAGTTAGTATATTCTTCATCTTGCCGTGCTGTCTTCTCGCCCAAACCCAGAGACTGCCTCAAGAAAACTGCAAGTTCATCTAGATAAAATCCAACCAAAGTTGATGAAGCTAAATCAACTCACATCACATTCTCTATAAGGCTATTGCCCATCAGTAACCTTTAACGGACAACAGTTAAACCAAGTGGACTCAGTCAAATACTTAGGAATGCATCTAGACAAAAGATTAAACTGGCACGAGTACATTTTCTCAAAAAGGAAGCAACTTGGTCTACAATACACCAAACTAATTGGCTCTTAGGCAGGAATTCTCAGCTGACAATCAGCAATAAGATTCTAGTGTATAAATCGATCCTGAAACCAATCTGAACGTATGGGATACAACTTTAGGGAACAGCATCCGCTTCCAACATTGAAATTATTCAACGATACCAAAACAAAGTGCTCCGATCAATAGCTAACGCCCCGCGGTATGTGTCCAACTTTGTGATTCATGATAACTTAAAAAGTGCCGTTCGTCAAAGAGGAAATTGTGAGGTATAGCTTGAAACATCATGACAGGGTGAAAAAACATCAAAGCACCCTCGCGAGACAATTAGTGTATGTAAGCACTTAAAAAGATTTAAACCGTCAGAGCTAGCAACTAGACTTGATGATTAAATTGACTCACCTCATCATATTATATTGTAATAATCTTCTCTGTAATCATAAATCGTAACGATAATAATATAATGTGCTTATTGTTCTTCTGCACAAAGAAAGATTGTACAGTACTTGAAGAAAAAAGAAATATCAGAGGAATACTGACGGAAATAATACTTTTTTCATAATTTGGTGGCGCCTAAATCTTTCCAACCATGGACATTTCGTCTTAAACCACATTAATATTCCGCAAATATATTTTCCGCCGGCGACCGGCGCTTTTAATTATTCGTTATTATGGTGTATGTGTGTATATAGGACCATATATCTTTCATCAGCAAGGGTCATGTCCGCATAATTATTGTTATACTGGCCACTTCCGTTTACCAGTAGCATGTTAATGCATTCGCAATTTTATTGAATTTTGCCGAAACGTTTTGTTATGCTCTGTTTGTAGCTTAGTATTGTAGGAACATATTGCAAAATATAGGTGAAATAACAAAAGTATTATGAAAAAACAGCACATGTTTGAGATTTCAAAATTAAGAGGCGGTTGGTTTTAATTTTTAAATTTCTAATTGATTGGTACATTATTAGATCTTAGAAGAATTTAACTATTCTTATATAAAGACACAGATCGACCGCCAAGATTATAAAAAGGATTCGGAAACCAAGCATAATAATCAATTGATTATTAGTTTTCACAATTTAAATTCTCCAATTTAAGTATCTTAGATTTTACAATTCATTTTTAATAATTCTGTATGCGCGCGTGTTAAAAAGTGTTTTTCAGCGTTTTTGTTTCGGCGTATTTGCAAGGTACAGAAAACCATTTTGCCCAATCCATCATGGATTAATGTAAAGAATGTTTTGGAACTGTGTTGATATCATATTTATCGATCTTTTGAAGAATTATTGCTCACAGTGTAACTTAATAATAGGCAACAAATTGGTTAGTAGATAATTTGCGAGTCTAGAGATAATCAAATCTAAAACATCATTGGCTATATTATAGTATGTAGATTGAATAATAACGGGTTGATTTGTAGCAGCTGTATAAAAAAACATTATTTGTTGGTTTTCTGACATTTATTGATCATTTAAATGTGACTATTTGTTAATTTGTGAGTGATTACTTAACTACATTGAGATCATCTTTTGGCAGGTGTATCAAAATAAAAATACACAAATGTATTGTAATTCTGTACTGTAATTTAAATATTTGCATACTACATATTATAACAACCACAATTAATTAAGAAATTTATAATAGTTGAACACCTTAAATTAAATAGCTCTACCGATTAACCTAATTACTTTATAATTAATTGAAGCTTTAAACATGTGATTACTTGTAACAATTTATACTAAAAAAAATTACTTAATTAGATAGACTAGACATACTAGGGAAGTTCAAGTTTAATATAGAACGTGGAATATCAGTTACTGCTATTATTATTAATTAGAAGCGATTATTTAAAAATCTAACTTGTTTGTATCATTGCCAAAACTAAAATATAAATCGGTCGTACATATGTAAAAAATGATCTTCAGCTTGACAAATTGCATCGCTTGGATTTTTCTAATTCTATCATTATTTCTCCTACTAGACGTTGAACTCTTAATGTCAATTGGTGTAGAAACATGACTTGATAATTTTCGTTAGCTGTTACTTATAATGAGATTGGGCTTAGTTTTGATTGCAACATACATTCTAGAATAATTTTTATTAATAAATTATTACAAAGATGTGAAGGTGTCCTGATCAGTATGCAGTGAAAAATAGTATTCATTTCACCTACATGCTATTGTATACGCGATTTTGTCGTAGCACAGCTCAATGCACTTTGATTAAATTTTTGACCTTTACACTGTTTTGTATATTGACTCGTTCATTAAAAGCTATTTAGTACTAATTTAACGAGAAAACTCTTGTTTAAATTATATTTTAAGAGAGTTCACTTACAATGAAAGTGTTAGTTTATCGTTGAAGGTTACTTGGGGCTTTTTTATTAATTTTCATCCTTGTTGCAGCACACTCATGAGGAACCAATTAGAAGCGGAACTGGGATAACGAAGGTAAGAATGTTTTATTTTAGATCTAGTTTAGAAATTCTAAAAAAATTAGTGGACTCATTTTGTTGTAATATATACTACTGGTAGCAGTAGGCAGTAAAAAACGTCCAAACTAAAAAATTTAAAATACAGAAATAAAATAAATAACGTTTGCCACTGTTAATATTGACCCATTAAGAGTTATTGTATACTCGCGTTTGTTTTACATTGAAGACTATACACCCAACGCAAAAAGGCAAACGGTATCTTCATCTTCAGAACATTCTGACTCATCCTCTTCATTTTTTCTTCTCTAGTAATAGGTATTAGTTATTTTAACTGTAGGTCGTCTAACCATAATTTCTTTTTGCTTGTTTTGCTTTCCTTACGATTTTGGCAATTTATTCTAGTTCTGTTTTTTTAAAGAGACAGTACCAAGGTTGCAATTTTGCCTAGTTCTACCTAGATTAATTTGTATTATTGTATGGAGAGTATACCTACCTATAGAAAGAACATCGATTTTTCTTTTTTATTGGAAGTTTAAAGATTAACAGTTACTATCAGCAGAAATGGGTTGCCAAGGAAAAATTAAATGAAGAATTTAAATGGTAACGATAAACAGCAACCAAAGATATGGTAGAGGTAAAAGTGTAAGAAGTAATTAATAGGATTTTAGAAAAGGGAAAGGTTTAGATTTGTCAACCTATGGTTTGCGTGCCTCAGTGAATGAAAGAAAAGTTTTGTCAACAAGAACTCTAAAGTATGAATCAACTGTGGAACTTATTCTATCTCTCTTGATGTTCTCTACAAATTTTCATAAGTAAATAGTTTTCTGTTCTATTATAGCAGTACAACTCAAAATAAAGCCTAACCAAGGCGTAATTTTTCTTAAAGGCTAATTTGAAGTATGAGAATGTAGAGAAGATGGACAATTTTGTTTATTAGAATCATTCATTCTAATCTGTTCAGAGCTAGAATCTAGAAGTTTTTGATCTTTGATATAGATTCTTAAGATTCTAGAATTTCCTTCTTGAGCTCACGTTTGTCGTTTTATTGTTAAAACGGGTGTTAAAACTAATTGAAGCAAATTCAAAATTACTTACTTAGTCTTTTTAGCTAACATTGTCACAAGTAGATTTATAAGGACAAGTGAAGTCAAATTTTCTTCAATGGTAAAGTGACAGAAACACAACACAATCATACATATTGTTAACTTAATTTTTTTCTTTCTGAAGATCTTCCGATTCTGTTGCGGAGAATACAGTAATTATAAATTAGCAGAAATTGCACGAACGATTGCTGCCTTCAAGAATAAATGATTCTAATGCGGTTGTTGAAAATTATCATGAGATCAACTATTCCATCATCATTCAAATGTAAAAGTGACATACTAGTGTTAAAGAGTAGCTAGGATCAAACGAACTTCTGCATAATCAGGAACGACATTCTTTTTGCTACCTTCTTGACTTAGATATTCCAACTATAGGTATCGGATGAAACAGCAATGAACAGGCAGGGAAAGAAAAGAACAAGAGAGACTTACTTATTTCCAAGGAATTGCGAGGGAAAATTTCTTGGCAAACATTGTTATGTAAGTTTTGGACTAGTTGCTTACCAAAACTCTTAATTAGACACCGAGATCTATAGAATCAATATGTGCAAAATGAACTGTACAAACCTAAGAAATAGGAAAGAAGCGGTAATGAGATATGGGGTCTGTTGAGATGATAGTAAAATGTATGCCAAAACGAATACAAGAAAAGAGTCAAA
This sequence comes from Ignelater luminosus, assembly GCA_011009095.1. Taxonomy (NCBI): domain Eukaryota; kingdom Metazoa; phylum Arthropoda; class Insecta; order Coleoptera; family Elateridae; genus Ignelater; species Ignelater luminosus. Next base: position 113,270 of record VTPC01090687.1, read on the forward strand.
ATTAAGATAGAGTTAACCAAACGCCAAAATTAATAACTAAGGTCTATGTTTGTATTTTAAAAATCTTTTGAAACTTCATTGTCGTTTACTACTGATTTACTCATCGCTTCTCATTGATGATATTGCTTTTCCTCATTATTATTTCTTTCTTTTTGAAACTGCTGTATTGATATAGTTTGTGACATTACGAAATTGTTGAGATGACTTTCGTTATAATCTGTGGCTATAGCAGTCCTCTTCTTCCAATTGATCATTTCTATCTATTTTTGTATAAAATGACACCAAAAATACAAAGTTCAATTTTCTGCAAATTTACCTTGATCTGTGACAACTTTTGATGCACAAACATCTTGCACATAGATAAGATCTTTTGGCGAACTAGTCCTAACCTTAGCAACATCATTTTTGCCATTGCTCAACTATTCTTTAGTTTTAATGTCTTTTTCAAATCGTTTTCTCACAAGGTTAATCATTGCTCTAGCCAAAGCATAGATACCTACGTTAAATTATCACTTCTGTTGTGTTTCATTGCAGCTACTTGTGCAGCTCATTTTGCGTGTGAACTTGAAGAGATTTCTCTCTAGAAACGGGCTATTTGATTCATATTTAGTGTGCTTACGTGAAGTATCATTTAAAAACTAGCAGGTATAGATCGTAGAGATTGTGTTTTGATGCTTTTGGCAAACATTCAGGAACACGTATTTACTCAAAACCTCTAATTTATGTATAACGTAAAATTGAAGCTTTCTAGAAAATTGGTTCATCGTTAGTGTTAACTTTTGCAACTCTGCAACCAACTCTTGATATTATACTTTTTCATTATTTTTAGTTGGCACAAGAATTTGATTCTGATTTTAAGATTATCTGATTATTTTGCCCAATGTAGACTGTTATTAGATTTTGTGCTGCTCGTTTATATTATTGCTGTCTTACTATGAAATTTATCTTCCTCACTATTGGCTGGAAAAGTTTTATATTTAAAGCTATGTACTACAACAGACTTGTAACACAACATTGTCAATTTGGACGGTGGTGCCTAAAAATCTCGTTGCAAACCTTTTTATGCAACAAAACATCGTTGCATAGCTCGGCACGTTGATTTTGCAACGTCACATCAAAGCATTGTAGCGCCATATTGCGGTAGAATATATTTAGACTGGATAATCTAACGAGTGTTTCAAAAATTCAAAAGTAACCCATTATGTACTAAACGCTTGTCGAGTAATACTAGATCTTAAATGACATTTTTAGAAAGGCAGTAGTAATTTTATAATAAAATACAACAGATACTAATGATAACACTGAAAATTAACAAAAACGACTTGAGATTAGTCTTTCATCTCTCTTAGCCTTCTTGTGATTCTACTCTGTTTGGTTCTTGCCCAGAATAGTAGCTTCAGATGCTCTTTACTTCCGCTTCGGAAGTTTTTTTAACCGGAGAATGGAAATGCATCCAAGATTTGGGCAACAATTTGGGTCTCAATAAAAAAAAGACTAAAATGACAAGAAAGAAAGAAAGCAAGCATGAGTACTCTTCTACTGAGTGTACTAAGCTGGCTCTCAACCAAGCATTTTATTTGCTTTTAAATAGTCTTCTGCACATCTATCTCTTTTCCAAAATCGCAAGAAGTTAAAGTTATATATATCACAAGAGAGTCGTGAAGGGCGCCATGTCATGCCAGGGATATCTGTTTTTTCCATAAAGAGTGATGTCACTGATATTAGACAATCGTTTCTGGAACGTAAAAAATAAGCTTTGACGAAAAGATGAAACTTTTCATTTGCTGCTCAAGGTTTTAGTTGTCCTCAGTGATCACATTTACAATCGATAAATTAGAGCAAAATTTAAAAAGTTACATTACTGCCAGCAAGAATTAAAATTTACAAACCAGTACTAAACAAGACTAAATAAATAACTAAATGTTAGGTAAAATTTGCCAACATTGTTGCTAATGTTTCATGCGAAATATTTAGTTTAATTTCAGATGTTGCAATCTTGCTATAAATTAAAAATGAGGACGAAATTTGAAAATCTTCAAGAATTTTCGCGGACGTTCAGCAATCTAGAACGTGACCTCAAAGACGAGGATGTTTAGAAAACCTATTTAAGAAGTAAAAATTTAAAGATGTCAAGGTACAAAAGTTGATTTTTACTTCCTACCAAGGTGGCAAACATGCAAACTATAAAGGATTCAAATACAACACAAAATAAATCGTTCCCAAAGAAAGAAATAATAAAAACGCCGCTATAAGTTTATTTCTAGAAGCAGCACTTTATTATATTTACAGCTTCCCAGTAAACATAAAACAGTAAAAAGGATTCCAAACTAATTTTCATGTGAGATTTAGAAAATTTAAAATATTTATGGTCTGAAAATTCAATCCTTTTCTCGGGTTCGTTAACTATTTTACAGCCAGCGTGTTTCTGTTCCTAAATTACATAACCTACCTAATAAGCATTTTTTCTAAGAATTGCTAACGTTGTCACTCTTGGTCGTTAAATATTTTTAATATACTACTACAGAACCAACAGAATATTAACTTTTTACTCGTTTTAGTCATATTTTTAAACAAAATTCAAGGTTATCTCGTGTAAACCTTGAAAATTGTAAAATAAGAACCACGAAATTCTTAAAATATCTTAATGGACACGGTAAATTAATTATAATTAATTAGAGCACAACATAATCTTTAACATAAATCTTAAATATCCTCATCTAAAATTGTATCTTGAGAAACTCAATCAGGAGATGAGATGTTAAATTACGTTAAACGTTCAGGCTTTAAGATTCCTAATCATAGGTAACCAATAGGAGGCTTGGGTTTGAAAATTATTTATTTCCTAGTTGTAAAGGTAGCAACCATCTGTTCAAAGAAATTTCTTAATTAATTTATAGCAATGTAAGAAATGTCAGTTTTAATTAAATCTTGAAAAACGTCTGTGGTATCGTTACTTCATTACAAAAGAGAGTTAGTGTATGTTAATTACGTATTAAATAATTTTTGTTATTATTACTATCGTCTATTTATTTTGTTTTTATCAATATAATAATTAACAAGTTGTAATCGTTTCGGCAAATTGTTTGTCAAATTCTATCTATATTTAATGTTGACCTTTTTTTTGCTCAATATTCGGAATTTTTTGTAAAAGGAAAACTTGCACGTAAATAGTCTGACATAATCAGATATAATTAGTACTTATTTCATCCTTCTCAAGTGCATTCTAATTAAACTTGAAAAATAAAAAATTACAGATTCCTCTACAATGTGAATCCATGCTTGAGGCTCTTTATAAAGAATAAACTAAGCCATTATTTTCTAATTACATCCATAGTTTTGCTTTACATTTCAAGGTGAAATAAAAGATCTCATCATAAAATAGAATTCACCAGCCATGTTTAAATAGAAATTTCCCATTAATTCTAAAAGTAACTCTCAAAAACAAATATACAAGAGGGCGGAAATACCGTTCCGCGAAAATAATTTCCAGTTTAAGGTGGTGGAAATATTAAACTTGGCCATGGAGTCGTACAAAAATATAACTCCGCCATCCACTATTACTGCTAAAAAATCGTTTTAGAGACCGCGCACACATTTCCATCCATACGAGCGTAATAAACCTGAATATAATTCTGAATAAGGTCAAATAAATTTAGGAATTATCTAAATAATAAAGTTCATCGGCTTTTAGGTCGTTGTTCTACTTTTTTTTCTTAAATGTTCCTATAATGTGGCGCCAAAATCCTACTCAAATATTTAACCCGTTCTCGCTAGGATTTACCCTGTAATGGACGTTTAATAAAATGGGGAAACACGCTTTATGTATATAACAGCAATAAAACCATTTAGATAAGGGTTTCTGGATGGAAAGAAAAGGGACTATGAAATCTCGGAAAAAAGTGGAGGCAATAGATTAAGTCTAATCTTATTGTAATAAATAGAAATTTGGCCTTTTAAGCTTGCGCTCGTTTTTATTTCTTTAGTGCAGTTAAATACAATGGCACTTTTAGGAGTTTGGAATTTAAGGAAGTTCGTAAATCACCTTGTTTAGTAAACACACTTTAAAAGAAGACTGTTGAAGCTAGATATCAACATGTGTGAAACAGTAATTTTTGATTAAGGACTGTTTTATAGTTAGAGAATTATTTTTTACTTCCTCAATACTTCCTGGTGTAGACAGGGTGTTTTAGAAAGAAATTCCAATACTTTATCAGCAATTTGATTTAAGACAAAATGGTGTTAAATCTTTTCGAAAAAGAAATTCCCAAAATGGAATAGGTTCTAGAACTAAGAGAGAAACATCTCGAACCAGACATAGCATATTTGAAAACTGGAAATAGACTAAATTACATGCAAATTTTTGATAGATAATCAAAATTACAGATTGAAATCCTAACAAAATATAACTACCTAAAGATTTAGCACATCCCAAAATTAAAACCCAAACGAACAATAGATTAGACAATAAGCGAGATGAATACGACCCACCACAAGATTTTTGAGCAAGATAATTTACATACAGTTTACATGACAATTATTACACTAATACTTTAGTAGAATCCACCATCCACATTAAAAAAATATTGTTCGTAAGTGCTGTCTAATATACCCAAAAGAAAGTAATAAAGAATTAAGTTATATGTCCTGTCCAAAATGCTGATCCTCAAGATCTTTTTCATCTTGGAGTACAGAACTTGACTTACCGAATGCATGCGAAAGAATCATCAAGTCGGTATCGAAATGTTTCAGTTACCTACTGATACATTACTTGCATTGTCGTGATGCAAATTCCAACGCCGATTATTGATATTACTGAGCAAATTTAAATTTCACCATTATAGAGCTGAAACAGGAAGACCGAATCATATATTCGTTAATACCAAAACAATGGTTACTATCAACTTTCATAAACAAACCAAAAAAGAACAATGCTAAAGAATGCTCGGAACACCGCACAATAGCTTTAATAAGTCATACACTGAAAGTATTCTTGAGAATAATTCACAACCGAATATATAAAAACTGGATATCGAAATAATGATTGTTTCATTGATTTTGAGAAAGTTTTTGACAAAGTACGAAAAACTAATTGACATCCTAAAAGCTAAGAACATAGACAGCCGAGATATTAGAATTATATCAAACTTGTATTGGAAGCAAAAGATTAAAATTAAAGTAGAAGAAGAGCTATTCGAAGAAGTAGAAATACTCCGTGGGGTACGTCAGGGATGCGTATTGTTCCCCCTTCTGTTTAATATATATAGTGAAACTATATTTCAAGAGTCAATTTTGGAATACACAGAAGGGAGGGATTACGATAAATGGTGAGACTGTGACACCTACAAAGATAACACTGTCATTGTAGCAGATAATCTATTAGACCTTCAACAAATGGTAGAACGAGTAAACAACACGTATAGTAACTACGGATTAAAAATAAATCTAAGAAAAACAAAATTTATAAAAATAACAAAATATAAAATAAATGACCTTAATAAAACACTCAAATCGAGAAAGTAAACGCCTACAGATATCTGAAGATGCCCAACAAACAAAAGAAATTGGAACTCGCATTGAAATTGCTCGAGCAGCATTCATCAAACTAAAAAAGATGCTACTTTCCTACCTTACTCTATGGAGCCGAAGCTTGGACACTGAAACAAGCAGATATAAAAAAGCTATAGTCTTTCGAACTTTGGTGCTATTGGAGCATTCTCCAAATATCTTGGGTGGACCATGTGTCTAATGTGGAAGTATTGAACAAACTAAACAAAGAAGAAGAAACAACACAAACTCTGAAAAAGGAAATTGGAATATTTTGGATATATAATGAGCGAAAGGAGATACTCATTACTAAAATTAATAACAGAAAGTAAAATAATTGGACGAAGGAGTGTAGGAAGAAGAAGGATACCCTGACTGAGGAACCTAAGAGAATGGTTCGGTCTGAGTTCCAGACAACTATTTAGAAAAGCAGCCGACAAGATCAGGATCGCTATGATGATTACCAACCTCCGATGGGAGATGGAACCTGAATAACAAGAAGAAATACAAGAGCACACTAGGAAAAAATATTTTCCAAAGCTGACCACTCCTTTTTAGTTCTCAGAATTATAACGTGCAGTTACAGCATTACCCCTTTGAATTTTCATTAAATTTTAGCTGAGATAACCAAAGATCAATTGTAACAAAAGAATCTTTTACAGTAAATGCCCATTTAAACTACCCAAAGAAAATGCCAATAAAGAAATGTCTCTTAGCCGAATCAAAAATAGACAACTGCCGTTCAAATGATGAGCATCATCAATCAGTAGCATATCTAAATTGCAGATACTACTTGTTAGTATTTGTGTCCAAAAATCCATAGAAAAGGAATTCCAGGCAGAAGACTACGCCTAGAAGTCTTCTTCCCACAACTCTAATGGGTCAATACGACGACGTCTGGTCTGCAGTAGCATTAGAGTTTAGTTACATACCACTCGTCACTTAAACCACGAGGTTTTTGATACCAAAAAAATTATTTAAGAAATAGCAGTAGGCATTTCAGTTTGCCTACATACATGCTAGACTTCATCCAAGAATCGTCTTTGTATTAGAAAAATTATTTGAAAAGTTCTTTTCTGTACCACAGTACAGAAAGTAAGTACCAGTTAGAATTAAATAAATCCTGAACAATTTCCAGCTAGAATATCAACGGGAACATGATTCCCAAGAACTAAAGTAAGTAGATCAAGAAGTTTAACCAAAGAATCTGGAAATGATGGCCGAATATGCCAGACGTTTTCTTACGAATCTTTTTTAACTTACGAACTACACGCGCTTATTTCTATTAAAAGGTCTAGTGAGTTAATAAAGTGAGAAATTAGTCTACTGGCGCTTATAATTTACCACCATCGAGTTTTGACTTGATCATCTAAAGACTGTGCATCAACTGCTGAGAAGTTCTTATTAGTCTTTTACAACATGAATTTATTAGTATTTAAAATGTAAATTAACTTCCAGGAAAGAAATTTTGAGTTGTCTTGTATACAACACAAAACACCTGGAATTGGTCTTGAACTCGAGGCCAAGACCAAGTACGCACTTAAGTCGAATCACCATAAAGACTACATTACAAACCGAATTTCTGGTCATTATTTTTTATTGGGTTACTAAGAACCTTTAATACTAGTTAACAGAAATATTCATTGATTTTTCATTAAAAATCAATAATGGAGAAACTCTTCCTTTTTTTCTTTTGTAGTTGGTTGGTTCATAAATTCCCTATTTGTTGATTACAAACTTTCTCATGACGAAATTACAATACATAAATTAAAAAAAAAGTATCTAAACGATTTAAGAGTAACATCAAGGCTTTCCGTAAGCCACGATGTTAAGAATCTTGTTCTGGTATGTTCAGTCTTCGTTTTGATCTTGGTAAGTGCCAAACAGATTTGATTACCTTCTAAGCAAACGACATTCCTCTTGGTAAATTACTTCTAAACTTCAATATACTATTAATATTATCTGGAATTACTGTCTTTTGTTAAAAAATTTTAGCGTAGCGTATATAGCTGCATTCTTTGATCAAATTTATTTGACTCAAGTAACTTTTTAGATTTTTAGTGACTTCAAATATATCTAGACAAATAGATTAGTATATCTTGGAGTCAAGATTCCTTATAACTTGATTCCATCTTTGACTGAAGATGGAATTTGTTTATCTGTAGATGTAGAAATCTATTGCATTTTATAGTAGCGGAAGGGTCCACCAGAACATTAGAAACTGTCATTTTCACAAAGATACGAAATAAGGGACCTATCAAACCAATCAAATACTTGCAAATCATCATTTCAAAATTTGGAAAACAGGTAGCAAATGACAGTAAAGACGTAAATTCTGGAAAGCGCCCTTTCGTTGCATTCCTTGACAACGAATGCACCCTAGTCAAGTTGTGTTACCACAAACTTCTTTCAAAAGTGATTATTAGCGAAATCCTATTTTACAGTCAACACTACCTGTTGGTATATAGTAAGCACTTTTTATTTACATGCACACCTAGTACTTTTCGTTATTCGCTTCTTCGTCCTTCAGCCTACCTCAGTTTGGCGCAATACTGGGCTTTGCATAATATCGTTTTTTCTTGAAGACGATGAAACCAATACTGTTACAAAACAAATTTAAGGCCATTTCCTATTACACAATCTTTAGGCACGAATGCATTGAAAGAAATGTTTTTCAAGTCTGCTTGCATGTTTGGCACAATTGCTTCCGACTTTTTACAACTTAACTAACCAGCCACATGAAGTAAAGCAGCTAAGCCTTATCATGTCTACAGTGTTGATGAATATTCCAAACTATCTCTTCCAGATCTTCATTCACCTTGTCAATCCTCCTTTAAGAATCAGTTTCAAAGCGGTTATGAAATGACATCGTTCGTTGCCAAAATAATTACTCACTCTACGTATTTAAGACAGTGCCTTCGGTTTGCTTATTACATTTCTTTTGAACCACAAGTGGCTATTATTCACTATAGACATGTAGACAATTACACTATAGTCAGACCTGACTTGTACACAAGAACAAATTTTGAAAAAATTGTGTATAGACTTAACAGTTTACATATGCTTAGAGAGTCATTGCAGTCCTGTAAGATCTTGAATCACGTGCAAGCTGATCTGAGCGTACCACCGTTTGTTTGTTGACGAAAATTGAAAATGTCGATTGATTGTTCAGATTCTTCGTCATGTTAGTGTGTTATCTCGAAGGAAGAGATTGAAAGCTGCTAATAATCCCTTTTTAACGCCATTGACCAAAATCAAGAAACGTCCTAAAAAGAAAGATCTAATATCTTAAGGTTCATGCAGATGAAACTCCTGAAGAGATCTTCTTATTTTATTAACTTATCTCAAAGAGAGTAATTCTGGAGATGCACCTGATTTTTAAAACCTAGTTCCAGCAACTAATTATACGTAGTATGTATATTAATGTGAAAACCTCACTGGAGCAGGAAACCTCAGAAAAAGTGACATTTTCACGAGTGCCCCACAAGGCAATATTCATGGGTATCAACTAATTTATTGAATCTCCATAATTAAGTAATTATGGATTATTTGAATGGCCAATGGTAATCTCTATTTAGTGTCTCGTAAAATATTCTTAGTTGCTAATTCAGATAGCTTCTCACGTCATCTTTTATCGCTAGTAGATCTATTTACATCAAATGTGCGTGATGCAATGTAGTGGATGCCAAGATATAGCGATACATTTAAGTTTAAGGATCTTCCATATCTTTTTTATCGATTTTGTTTCCACGTATTTCTGGGTGTGAATGACCAATTAGTTATTGTTATAAAAAGCACGTAGTTTCCAAAAACATATCTTGAAGATAGTTTTGTGTTTTTGAACCAGTTGACATTTAAAAAGATGTGAACCATTACAGTTTAGTATTCTGAGAGTAATTGATAATTTTGTTTGCAGATGCTATCGTCATCACATAGCAGTGGTTATGGGGAGGCTCTAACGAGCCAGCCTCGATCAACCAGGGGTGGTGCAGCAGGGGCAACAGGAGGAATGGACCTCAGCTATGTAACTGAAAGAATCATAGCCTTATGGTTCCCTTCTTCCACGACGCAACAATCCTATAGACAAGGACAAAGACATGCTGCCCATATGCTAAGAAATAAGCATGGCGATAATTATATGGTAAGACTATTAGTAATTTTAGTCAACAAGGTACATATATAAATAATTCTTCAAGTTAATAGAAGCCAAATGTCATTAATATTGTAACAACGTGAAATCTAGAAGTGTTAATTTAATACCCTCGTTTAAAAGATGCATTTCTCATGTTTGTTGTTTTTACCGTTGATTCACGTTTGTTTTCTTTTTAGTGGCATTATAAATACAACACGTGTACTTGAATTGCATAGGGTGTAATGTTACAACGGTGGGTAGTTTGTGACTGCCAGCCATGAATTTTTTGTTTTCTACATCCTTCTGGATATTGAATGAAACGAATTCTTTCTCGTAAGACTAATAAATTATGCAAGCATTACCTGAATCTTTTTTTAGGTTTTCAATCTCTCCGAACCGAAAAGGGCGTTACGGAATGAACATAAACATGTAAAGGAAGTCGGTTGGCCCCCTAAATTAGCACCACCACTGGAAAGACTGTGCAGCGTTTGTAAAGAAATAGAATCGTGGCTGTCTGGTGATCAACACAGGATTGCAGTTTTGCATGCATGGTAATTAATCTTTAAAATTCAATTAAGTATATATTGTTGCGGTTGATCGAGTAGTAAATTAGCAATCTGAAATTAATTATAGCTATTTTGTAGATTAGTCGATTAGAAAATCATTTAATCTGCTATATTTAGTAATCCTTTTGGGTTAATTCGGTTTTATTAAAGCCGATAGAGTTAAACGTGTAAAATTTATTAACTGAAACGTCTAAAACCATTTTGAGCTTTCTGATAATTCGATGATGTAATACAACTGCAGCTACTAAATTTAGATCAAGAATTAACCATACAGTTACAGTGTCACGTATATTTCACCTATTTTATAGTTTCCCCAGAGAAACGTTTTAGGGGAAAAAACCGGAAATTTCTAATTTCCTAAACGCGTGCACTTTTTCTGCAACCGTGTGGTTAACACCCATTTAGATAAAAGCAAGCTAATTGAACCTGCTCAACTAACCTTTAAAAAAATGGGGAACGTGAACTAATTTGGGAAACCCTTAAAACGAGAAAAAACTTCTTTTTTGTGTCCGTTCGTTTTGCTTAATAAATTAAGAGTTCTAATTGGAAATGATGAATATTGAAGGATTTAAAAGATTAATCAATACGAAGAGCTTTTAAAGGTATTTTAGAACCCTGTTAAGTTAATGGAAACATTTTCTTAGGAGCGATATTGTTCTTTCATTCTGAGTAACTATAAAGGCAGGGTTTCCAAGAAGGTTTAATTACAGAGTTGAAACTGTTCCTGTTTCAAACGCAATATTGAAGGTTATTAAATTAAAAGCGTTTATCTTGTGTTGAAGCTATAAAAATTTAAAGCGTTTTAAATAATTTAATATTTAAGTAACCATTTCGCCATTAGTTAATATATTTTTAATGAATAAGATTTGTTCTTATTAAAATATAGTTTTCTTATGAAACATCCTGCCGTATGGATTAATTAACCTTGTTCCAAAATCTTGCTTTAATTTTTCAAGTATTGCATGCA
>VTPC01090687.1:129478-233010 GCA_011009095.1 Ignelater luminosus
TGTTTTCTAACTATTATTTATCTGCCTTTTGCTCTTCCACATTATTAACTGTTAGGGCTTCTTGCTGCTCTAATTCACCTGTTTACCAATCTTTGATCGACTTATAACCAAAACCTCTAGATATGTGTCTTCCAAACTTTCTTGAAATGGTGGTACATTTACAATATTAGAAGTGATATCTTTTCCCAATACACCCATGTATTAACAAAACACGAACGTACAACTGTAATCACGGGATCACGTCACTGATTTGTGTGGCAAGTTCCGATATATCTTAATCGGTATATGAACGCACATATTGAAGTATTAGATTTTGCAACAAGTTATTGACGTGGGGACCTTCTCTCGTGGCTACAGTTGCCGGTATATTTTAGGCGAACTTTAGTCAAATTGTTATCTCTCTTGTTTCTTTCTTGTTATTTGATTTTACATATGAAAATTGATTAGACCAAGGCATTTCTTGCTCTTAAAACTGATCATTGCAAAAGGTTAGATTAAGAATAGCTGAAATGAAGGTAGTCAGAACTTTCATTTCAGAAACTTGAAGTAAAGGTTGATTTCTATCGTTTTATATAAATGAATGAATGAATTACTGAATGAACACTTTATGCTTGTGTGCGTAGTCGAAGAATCCATTATCCTTCCTATCTCATTAAAAAGTACTACAGTGGAACCTCCATAACTCGAAATCCAAGGGGCGCGATTATTAGTTCGAGTTATAGAAAATACGAGTTACGGAAAATTACGTGCAATTAGTATATGAAGTGCAAGGGGACGCAATAAATTTCGAGTTGAAGAGAAATTCGAGTTACAGAAGTTCGACTTATGGGGGTTCCACTGTATTACCAAAAATTCCGGTTTTGTTCACTAATAGAGAATCGCATAAGGTAATTGGTCAACGAGTTGTCGTTCTAAAAGTTTTCCTAGTCCTTGGAATACGCAAAGATGTCAGTAATTATGAAAGATATAGGGAGGCATGAGAAGATGGATCTTTTTTAACTTTTTTTATTGGTTAGTCATCTGACCAAGGTCGCAAGTTGAAGATATCTCAAAATAGGGGCTGATTCTTTACTTCAATTGGTTTCGACGCGGTTGGTCTACAGTACAGTGAGGTATCTCAAGCTAACCCCCAGAATGTATTCCAAATGGAACTATTTGATCTGATTGAGAGGATTCTCGCCATCTCCAAGGCAACATATGTAAATGAACGATAAGTTCTTTTAAGAATCGTTATTAAAGCATCTAATAAGTTAACATTTAACGTTTTTTGCAAAGCTTGTCAAGACAATGAAAGTGGATGAATGCATCAAGGCTTCTGTGGGCATAGGAGTTCTTACTTCAATCTTCTAACGATTGTATAAGGGATTTGGGGAAAATTAATCGATTTGTTTTTGACCCATGCCTTGATCAGGTCATGACGACAGATAGTTTTTGATCTACTTTATTATAAATAAGTAAAATTTTTTACATTAACAAGGTCACCTAGACCAAGGTGTCACCGTCGTTATGTGTTAAGAGAGGCAGTAACTGTTTTAGGTTGTTTCACCTCTTCAGTCTGAGAAGTCGTAGTTAGGATCCCGGGGTGATGAGTAAATTCTTCTAATTAAATTTTTCGAGACGCAGCGGAAGTGGTGATGGTGAAGCTGGTGGTAGCGATGTATTGACCTCTCGTTTGGGGAGGACTTTGCAAACAAAACCACCAGAAGAGCTGAGAAACCTTGCACCCGATGGCAACAGGCGGGTGCTGTGCACTCCGAATATACACAGATTGTCACGGACTGGAGAAATGACTTGCAGTAGAATGCCCTTACAACCGCTGCCATTGAAAGGCGAGAAGGACTGAACACGGATGGATCACAGCCGATAACTTCACACATTCACGTACTACACAGAAATGATGACCCAAATAATGAAAAACTATTCATTGGAGCTTTCAGAAGAATTTACGTTTTTGCATGATTTAAGACAATTCTTGCTTCTTTTAAAATTTATGTCGTAAAGACAAACTGATTTAAAGATTTTTCTGATTTTTCCAAGTTTTTGTGTTTAAACCGGGAAAGCAGTTCATCAACTTAAAATAGCGTCTTTGTGTATTAAGCTTGTTAGTAGATATAATTCAACCAAGAAATCTTTTCTTTTAAATATTGCTCGTGGTGTCTTTGGACATGCACATTTGGGACCTCTTCGAATATATTTTTCAATTTTGTTTTCTTTTAGGTCTGAAGATAACTGTTATGCAAGTGTATGTCATGTCATTCTAACTTCTAAGCAGCTGAACTCAGATTTTGCTTTACTTTTCATTTTGACTGATAATTGATTTGCTTCGTAATTGAGAAACTTGAATTGTTTTAGTCTTAAAGACCTGAAACCTCCCTCTTTTTGCTGTTCTAAAAGTTGCTGTCTTCTGTACAGTGGAATATGGAACAAGAGTGGTTTACGTAGTCCCATAATTTCATCAAGTACTTTTTTCAAGTTTAGTAAGCCCATGATAAAATAAATAAATAAATTCCAAACTGTTTACTGATGGTTTGGCGACTTGGTTATATGAAGTCTTAGAATATTTATCAATTTAGGCATTTCTGATAAAAGTTTGAGTTTTTTCCCCATTTTAGACGTTTGCTTTCTCTATTCGTTTTAGCTTTTGCGCTTGTATGCAATCTGAAAATTTCAATTCTGTAATACTTTCACTTAGTACTGTATTGGACTTTTTCTATAGTAATTAGGTACATTTTTTGACAATCTGTACATAGGTACATTCTTAATAACCTTTTAAACGAGAAATAATTTATCTTAACTATAATTATGTAAAGAGATACATTCTACAATCTAACTTTTCAGACGTGTCTGACTTTTAAAAACTGTAATTCTTATAAAATGACAGTTCATGGGAACAAAACCATTTTTTCTAATAACGGAATTATTTTTTCAGTGGTAGCAAAGACAAGCTGGGTGTTGTAGTGGCCGCATACATGCATTACTCCAGTATTTGCGGTACTGCAGATCAAGCGTTGGATCGTTTCTCAATGCGCCGTTTCTTAGAAGACAACATAGGACCTTTACAATTACCTTCAAATAAAAGGTAAAACCACAAAAACGTGACCCTCTTCTTTGCGTTTATTTTTGCTCTTGTTTTTTTTTTACAGATATGTTGATTATTTTGCCGGCCTTTTATCCCACAACATCAAAGTGAACGCCGCACCACTCTATTTAACACACGTAACAGTTTTGGGTGCACCATCTTTCCAACAGGGTGGCTGCAGGGCGTTTTTGAAATTATACGAAGGACTCACACCGGTATATACTTCAGGTGAGAGATTTGCAATTGCTAGGTATGCAAATTCTTTCGAACATTAAGAGAGTGTGCAAACATATTCCGAGAACAAAATCTGATAACGAAGAGAACACTTGCATGCTGTTCAAGTTACAAAACCAAGGAGCATGAAAATATCTTTACGTCTGGTTGTGGGATATTTGATCCTGTTATATTCACCAGACGTAATTATACATGTGCATTGTGCGTTAAAAGTAAATATAAAACTTTTATTATTTACGAGTTACGAGTTGGACATCCTGAAATTTAATAAGGAAGTACTGAAAGAACGTTATTAACGCAATTTTTCTTTTTTCTTTGGGGATAATAATGCATCATGAGATTTTCTCATTTTAAATGTGTGAATATTTATTTTTCTTTATGTCAGCTATATTTTCTTTAAAAAATGCCCTTCTTTTTAAATTTTTCAGGCGTCTACAGCGTCGTGAGTGGCGTAAAACAATTTACAGTAAATATAGCAGCTGAACGTCGACCTGGCCTTCAGCTAAGAGGTGACATTCTGATCAAATGCTATCATCGAGGACCTTCCGATCGCGAAACCATATTTGCATGCCAATTTCACACCTGTGCTGTAGCAGATTATACCCTTAGCTTTACAAGACAAGAACTTGACGGCGCTTGTAACGGTAAGACTATTTTTTATTCTTTTAGAATGTAGAAGAGAAGAATTTTGCTGGGATTTACCATTCTTTTTGAAGTACGAACGAGTGCCTTAAATATTAATCACAATCAAATATTTAGTCTTATTATACAGTATGCTGTATAAAAGATAACTTGGGTAAACGAGATAAAAGGGTATATTTTTTATAATGTATCGTAAATATTTACGTGTTCTTTATTCTTATAAAAGGAGGTTTTTTTTTAATATTTCAGATTCACGTTTCCCACCGGACGGTGCTGTGGAATTGCATTTTTCTGCAGGACCCGAAGGCCGCCTTTCTGCACCAGCCCCTACACCCGCAGTGCCCGTGACCCTAGCTGATGACCCTGTGACCCGAGCTGACAGCCCCCTGCAGCTAGAAGAGTCGGACGAAGATGAGGATTCTGATGCAGGTTCGTATATGTATAAATTATTATTTATTGTTGTTTGCTGCACTTATTATATTCGCATTACACGGGCGTAAAATAATTAATTAAAGGGTAGTTTAGCTTAGCTTATAGTTAACTAGTACATTACATTAAAAATCGAGATTATATGGTTGGAGGGAGAAAATTGTTGTTTTGGAATGTTAGATGAGAGAGAGATAAAATTTATAAAGATTGAATTTATGTGAATGTTATTTCTGTCTTGATGATAGTATGGGATACTGGCAAAATTCAACTATTAATCTTCTAAATTAATGTATTTAATATTGAGATTGTTAGCCAAATTATAATTTAGATTGTTTTTCAATATGTTAATGGCCAATATGTATACAAAAGTCAATCGAAGAAACTGATGGGAATTTAGTTTTTTTATTTTTTGATGAGAACTTCCAATCTAAAATTTCAAGGAATTCTTTTTTTGGGTTTGCTTTGAAACCGAAAGGTTATCAAACTGTATATCACGATATCTTGGTATTGTTCATCTTGAACAAATTCATTCAGTAAGAAACTTAAAAGAGTCTTTGCCATAAAATGAAAATGGAAAAGATTGTGACGTGTGTTTTTGATTTGGCATTTCCCCGATTTAACGCCCCTTTTTGTCCTCTTGTTCAGATTGAGTATTATATCTTGTAAACCATTCCTGATATGTAACATCTAAAATATATTCCATTCTGATTCACGTGTGAAATGGCGACAAATCCAATCTTAAAGAATTTCCGTTTATCTCTTCATCACTTTATTCTGTCTAAATCTCTTTGTAATCCGTTCCCAACAGGCTGGATTTTTCGAATCGATTGATCTTTTAAAGCCTGCCTTTTTCCGCGACAACCAAGTTTTTTTTTGCTGATTAGACTTTTTTCAGCGTGCACAGTCTTCATTGTTAACAATAATTTTTCTTTAAGAAACTTAGAGACTTTTCTGAATCAATTGAGATTCTGTGACTGCATTTCTCTGGTCCTAAATCAGCTCGTGCAGGTACCCTCTGTGTAATAAGTTTCCCTGATGCGCCCTGCAACACACAAATAATTAGAAATAGCAAATCGAAGGCACCATAATATTTACTTACGTAATCGTATGCCGGAAACAGCATGTTTCTAATGAGCAGTTACAAAACAACAGGTCTACAGAACTGAAAAAGACAAGTGACAACATTTCAGGTGGGGCTGAGCTAAAGAAACTAGAAGTTAAATCTTCATTTTTCAGTTAGAAGAGTTTGATTCTCCAATCAATAGAAAAATTTTGGAAATGTATTTAATCAGATTGCAAGCTTGTAGTGGATTATAGAACCTTGTTTCTTACTGTCCACTTCATTTATCTAGCTGACTCGATCTTCCTTTCCAATGCCTAAATGTTGAATTAGATCAACTAGTAACGACGAGCTGAAACCTCGCCAGAAGTAATACAGCATAATAGCGGATTCATCTCCAGATTGAAGGGTATCTAGGCTGTATAAATATATGTATACCCTTTATTGGATTCTCAATTTTATCTGAAGGTGGTCTGCCTTGCAAATATTCTACAGTACTTTGGTCTGTTGATCTACCTCTTTTTGTTGGCAGTCTTTTCACAGATAACATTTGCTGAAGATCTACGCCTTTTTAGGCGACCACTTTTTTTTAATTGTTTTGCCATAAAATCAGTTTTCAAACCTTCTCTTCATCTCAATAACAATTCCTTCTTCAATAGCTATTTCTAAATAGTACCGATGTTTGACTGTTCTTATTCTTTGTTGTTTTCTTTATTGTTGGCCTAGCTTTCTCATCTTTCTCATTCTTCAAATATATTTCGATGTCTTACCTTCCAATATTTGTTTTTATTTAAGCTATTTAATGAATCTTTAGGTCAGTTAGATTACATAGTAATGTAATATAAACCTTGGCCATCAGTTTCGCGAGCTTTCCGACTACACACTTAATTTTATCCACTTCTAGTCAGTAATTCTTGCAATATGCAATTGTTGGCGGCTTTGGTAAAGGTTCTATAGCTAAACTGTATTACATCTAGGAACTCTCGACGAACTTTTCCGATCGAAGTTTCATTATTTGTACATTGTGTAAATACGGAACTCCATAGGGCAAAACACTTGTTTTATGAATTGATGGTAAACTTTCTAAGACTCTTTTGGACTTGCATTCAGCCTACAGATGAACTTTTGGTCTTGAATCGCAACTCTTGAACCTTGTATTTTAGGCTTCAAATGTAGTGGAGTAGTGATGCTTGATTTTTTGATAGCAGGTATAGATTATAGCAAATGAACTTTAGGTAAAAGGCACAGTTATATAGTCAAGATGATTTTTGAAATTAAATAAGATGCAAGACGAGAACAAGACAGGGCAAGCAATTTATTGAATTCTGAACCGTACCGGTCTTCTATATTTTGAGCAGCGTACTTAAAAGTTTCTTTTGTTTTTCTTGTCGAACTAAGGTTTACTTCTATGGGTATTTTTTATCCTTTTAATTGCGAGTTTTGGTGATAGATCTGACTTGTTACATACTTTTATGAATTAGATATATATCTCTTGCAAAGGCCGGTCATTTAATAGAAACTTTGCGTTCCTCTGCTGTCTAATATGCTACTTTCAAGGAATTTAATTGCAAACGTTGCTTTTTTCTATAAAACTTCTTAAGCTTATAAAAGACCTCTTCTTAACTATTATCATTGGCCCAAGCTCTTATAAAAGATTGACATTGAAATTTCCGAATGTATCAGTGTTGCTTTGCTAACGAAGTTTGGTAATATGTGCTTTTTACATTCTTTTCCATCTCCAAATGCTCTTAACCAATCTTTATTTTTCTTGTACAGATTCCGTTTGGAGTTTTGGAGTTCAGCATTTTTCTCCTTTTATTGACTTGCTTCTACTTCTTCTTAGATCATATCCAAAGTCTATTGGCCAGCTTTTTCACTTAAATTGTACAGACTTTATCCAGATCACTTTTCTCTACTTTTTCTATCTTTCTCCCACCAAAATTCATTCAGGTTCTGCATTTCTCGACATTGTTTTTTGTCCAGTTGTGAAATTGTTTGAGATTCTTTCCCTTTCGTGTTTATTTTCCTTCTATTTGGCATTACTTTCTGTAACTGGTTTTCTTTTTGTAATAAGGTACATCCTTGAAGAAACTCGCGAATTGTGTCAATACAGATGGATAAATTCAACTGAAATCAAATCATTCTAACCTATCCAATCAATCAACATGCATTCAGTTGTTGAAATCGACAATACTGTCCTAAACTTTGGGTGTTTATCTTGATTTAACTCTCGTTAACCTACTCTGATGTGAGACAGGCAATCTTAACCTAAATTTGCCACATGAATTCTTCAAAGATGTCTGAGGTTTCTTAAAGCGATCTGAAGCTATTTAAGGAATTCCTGAACCGATTTTGAGCGCCATCAAAGCTATTAGAACTACTTTTCGAAGTGTTTCAAACGACAACGCCTCAGAACACTTGACAAGAAAATCGAGGGGAGTTGAGTCTTTTCTGAAAGTAAATTAATTTTATTACTGTAAAATGTTATGTATTTTATAAAGCTCTGGATTTCCGATCTACGTCACAGTTTCGTAGTCGTCTTCCGTCGTTATGAATTGTATAGTACGAGTACGACTGTTGTTTTCAATTTGGACATCAACTACTAGTTCTTATGGCCCTGTGAATTCGATTCCAGGCCGGAAAGATTTCTCGATTCCAGCCTTGAGCTCACGTCGCATCGGTTCAGTGTAGTTTCGCTCTGTCTGTGCTGGTGTGTATAACTAAAATTGTAATTTTTCAACTTTGAATCTCATCTTCGTTACTATACAGGATGCCGAGCATCCTCGGAAACTTTAAACCCTCGAATGGGGTTTATACAATAAAATGCAATCTTCCAGTGACAATTTCTTTGTAGTACATATATTACTGTCCTATTTCTAATAGTCACGGAGACCTTTCCTTCAATATCCCACCTGGGCCATTTTCGCATATTTTGATCTCGTCACGTCATATTCGTAGGTAATTGAACGTCTGATCAATTTGATATACAAGCGAATGTTTCAGACAGTAACCATTCAAAACTTCTAATTGCCTTTTGTTTGTTTTTAGAGATAAATATCTTTAAGAGTGACTCGCTCAATACTATTTTAGTACAATCTGCGAAATTCGTATTGGTCAATAACCTCGAAAAAATCGATATATCCGATTCAATAAATGATTTTAGATTTTTGTTTTTTATCACAGCTTTCTTTCCAGGAATTTTGATTTAATCGTAACGTTTGAATCAAATGCAGTCCTTAGAGAATTAACATAATTGCTAAGGTATAACAAAAATTGAATATTACATACAAATAACGGTCAAGTCTGGGGGTTGCTCCTTTTATTAGAAGCTGCTAGGGATGAATTAGGTACACACCACTAGCTAGGACTATATTAGATAAACCTAAGACTGTCGAAATGTCCAATAAGACCCGGTTTTTGTCATGTCCTTTAAGAAACCCTTTTTGTTCCCTTTTTTTATATGACTGAGGCTGTAGTAATAATGTTTTTTCTTGTAGTGCCGACTTTCCGGAAAATTAATTAACCCACTAAGTTTCTTGATTGAACAGTATAGTAAATTAGTATTATTGATAACATATACTGAATTATTCATACAGCCAACTATTAATGGTGTGTATTTAACAGACTGATTATTCATGCTTGCAATCCATCGTCTTTGTGGATATAGAATTTTAAATTTTAAACGCTAAAGGCAATTGCAAACGTTTTTCTGAGATATTGACGTTTAAGTTGAATTTTGTTGTTTAAAACGTAATAATTGGTTATGCAACTTAAACAACACGTTTGTGTTGATCTTTATTAATATGTACTCGTACTTGAAAGTTTGCAAGTTTAATTTTCTATTGTTTTCTTTTCTGAAATACATGTTAATGTTCGTTCTTTCCAGTTGATTTGTTTCATTTTTGTTTTGTTTTCTAATTAAAGAAAATCACTAAATTGTTTATAGTACTAACAAAAATGATTTCGTAATTTAAGAAAAAAACATTTTATTTATAACACCATTCATATTTATAGGATTATTTATAACTGTTTAGTTGTTTCTCGTAGAATGATTTGTGCCAAAAATAATTTTCTATTATTATCAACTTATATTTCTAATTTTTATTCATTTACAATGCAACAAGATCTCTTTTATCACCAAATTTTTTATTAACCTCGTAAATAGGGATTTTCAGTTAAAGCTCTATTTCCGGTTAGATTTATGTTGTAAGGCAAAATAGCACTATGAATCACAGTGGGAGTCACTGTTTTTGCCGACATAAAAAAACACAAAGCATCACTTCAATAGGTGTACAGTACACACTTAATGCCAAGCCATAATAATATCTATTTATAAATTAACACCTGGAATAAATCTGCCAAGTTTGTAACTTAAGCTTTTCTTTATGTTTTATTGTTGAATCGTGAGGACGCACTTGCAGAAATCGATGGAGGGTTTCATTATTACAATACGATTAATTACACTTCACAAATCGTGATTTACAAGGAAAACTTGAAGGCTATATTAAACTCTAAATTCCACTTTTAACACTAATTAACTGTACTACTATTCTCAAAATTCCAATTAACAAGGCAAGACTGCACTTCATTTAAACTATCTTTAAAAGTTGAAGCTTCTTTAAGTGTGACCAACATAATCGTTTCAGTAAGTCCAATGAAGGTGTGAAAGGTCGAACTTTGAGCCAATTTTCAGCCTCATTTTCAGTAACTAATTTTGACACTGTTTATTGACGTTTCTTCGTTAATTTGATGTGTTTAAAGAAGTAAACAACTATATATATAAAATATAGCCTTTTAGTGTTGATTGTAAAACCTGCACACCGGCCTCGTGTTATTTCTGTCCAACGGGCGTACCTATTTCAGTTTAGAAAATAAAATCAGAAGTCCGTCCGTTCGTTGAGCACGAGCGTCGTCGTTACAATACTGTAAGTGTAATCGGTTAAGTTTTGTGTGTTTTTTACTTTTATGTAAATATTTATGTAATTTTAAGGTAAGGCTTTTAATTTTAAACAGTGAATCTGAAATATCTATGACTTAATAAAATTGAAGGTAGATTTTTCAGTAAGAGTTTCAGAATTCATTTTGCAAACTCGAAATATTCAGATGTTTTAATACAAGTTTGATTAGTAGATGTCTAATAAGAAATTTCCTCCACTAATAGGTGATATTAACCCAGATAGGAGTTCTATTTCCGCGTCTGTGTCTTCAAAGAGATAACCAAGCTGGAAAAACACTTGACATCTATTAGATTTAATTATAGACCACAAGATGTTGGAATAAAAAAAGTCTTCTTCCCCCATCTTAATGTTCGTTCAGTTTTTATTAAAACACGCAGAAAGACACCTTTAAGTTGATTACTTGTTTACCAGACTTACAAGAGACTTTTTTATTTAGAAAGTAGGATAAGACTATGCATATTAAGATAAATTTAAATACTACATTAATGTTAAGTTCTTGTTATATGATTTATACAACTAAATCTAAAATGACATGAAGGTTGTAGAAAATGAAGATTTATATTCAAGTACAATTTTTCTAAATTGTTTTGAGTTCATTAAGGTCGATAGATGCGCTTTTAATAACGGTGTTGTATTACGTACTTGCTAAGATATTGGGTATCTGACAGGAAAAGAAATGGTGTCAGGATTTATCTTGCAGCAGTAAAGGAAACGGTGAATACTTTTTAGTGTGCATAAGAGTTAAATCATCTTTTACCTTTATGCAAATAAAAAACAAATGAATTGCTTATTATTACACGTACATAGAAAAAGCACGCGAAGTAAATACAGAATAACATTTGAACTGGAATTTAAAATTTCAAAGTAATGTGCAGCTGTGTTGAAGGTCCTGTAGTACTGTTAAGGTCAAATGTGATTTGAGATTTGCTTGTGAACAAAATTCCACAAACTGAGAAAACTGCACCGAGTATCAGAACAATTAAATTCTGTGCAGTTATCGACATCTCCCAAAGTCCAAAATTGGCAAAAAAACTGTAAAAGTCAGAAACTATAATAATTCAATTTTTTACTATACTTTTTGTAAATCGCTTTTTTCTGATGGTTTAAAAAATCTTGGAAGTAGTTACCATACCAACTTCTAGTCGTGCTTTAGGCATGAGTTGGAGTGGAAACATAAATGAGAACAGAATTGAGATGAACATAGATTTTTATTCATGCAATATAACGAAAATCCCCCAAATCAAAATTGAAATTTGTTGTATCCAAATAAAGTGATCAATGATTGAAATGAAAGAACAACGTTGTAGTAACAATGAGAAGACTAAAGTAAGTAAAAAAATGTATAGAATTATTTTGAAAGAAGCCATACTGAATTTGAGTTAATGTAATTACCCATATTTGAGAGTAAACTGCTTTATAAAGTTTAGCTCGTTGTGGTAGGAAGTTTTTCTATTTGGTATCACTGCATAGCCTCAATCAAGGACTTGGAAAAACGAAACATAGCCTCACACACTAATTAACTGTTCTTCTTCAAGGAAGATCTCAACGAATATAGTTTGACCCGACTGTTGGTATATGAAGCTGACACTACCTTATAATTAGAGGTGACGACTCTTCATGTACTTGATTTCATGTTTAATTTTGAAATTAACCATTTTCATTCCAAAATCAAACAGGGTTTTCTTTCTAAAGAAAGCTCTCGTAGTTCCAATTTTTCTATAAAGTTACATTAAATAATTCAATTTCAATACAAGAAGAAAGAAGTACTCTAGGTCATTGCAAAACATTTAATAAAGAAAAAGAAATGTACAAAACCACTAATGTTGCATTTTTGATCAGCGCAACATAAAAAGTATCAGACTTAAAAATACCATAAAGGTATGAAATTACCATTACTACTATACAGTTTGTCCAAGATAAGGATGCACAGCATGGGGATCTTGGAAACGGTAAGAGATACAGCATCGGTTAAATGGGATAAACGTTGGCTATTAATAGAAACTTTTTGTTGGCGTTTACAAAATCTAGATATCTTGAATAGTTTCAGAGATATTTAAAAGTAGATTTCTCGATTTTCGTTATTATTTTTTCTTTTATTTATTTCAAGAGATATCGGAAAACTAAAAGCACTTTTCCATTGCCACTTTTTGTTCTCTATTAAAATACGCTAACAAAATTCCTGTATAACGTTTCGGTTTCGAGTAACCATCATCAACCTAATTTTTTTAAATAGGCGGAAAAACAATTGAAAATTGTTTTGGATAGCTCTTGTTGTCATAATTCTAATGATGTAAACTTGATAGGGTTAGTTTGATTTCTTATGCTATAAATTAATGCATTCTGCAGTATCCTGGCCTGCACGATCACCTGATCTAACACCGTTAGATTTCTTTCTTCTGGGGTTATGTTAAGAATCATGTGCTCAATCAAAGTTTTGAAGATGAACAGCAATTATTATCGGTCACAGCAGCGTTCAACACAAAAAAATCAAAACCAAAATAACTCTTTAAGTCTTTATGTAAAGCTTAAAGGGACTATGAGGCTGTAGTTCCAGCGTTCCCCCACCACAGCGATCAATCCTAAAAAGTTGATCTCGCCACCACAATCTCCGGACCAACTCCTGAAGTTTGTTCATGGTCCATCGAGCATTAGACTAGCGTGGAGAAGCCGTCCACTAAATATATTTCCGGAGACGTCTGGAAAACTATTCACGGGCCTTCGAGTAAACCGCCATCATAGGAATACCGTCAAGCAGGTGGCCAACGAATAGACGGTTGTAGTCCTGTCAAACCCAGAAGCGAGCTCTGGCATTACCAAGATGAACAACAGAATGCAAGCAATCCGCCTTGGGCTGCAAGAATACAACATCGTGGGGGAAGAACTAAAAACGGAAGTATCTCCAAACAGATGCAACAAATTACGAACAATGGTATGGGAAAATGGGAGAAACTACATTTGTCACCACGAGAAAATGTTCGTAACGGAGTACTTCACAAAGAGTATCATAACAGTAGTCAAACAGGAAGTCTGCCACACTGAGTTCCAAGCAGCCACCAGAGTACGTCAACCAACAACATTAGGCATGGTCCAACCAGGCCTCCAAACTGACCACCTCGAGCACTAGGCGGCAACCAGCATGATGGAGAGATCGGTATTAGGCAGGTTACAAACAGAAAACTACCATGATGGCCGTCACGATACTGTTCTCTCATGGTGGCTCCGAAACGCCTGAATTCCATCAAGCATTATCCGACAAAGTCTGAATAATGTGCCATTCCTGTGGAAGACTAATTCGTCCTATGGACTCAACAGCCACTACATCGACTAACCGCACCACGAACAAGATTTTCTTCTCACAACAGCTCGTCGCATCAGTAACAAGTAACCTCATCATGGGGATAATCTTCTGCCGAGCCTACATCCACAACGCAACCTACCAGGGTTCCCAAGAATCATAGATGTGTCGATTTTATGTTTCTGACAAAACCCGTTAGTAGCTGACGCTCAAGTTTTTGTTATAAACACACTGAACTCCAAATCTCGATAGAATTCTTGATTATTGGACTTTCGCCTTAGATTATCACGTTGATAAATTTGTTTTCTGCTTTGCCTGGGATATTCTCATTCAAATCAAAGCTGCATCAAGTCCAAAACATCATCAAGATGTTAGTTTTTCTCATTTGATTTTCTAAAGTTTTAGGCCTTTCCAAGAAGACAGCTCCTAACGCTGCCTATTTTGATTCAACTGGAAAACTCATTTAGGTTTTATTCTGAAAATTCCCCGAGAGATTGTTTTGCAAAATTAAACAACCAAGTTAGATTTGTTGAATTCTTTTATTAATATAATGGAAATTTCTCCAAGGATCCTTGGTTTTTTCTACGAAATGAACTTTTACATTTGAGTTTTAATTTCTAGTTAAGCCCAGTTTTTTCCAAAGAGGCTAAACTTCTCGACGTCAACCGTAGTACAAGCTTTACTTTCTCAGCTGAGTTTTTAGGCCGCCGACTGCATGCTAATTCTATTGCTGGCTATTATTCTCGGAGGTCCTACTTTGTAACTTATGAGAATTTGTTGCTTCGATCCTTGCTTTATTTTTATGTCTATTATTCCTATTCTTAAAAAATTGGCTAGACTGGTAGGTATAGCACAGTCAGGTTAATAGATCTTTTGCGCCATTTAGATAAGAAGTGGATTGCTTACTTTCGATACCAAACTAATAAGAGCGCGTTCTTGTGGTTATCGCTAGCTGGAAAAAGCCTAACAAGACAAAAATCAAAATTGATTAATCTAAAAGCTGGGAAGCCTCATTACAACCTAGATCAGGTAAAATGTCTAGAGCCTAGAGTCTTCATTTTTTGTCTGTTTTTCTAAATAGAACCTATGAAACTCAAAATGGTTGAGGTTGAGAAATGTTAACTTTGACAAATGAACGTAGCAGTGCGTTTGGGCAGAATTGTCATCTGATGATTCAAATTGCAAAACTGGATTTAACTTCATAGTTTTTCAAGTCTAAATCCATTTAGATTTCTTAATTACTGAGTAATGAAACAGCATGGTTTTGATTTCAATCTTTGATGTTGTCTTCTTTGCATGGGTAGTTACTCAATTAGTTTTGTTGTGCACCTTTTGACATTGTACCATGTGAGTAGAATGATTCACTATTATTGATTTTTGAAATAGCTTGTATAAGGTTTCTTTTATCTTCTGTATAGTTGGTAAATTTAACTTCAAGGTCATTGCTAACCATTAATTCTTTTGAGATTATTTTGTCAATTTTACTACCACTATCAAAAAGATGACTTCTGGGCCATTTCTTGAGTTTACTAGACGTGTTAGTTGATGGATTTTCTGTACTTCTAGAAGAGTTTTGCTCGAGTTTTGCAAAATTGAAAATTCTTAGACATAAACCAAACTCAGCCAAACTCAAAGTGTAAGACCCGGTTTGAACTGAAGCGAAACTTTGAACTCAACCTAACTTAAAAAGTTAATATGTACCAGTTTCTGTGGATTTGATGGTTTTTGACATACCAGTATCTTAACAAATCAGTTTATTATCAGGCAAGAACGGAGTTATTATTCAAAAGTTTGCTGTTTTCGTGAACCCTAAATATCTATACATGATTTTCACACCATGCTGCGGACATTAGTTTGATGTATTAAATGAATAGTTTGATTTTTAAAGCTTCGTGCTCTCTGGAGAGCAAACATCAAATTAAATGTCTAGGGAAACGAAACAGTGAGCATTTCAGCGAAATTGTAACGAAAATGTGCAACAAATGCGCGTAGAAGATTTTCTGCTCAACTCACTGTTCTGCTGAAACTTGAGTATTTAAAAGAATGTCTTGCTGTTTAAAAAATCATTAGCGATGTTATGGAACTGAAGGTTAAAAGATTGCAAAAACCGGAACAGACTTCTTTGATGTTTCTCCCAAAAAGAATTAAAGGAAGGCGGAGCATGACAGAGGGCGAAACCAATCTCCGACTATAAAATGTCTTGTCTCATTATAATATTCCGACATTTAGTTTTTAGGTGCGCACATAAAGTTTTCGACCCAATCAGTACAGTTTACTAATCTAAAATAAAACGAACTTCAACCTATATTTAAGTTTTCCCAAGATAATTAGTCTCTTAGTATATAATTTACGATTACTTTAATTAAGTAACTTTCATAATTACTATCGCAAATCTGTCTGTTATTGCATAAGCAAGGTTGCAAGCTGATATATAGGTGAATGTTATAACTTATAAATGCTTGGCCTATTAACTGTTTATTAAACTTGTTATTAAGAGCCCGAGTTTACTTTTATTGTTATAAAAAATAATTCGAAACGCATTTTAAAAACTAATAAGATTATAATCCGCATAAAATTATTTAGCTTTATATGCAAATCATCGAGTTGCAATATTCTAATTTTAAACCACTTCTATCTTCCCACAAGGACTTTTATATCATTTTATTATACTTGTTCAAATGATAAAAGTAGGATAAAATATTGATATTAATAAAAAATTGCACGTCACTTCAGTTTGTTTGTGTGTGGGACGCTTTATAGAGGTTCAAATCCCCTACTTGTTAAATAAGAATCAACTTCTCCCACTTTTATTATTATTCAACAATTTACCAGATAGTCCAAATTCGAAATAACCACCAACAACTAACCAGTTCGAATGCAAATGCGATGTTGGTTTTGCGTAGGTGCTTCTAGTGAAATTAAATATGCAAATATTACACAGGTAGATCGAGATGAGAAAATTTTTATTCTTAACACTTTTATGGTAGTCCGATAAAAAAATGTGTTTACATTTTTGGTATATTTTTCAAAACATTCTAGAGATAAAAATTGGTGTTAATAATGATAATAATAATAATAAATTTAGGTAAACTTTAGATAACTAAAAGTTAGGTGGAGATAAGATAGATTTATATGTAGTAGTATCATAATATATGTGTTACAAGTTCTAATCAAAACTGTTTTGCTCACGGGTGTAGTATGAAGAGGCAATTACAAGCAACGTATTGAAGGTGAGAATTAAATTTTGTTAATTATGTTTGTTTTTTAAAAATCAGTAGAACTAGATAATTAAATTCAAGGTTGCTATATCGTAAATGGGTACTAGCGGATTTTGTTATTGACATAAATCTGAGATAATCTGATCAAAGGGGAACTAAATTGCTAATCAACGTTTAAAAATGATATCCTATATAAATAACTAATTAATTTAAAAAAATGGTAAAATGTATGTTTTTGACCGAGTATGGAGAATGTGTTCGGCAAAAACCGTTCGTTTTATTATTGTAAATAACTACTTCTACAATGGTGAAAATATCCTTTTTGTCCTTTTACAATGGATACCTTGTTGTTATTAATCACCAACTAGTTTTCTCTATATGGAAGGCCTTTGAAATGCTGCCGATTATTAAAATAATGAAAAACTGGGACTTGAGTTGCCCTTGAGACTGCAGTAGCACTCTAAAAAGGACTAATTTGTCATTTTAACCAAATTATATAATAGAATCGAATTTACGTACATATAAATATAAGCAAAACGTGTTTTGGCATCCAAATAGAAAATCTAAATTTACAGGTTTTGCAATTATGTTTTTTTAAAGTTTTTAAATGAAATTAGTAACACGTAGGAGGTGGATTTAATAGTCGGTTTCCTCTTTTCTATGGCCTCTATTCTTCTAAACGATTTTCATACGTGATTTGTTTCATTGTTCTAATTCAAAATTAATTTTCTATGCTAGGAGAAAGTTATATATATTTTAAAAGTGGTTTGATATTTATGTAAATTTTATTCGAAACTAATGCTTTTATGCAATTGATTTACAAATGCAAATATCAAAGAAAAGTCAAATGCTTTTAATTAATGGTTTCACTAAAGTATACAGACAGATAATGTCTCATTTTTTATTTGTTCAAAATTGGACATAAAATGTAGGCTAAATTAATGGGTACCATTAAAAAAGTGCATTAAGAATTAATATACTTCATCAACCCTCAGTGTAGTAACAGCTTTCAAGTTAACACTAACTTGGCTGATTGTCATTATTTGTCCGGGTCGTTAAAAGCGTTTCTTGACAATAAAAATAAATAAAACACCATTAAGAGAATAAATGAGAATCGTTTAAAATCATTTCTATATTTGAGTTCTTGTTGCTGTTAAAAATATTTTTCTTGTACTAAAAAAGTTAGAAAATACTTCACCAAGAACAATACAGACATTGTTATTTAAATGGTAATAAAAAACATTCACATCGGTCAACAAGCATCTTTAAATATTTGAATATCGCTCATTAATGATATCCTGTTCATAGCAATTTATAGAGACAAGTTTTTGCGCATATTTATCACTTCCAAAAATCGCAGTATCAAAAAAAAGATGCCACATTCTAAAAATTAATGTGGATGAGGAAATTAGAACTTTATTTAATCAGGAAAAAGTTCCTTTAAGATTAGTTAATTAAAAATTAAATCATTTTATCACATAATGTCTTGTTTGATTACATCTGAACAAAGCTGAAGATTTCAGAATTTCAAAAATACTGTAATTCATTACACTGTGTACTCATTTAGTATTTTAGAATAGTGAGAACTAGAATGAGTTAGTGTTTTTCCATTTATTAATTCTAAAAGAATCTTATAATTAATTTTTAAAACCAAATTTATAGATAGAAATTCGGATGATATCACCAGCTAAATTAATGGACTTGAGTTCTAAGAGTGCATCATCCAATTCATTTTCATCTTTTCTCAATTATTACCTCGAGGATTCCGTCTGGCGATACTTATTATGCAGTCGTTTTCTAGGAAATTTCTTCATCTTCACTTTCATAGCAGTTGCTTCTTATAGATCTAGTTTGCCTTTGTCGATTTGGGAGATTCCTGAGTGGTTTATAATTTTTTTCAAATAGCATTCTGAATACATATTGCTGCCAGTTTTTCATTTACCTAATTAAAAATGAAGAAATGAACTTAAAATGTAGCAATGAAAAAAAGTTTCTCCTTGCTTGTATGATCTTCGATTCCCATAGCCTTGGAAATCAATATAATTCATGATCCATTTGCCCTTTTCCACTCCTTTCTCTCTACCTATGCATCTCCTCCTGCTTTTATCGTCACGATCCATCTTGATTATCATCTCACATTTCTACG
Organism: Ignelater luminosus; assembly: GCA_011009095.1. Lineage (NCBI taxonomy): Eukaryota > Metazoa > Arthropoda > Insecta > Coleoptera > Elateridae > Ignelater > Ignelater luminosus. Next base: position 148,540 of record VTPC01090687.1, read on the forward strand.
ATCACCATGGCAATCACGATCGCCTCTTTTGTCATCAAGGTGGTTTCTGAATTTGTATCTGTCTCTGTGTCTTATTTTTTCATCACAATCATTTCTTCTATTATCTCTTTCAATCTGCCACCTCGCTTTATTACGTCCTATTAAATCAATATCACTATTTTAATGTCCCGATGGTGAAGCTCGTCTATCATTATCGGGCTGCGATCTCTTTCATTCTCTCTACGTTTTTTTTTTTTTTTTTTTTTACCATCTTCATCCAAGTGATCATTACGACGATCTCTTATGATCTCGTCTGTCTTTGGGTCTTGTTACATGTGCGATCGTTGCAACGATCACGATTGCTTTTTCTAATATTATCACCTCGGTTTCTGTTATTTTACTTGCTTCTGCCATCTCGTTTGTCTCGATCTTTATCATCTTTTCTATTATCTCGTCGATATCTGCCACCTGTAGACAGGTCCTTTCTTTTACTATTTCGTTTCAATCGGTATTAGTATGTTTACCTTTCCATGGTGGAACTCGTTTTTCGTTTCTCTCTTCTGTCTTTACTTTTCTTATCACCAGGATCATCTCGTCGGTCTTTATCATCTCGCCAATTGCGATAGTCATGACAATTTCTATCGCCTATCTCTGTCTGCGATTCTGGTCATTATCATGATGATCTCTGCCATTTCACCTGTTTCTGCTCGCCTGTCTTTGTCGCTATCTCTTATCTTCATCATCACAATGTTATCTTTTCTGCATTTAATATTAATATTTACCTCTTGATGGTGGGAATTGTCTATTATAATCAGGCTTAGATTTCTATTTGTCTAAGTATCGGTTTGATCTTCTGTCGTACCTCTATCATGGTCACTATCACAATCTCTATCATTTCACATGTCTCTATCTTTATCATGAAGACTAGCACGATCTTCTGTCGTTTTGCTGATCTCTGTCTTTTATTCTGTCCCTATCTCTACGATTCTCGATGTGTTATCATTTGTCTTACATCAGGATATTGCTTTAGAACCGATCGCAATAGAATTTAATAGATTTTTTCTTGCAAGCGTGTACCTGTCCAGGATTCCACTTTTTTCGGTGGTTTCTCCTCGTCTTTGCCTCCTTTCCTCCATGACCATCTGGAATGTCTGAAGTCCAGCAATAGAACGGGAATCTACTTTACTTCTTTAAGAATAACTGTGACTTGGGTCTAAAAGAGCAAATATCAATTTTTGGGCATTTCGGGCTTTTACGTAGTACTAATGAACTAACTAATTTGCGGTGATACTTATTATACTAAAACGGCTAATGTCTTATTTTATTCCTGTTACAAGGTATTACAATTCTATAAGCCAATGTCTTCATACAACTGCTATAGTAATGTAACTTTAAAAGGGTCAATAAATCTTGAAATTTCTTTAAACATACATGAACAGATTTGAGACCTTTCAGTATTAACGTTTTGTTGAATATTAAAATATTGTTGAAAACTAAAGATTCAAATTTCTCGAAAGTAAGAATTTTGGCATTGGCCCTTTTAGTTCCACGTCACAGAACTATTTTTTGAAGTTTTATCTCCGCTTCAGCTTCTTCCTTTTTTGTTTTTGGTCTAGTCAGTATCATTGTCAACATTATTGCCCTCTTTTCTCTTGTTTCTTTTTTTCTTCTCTATCTTTACGTAGTTTTATTTCAAATGTAATCTTTTCTTTTCTTCTCGTCTTCTTACTTTCTACCTCTTCTTGTATACGTTGTTGTTTTCGATAGGCTAAGTGCCTTCTTCGTTATTCATTCAAAAGCTGTGAAAACTCTCTTGGCTTTTCCTCATAAACAATAGTACGTTCTCATAGGAAAGCGTTCTTGTTGGAAGCCACAACAAGCGAGAAGTTGTTAATTTAAAAATGGCTTTGAATTGAGAAAGGGAGGATTCTTCTGAACGTTTGGTTGTTTCATAATAATAAATTTTCTTCTTTTGAAATTTTAATTTAGGTCACAACGTTCTTTTTGTAATGCTTCAGTAACTGCTATTTAATCTGCATCTTAAAACCATCCTTAGAATGGTTTTTAAGAACCTTTTGATTCTGACTAGTTTGGAAAATCTGTTACACACCGTTTCTTTGATTTGTTGAATTTTATTCAAAGGTCATTTACGTTGGTTTTTTTTCACGTTCTTGCTCGAGTCATTTTTACTCTGCTATGGCTTCTTCTTATTTTTCTTGACAGTAGCCTTCAATATATTTCTTAAGTCACTCTCAATAATCCCGTCCACAAACTTTAGTTTTATGATAGTAGTTTACCGTAGCCATTCATAACTGTCTACCTCTTCATTTTCTTATGAAGATTAATAATGTTAATTGTTTGACGCAAAACAGTAGACAAGAGTGAAACCATAGGTAGCTGATATTCTGGTACATGTTATCATGATATAAGTTTTTTGTCATCCATGGACTCCACAAGTCTAAAAAAATTGTGAAAGTGAAACTATTAAAAGAGAAATCGTTCCAAAACGTTTTACGTTGTCGTTCCCTTTTGATTTGTTTGAAAATCTTTATCCTTCACGTTTTTTACTGTGATTTTGTTGACACATATAAATGCAGTCGAGTTCTTTTAGCAGTCACTGCAGATTATAAAATGTGCATTGTTTGGTTGAGATAACACCATAGTACAGGAAGATTTTTATAATGTGATGTTGAGAATATCATAATTAAGAAATCTGATCTTCAAACTGAGAGTGTCGACTTATTTGTATTTGCAACTGGCATTTGAAGTTTAACTTTTGATGACTAAGATAAGTATAACAATAGTAAGCAATAAAAAAAAGATCTGAAATGAAGTTGGTATAGGTAAGAAGAAGTCTTTTTGCAGCTTTTCTTCTTTTAGACCTTTTCTTCAAAGATGTTGGGTAAAGATTCTGATCTCCTAGTACTTCTGGATTTCGAAATTTTAAATTACATTAATCACTTACTTGGCTTAAACCTTCGTATTCTGCTTTTGAATACTTAAAAATTTGTGTTCTCCATCGACCAAGACAAGTAGAGTCTATTTTGGTTTATATCTAAGAAATCAGTCATGGAGAAAAATAGAGTTTAGCTATTGTAAACTTTCTAAAAATAAAATTCATATTTAAACTGAATCAAATCTATAACCTTTTCCTTTTGTATTTTGCAGTACCTAGTTTTATTATTACGAGATGCTCAAAGCAAAAAAATCTTTTGAATGTTTAGTTTGTCCCATCTTTTAGTACTACACTACCTAATTTACACAACCTACATTCTTTCGATATCTATAAGTCAAAAAATGTTTTTGATCATAAAAATCCGAAATGATTTCAAAGATGAGTACTCAAAATCACATCAATTAACAGCTTCAATGGGATTCTTTGCGAGGGATGTTTTACATACTCTCATTCACCGCCACATGGGAATTTTGAATTGAACCGGAAAATTCTAATAAATGTTTGTTATGAATTTTGTAAAAATAGACTCTGTGTAGATTCCTTGAATTGAAACAAAAGTATTTCTTGGAAAACCAGGATACACCTCCCGGAAAAGTTCAGGAATTTATTTTGTTTGAATTACACTATCGTAATACCGATAGAATACTATAAAAAATAAAATTTAGATAAGTAAGAGTATGATAACTTAGTATCTAAATAAAAATAAACAAATACAGTCTAAAAATCTGTTAAACATTCACTTGCTAGTAATTTACATCAACGTTTAACTTTTATTAACATTAAATTACACCTCGAGCACGTTCCCATATGCAAACTATCCTCGTTAAAGGATAATAACGAAATAATTATTTTCTTTTACTGAAAATAATAACCCAAGTCTTAAGGTACTATATAATTAAGCTATTTGCGTTGCAAACGCTCGCGGTACTCGTATTTGCTCATTATTATTAATATTGAAATCTACAACTTTGTATTTTTCTGAAAAAAACATCGCATGTCTGTAATGAGAACTTCGAACAATAACCAGAACACTTGAAACTATAATTACCAGATAGATCTTTACAAGCTTTAAACAAATCTGTTGTGAATATTATGTGTGTATGAAGCGCATTCATTCGCCAACTGTGACCGCTTGTTAGTATAGTAGAGAAAAGTATTTTTAGGTCAATTAACAACGCGTTTGCCATAATTCCCATCTGGATTTAACGAGGGAAACAATAATAACGCGAGCACTATTAGTTAGATTTTTGTAGCTTGTGTTGATTGGATGTGTTAAACATAATAATGTTTGTTGTAGAAGACGTTAATCATACTTTTGGGCCCTTAGACGGAAGCATCTACGCAACCATCGCCAAGAAGCCGGAGCTTTCGCCCGGCGCCGTTTCTAGTCCCCTTACTGTGTCCATGGACTCTGGCATTTCTTCAGCAGGTTAGTTGTTTTAACTTATAATTCGTGTTTAAGTGCAAATATCCGGCGCATGCATCAAAAGAGGAAATAACTATGCAAATATTTATCATTCTCTTCTCTATTGACAAGACGTTTAACGGTTTACACAACTCTTTATAATTTTTTAATTTTATCTTAAATGAAATGTTTGATTATGTAAAAGTCGAAATTATCTCACTGCACTTTCAAAAACGAGTTATATTTCTTAATCTAACAGTAGGCGTATCTTTAAAATTCACTTTTCACTCACTTTCAATGATTCATCTTGTCAAATTAACTTTTATCATAATTCTCTGTTAGTACTACTGTTGCTTTAAAATTAGTTTGTATTGAATGTCACTTAAATTCACAATTGGCACTAATCACCTTGATCACGTGGGGGCAGGTCACCAGCAAAACGCCAACACCAACGCCTCTGCAAGTCCCCCACCGACAGCTCAGCCGTCCCCGCTAACCCCTGAAGACCAACACCGTGAGCTCGACGAGCTGCTTACGGATATGATGTTAACGGTCCAGAGCATTCCCGATGTGAAACCGCGACAGCAATCACCCGCCGTCGCCGCAAATGATAACAACACTTTCAACCTCGAAAATGTCAGGTACATAGACGAGGAAGAAGACAAGAACATCCCTTACCACGCTCGTCAAGATAGTCGACCGTTCAGTTACGGGGTAAATTCCAGTATGATCGCGGATTCGAAAGGGCTGTCCAGCCCTAGCTTGGTGCGTAAAGCCAGTTTTAATAAGAGTTCAGGTGATACCTTGAAAAAAGTGCAAACGCAAGTTTTTCCCGATTCGTTTCCGTCTAAAACTTCTACCTATTCCTCTTCTTCAAATTATTCTAATTACAATTCGTCCAATTATAATCCCTCTTCTAAATACGGGACTTATTCCACAACTGCTCCGAATTTTCAAAAGAAGGATCCTATCGATGACATTTTTACTGAAAGTGCTTTAAGTGCAAATCGACAACCCTACAGAAGAGAGTTTAGGGAAGAATTTTACAAGGATGAAGTTAAAAGGTACGATCCTATGAAGAGGAGCCTGACAGATGGAAGTTTAAGAAGAAGTCCCGAAAAAATAGCTGAATATAAAACATCCACTTCTTTGGTTACAAGCCCATATTCTGATACTGAAAGCTTGTCGCCACCAGGAGGTTTCAGAAGTTCTCCAAGGTCACCAGAATTTCATGAAACGTAAGTAACTTTTTCATTTTAATTTCTGTAGTTATAAAAATCCATTCAGAAAAATAATTATAATTCTTGAATGGAAAAGACAAATAATTACATAATAAGTGATACACTCGAATTGGCGTGAAATAAACACAGCAGTTCCAACCTTGAACTTCAATATTATACACACACCATCTGGCTTGCAATTTCTTTAAAATTTCCTAATTTCTCTTATTAATAACGAGAGTTGCCCCCAACATTTTGGATATTTATGCATTTAACATTTAACTGGAATAACTGCATAAAAAATTGGAAATGTAATTTAACGATTCAAAGCGCAATAAAAAATTTCGCACGCATCTGGTTGTGTTAACCTACATTTATACGACTTGTTACATTCCTATATTGGAATGTCTGGTATAATCCAGGGATTTCTACAAAGAAACTGTATGTAGTATTTCTTTTCCAAATTCGGAACCATTCATGTGCATACTAATACCAAAAGAGGAACGACAACCGTCATGTTTGATCTGTTAACTGTTTTTCTTTGAATTTTTTATGTATTGAAAAGTTGTCTTAACCAAAAGTTTATTATTATTAACTTTCTTTGTTTTTGCTTCTTCCGTGCAAAATGGTATTGAAATGAGAAAATTATTTTTTTAAAGTAAAGTAACGGGAAATATATTTCGTTTATTTGCGTACCAAGAAATATTACGAACGCTACAAAAATCTTTAGTGAAACGAACCATATAGGGAGAGCATTCCAATATACTCCTACCTTTAAATTGATTTTTCATGTTTTATAAAATAATTAATTGAAGTTTTATTACTTTCGCCGTGATTACTAAACACAGGGTTATTTTGATTTCTTTGAATATTACACATGTTTTATACATTTAAATGCCTTACATTGAAGTTTTTGTGTTTTTAGTAAATGACCGTCAATTTTCAGTCCTTGCTGAAAGAAGCCTTGCTGATTTAAATATAAAAATCTGATACGTTTGAACGCCTTGAAAAGCATCTTCTGTCAACAACATGCCAAATTGCCATATACCTTCAAGTCTCATAAAAGTGAAATAATGAATCTGACAATATACCTTGAAATTTGTATTTTATAAATGGTGTTGTAAATGTAGAAATTTAATTTTTCCCATTTCTGCTTAGTTTAGAATTAGAAATTTAACATCTTACAAACTCTACTACTATACTAGAACTAGAAGTTTAGTTCATTGAAGGTTATTGCTGCGAAGATAGATTTATTGCCATGGAACACACTTGTTTAAGATGTGGTAGGAAGTTGTTACTGCTCTTATTACCATATTTGTATTGTGGTCCTATTATTTCATGGAACTGCAAGTTTCCAGACTTGGAATCGCGATTGCAATGTTTTTGAGCATCACCAAGGAAGAAATAGAGCAAACGCCTAAAACATGTAAAATACCTCTGAGTAGAAAACAAAACAAGATGGTGTGTCCAAAGGTACTGGATCTTGGTTGTATCCAGGATCAGAGCTTTAATCCAGCATTCTAAAAATTGACTTTTATTACTATCTTATTACAACTAAGTATAAGGTTAAACTTCATCAATGCAAAATGTGAATACGAATTAGTAAAACAGCAAAGTCTACGAGAGGGGACCGAAAGAACTGTTTACCAAGGACGTACACTACGTTTGTTCACCTATGCTGAACGTTGTAGGTTACAATAGATGAATTGGGTTTTCCTTCTTTATTATTTTGCTTTATTCCCCTTAGGTTATAGACATAGAGGCTCTTTAGTAGGTTGTCTGAACAGTTTTCAATTTCTCTCAAACTGTTTGGTCTTTCAAGTACACTTGATTCACCAGTTATGGTCGTAGTAAGGCATGACATTAGGAATTTTCTGTCAAATCTTCTACAATTCCAATTTTCCATTTCCATTCGTCCAGGTTTACTATATATTTATTCGGAATTTTTTCTGTACAAAGTTTGATTTATTTTTGACGTTTTCAGTGACCTATTTGGAAGAAAGATGTTATCCTTCTAGAAACTGCTCTGTGCACTTTTTTGCGTCTGCATCTTCCCCCACCTTTACTATAAACGTTATAAACACTTCACTTGCAAGACTAATTTCAATTTTATGACTTTTCTTTGGACGAAATACTACTACTTGTTTTGTTGGTCTTATGTCTTTGATATTACCAATTTGTAAAAACAATTAGCACATTCGTTTCTATAAAGGCGAGCCCCATAAAATTAGCCATCAATATGCAATGTCAAATTCTGAACGTCAGCATTTTTTTCTCTCGTTCATTCCAACTACTAAGAAATGCTGCTTTGTTTTGCATTGTTACATGCAAGGTCAATAATAACATTTCATTTCATATTTGAAACAGTGAAAGTATAAGAAAAGAATATTGATGAAAACCTTTGAAAAATCCAACTTTGTCACTCAGGGCGAGCGGTCTTTGCCAACACAGTCGATGCTAACCTGATCACTCTAGTACTCTAGTACTAGTGGTCTGACATATTTATTGAGACACAATACTAACAACAATGCTCGTCTTGACTCTGACCGATAATCTTTGTCAATTTCCATGATCTCAATGATGTTGGTTTGTGGAAAAAGGTTTTCTTCGGTACCTCATTTTTTCTCGTTATTAGTAAAACACAAAAAAAATAATTTGCTGCAACTGTTTGAATCCGTTACTTTCTAGACTGTTCCAGCGCATAATCTGTCTTTCAGCTGTTTTTGCCATTCTGTCACGACTCAAACCAAATGAGATGATGATCACGTCCAGCTAACAAAAGTTACTTGCATTTTGTACAATTGCTTTCCTTCTTAACATGTTACAGCAGTGAAGTTGCCTGTTTTGATTTTCTTTCTCTAAATGTAATTGACATGGATTTGAAGATTGTTACCCAATAATGTTTCTTATTGTAATGGATACAAGCACGGAAAAAAGGCAGCAGACTTGAGTTACTAATAACTTACATCAACATGCTACTGTTAGAGTGGAGAATGCAGAAAGTAATAATATTGACCACCTAGAACAAAAGACAATACTCATGGACAAGTTTTTGAGTACGGCTCAACTTAATCTTTTAAACTTTTGGCGTTGTTATTATTTATTCAAAATAGTATGGTGCTTAGAAATTGCAAAACAAAAATTAGCATGCAGAAGTCCAAACAGCAAAAGTTTGCTCGACGTAGGAGTTTCATGACATGACATGTTCTTAAATGAGCAGTATTTCTTAATTGTTGTGTCGTCATATAAAATCAAGAATACAGCGAGAATACTCTGATAGTGCCTAGTTAATTAATCAATAGCGTTTGAGTAGCTCAAAAATTTAAAAAGAAACTTTTTGAAATACGAATGCTTTTTCATGTCTCTACTAAAGATTTAGTGATGTTTATTGATCGAAAACTATCTTTCCAAATCAACCAAGACTATCTCTTCTCATAGATTCACAATAAGCTTGAAGCAAACACGGGTATCGTTTTGCGTTCATTGAACACAAACTTCAATGACATAAAAGCTTGAATAGCTAATCATCTAGAATCACGATGTTCTGTTGATTTAAAGTCTTGAGCAAAACTCTTCAAAATATGTAGAAAAGTCATGCTTAGCGATAAGGAGTAAAATTGGGTTCAATATCCCTGGTATCACTTTATAAACTAGAAGCTTTTAGTGAACAGCAGCGAATGGCACAGTTATTACCTAAGTAATTTTTGATTGGAGCATAAGATTCTTTTGAATATTTATGAGTACTGATCCAAGAAGAAACTGGAGCAATGAAAACTAGTTACATCGAAATGCATTTAAAGAAAACCATGTCTGATATTGCTTCCTGTAAAATTGCTGTAGACTAAAAACCTTCACTGATGAACACTAGGCATTTTAGGTACTCCATTGATTGATGCTGTAATTAAATCTCAAATTGCTATTGATTTAGTTTAGGTAACATTTTTTAGCTACCGATCGATTCATAAATATTCTAACGAATTCTTTCTCAAGTATTAAAGGTAAGGTAGCTAATCAGGCTTTCCTTTCTTCCACTTTCTTACTCTATCATTCGGTAAGAGTGAAACTGACCTAAGTTCCTAACTGTCAACTTGACGACTGTCTTTCAAGTTCTAAATTAATTCTCAGTATCTATTACCATTTAGGTTATTATTTCTCTATTTATTTATTTTAAAGCAGACATTGGGGAAAAACCTTTTAAATAATATTAAATTTTTTTATGTTATCCAGAAACACTTAAATTTTAATACTTGAGTATTGACTTTTGAAGTTGAATTGAAAGTTATTTAATATTAATACATAGTACCAACGTATAAATACTCAAAAGATGAGTAGAAATCTTGTTTCTTAACGAAACAGCTTGTTTAGGTATAGTACACCTTAATAACAATACAACGCAAAAAGAATTTAACCTTGGCCATCCCACATCTGCAATTGCAGGAAGAAATTGGTGCAATTTATTGTCTACACCTAGATAAACGATAATGGCCCTCCAATTTACGAGTTAATAAAAATAGTTATATGTGAGAACTCGACATTTTTAGCGTTGCTTTTTTCTATATGAGTATTGATTGGAGAAAGAAGATAGGTAGGATGTATAGACATAAACAAATGATTCTACTGTTAATAATACTTCCAACCTTCATTATTATCTAAACAGAAAGAAATCTGGTATGTAAAATAGAAAAACAAATATGAATGAATAGCCTTCAGATTTATGTACTAAATAAATTAATTGTCCAGCTGCATTTTAAATTGCTCGTTGTGTTTTCTCTTTGCACAAGGATGAAATTACAAAAAATCAAGGAGAATAAAGCGAAAATGAAAAAGCAAGCTAATGTTCATTGTCCAGTAATAAATCTTAATCGATGTGCTAATTAACTTATTTGCAGTTAGTTTTTAATCATTTAATTGTGCATTAAATAATAACATTAATATGAGTGGGAATAATGCATAAAATGATAAATTGCTGACATATCTGCAATAAAAATAAAAAACAGTTATCTCATTCCCGTCATATGAGTCGCATAATGGTGTTGTTGTAATTTATTTACTGTAGTTAATAAATAACATATTATAACAAGGTATACTTTGTGCATTCATATTTAACATGACTGTACAGATCTGTTTGAATCACGTGCATTAAAAAATTTATTCATGCCATTTTATAATAATTAGGTTTTTATCCCAACCTACGCCAAGTTGAAAATTGTCGGGACCCAACCTACGAAATCCTACACTATCTACAATAATTTAAAATTCATTGAAGCTTATAAAAGGTGTAATTCAAAAAACAATCAACATAATTGGGCCTAAGTATATCCAATGATTGACGTCATCTTATTATTATGAATCTTTTGGCTTTTAAATACTAATCATATAATATTCATAATCATGAAAAAGAGCTGTGGATCATTATCAGGGTCACGACTATATTATGAGATACAAAAATAGGTCGAGGCTATTTTCAGATTTTGTTTTTTGTTATTTTATTAGTTGTTTTTCTTTTCTTAACTGATCCACATTTGGAAATTGAAAATGATGCTGCTAAAAGATAAGATCAGAAAATATACGCCCTAGTTTTAATAATAACGAGATGGAAAAACATTAGGCTAAAAATAATGTGAGATTAATAAATAGATATTTGTGTGTACGTATGTGTATTTGTCTAAGGATGAGTTTTCAAACAATCTTTGATTGTGTTTGCCTTGTAGAAAGCAAATACACTTGAAATTTCACATATGCAGTGTTTTGCGCAAGAAGACTGTATGTCCTTGATCGTGTACTAACCATATTTAATGTTTTGAAAATGAACAATTATCTGCCACTTTATTTTTGATTAGATCTATCTTCAAAAACTATAAATTTAGGCTTCATCTTGATAATAATAATTTCATTCTATTTGCTAAAATGGTACAATTAATTAGTCTTGTTGTAGAAATTAGTTTTGTATTGAATTATCTTAATTGTACATGATTTCATTGTTTGCTGATGGAATTTTAAAAGGTTGAAATTAATGGGAATTGTTTTAAACATGCACAATGTTTACAAAACATTTTTCTAATTTATAAGTTGATTTGGTCATTTTTCTACCGCATTCCTAAGATAGCAGTTATGTAAAGTTCAAAAATGGTAGATGCTTTTTTTAGTTACATTAAATCTTTCTGATAGCATTCTGCCAACTGTTTTGCTGATGGTGATGCTGGAATCTAATAACTGTTGTAGAGGGTCTATTTCTTAACGAATTTGACTTTTGGCCGAAGCAAGATCGGCGAGATCTCGAAACATCTTGAGCTCAAAATAATATTTTATAGAAATAACCTATTGGGAAAGCAGATGTATATCACGTAGTCGTTGTTTATAGCATTGCTGTTATGTTTTTAAAACTGAAACACTGGAGGGAAGGTAAAAAGCGTATAAAAATGGGAAAATCTATATAGATGGTATAGAGAAAAATTATTCTTTTTCCTGATAATTGTTTCTTTTATAACATATTTGTCGGCGCAGATAATATCTTTTTCTTTTAAAAAGGAAACCCTAATAATTTATCTTTAGAATTATCAGAATTACAAGGTCAAGTAAATGAGTTTAATTTAAGGTCATTAAACTGTATATCATTTTGTCCTAAAATTGAACTTTGCTCTATGGCAGGCCGTTTTTGGTAGTCTACAATCGAGAGTGACTCTACTGGGCCACCTGCAATGGTTTATGGTCGAGCTTCTCCCTCCATAACTAGCAACGAACAAAAGAATTTCTGAAAATCTCAAACAAACAACGAAAAAGCGTTCCTATTTATCAAATCTTAATACCAGCGTTTCCCAAAAGTCAATAGTGTAGCTTTTTTACTTAGAAAAAAAGGGAGCACTGATCTCTAAAGAAATACTAGGCGGTTTAATGCTTCTAGCATGGGGATTTCTACATAGCATAGTTTTCGAGTTATTTGAAAAGAATCTAAAATTTTCTAAGAAACTGTGGGCTCTTCACGGGCAAACGAAGCATCTTTGTATATAAGTACGTTCGATCCAATGGACTGATTTTAACCCCAAGAATCTATCCACGATTCTTTGGAACATACCATATATTGGGTTTCGGCTATCATAAATAATGTCCAATTGTCTTATCTAGATTTTATCATTGTTGTTGTCAATGATTTATTACCTTTTATCTGGCAGTTTATTAGCGAGTTCAAAGTTGAAAGAGTAAAGAACTAAATCATGCATCTATTAGTCGTTTGTTTTTGAAAATATGGCAATCTATTGGTACAAGGACTACCTAGGATGGCGGATATGGCAATACCGACCTACTTAGCACCAAAAGTCTCTACTGGGCTATTCTTGCCTTTATGGTTTGACATTATCATGCAACAAGAAAGAATTTTTATACTAACGAACGCAGAACGCTTTGTTTAAGCTTCTCATAGTATACCTACACAATCCAGCTGCTCAACGTAAGTTGCTGATGTGACCGTTTCGTTCTTTTGTGAACGCATACCGAGTTCGGCCCAGGCCGTCCATCATTGTTACAGATTCTTGTACGTTTCGCCCATTTTTCATTTCCAGTCTCGATTTCATTTATGAAAGATTCGTTTTCTTAGTGGGAAAGAAATTTTGATTCGCTTAGTTCATGAGGAACTCATATAATTGCCCAACTTTCAACCTTGCTGGCAACTGCTTGGCGTGCATTTTGCTTCACGAAAGCCAACCTGTCCTGCGTTCATTTTTCAACGTCGTATTTGAACAATATCTGCAAAAATTATCAACAAACTAACATTTTTAAGACAGTGATAACGAAAAAAATGTTCACGGAACAAAACCTTGATCGCTAGCGTTTGTTGTACGTGGCAGAAATAAAATTTCCCAGGTTTTTCCTTGTGGATATCGCAAGACAAACAATTTTTAACTCTTGATTTCTAGCTGGATATTCAGGTGGCCTAGTTTCTAATAAATATTACTTGTGCTATTTTTGTACCAAAACAAACTTAGATATCTCTGGTTACTTAATCAGAGCAAACATTTTTAAAGTAATAGAAGATTTCTGAGGAAAATGGGGTTTTTTAAAATCAAAATCAAAAAAACAATGAAGCTACCAAAGTTCTAATCGGATACACGAAGAAAACATATAAAATCAAATTTTTATTCTATTAGATCAAAGAGACCTATAAAAGGATCAGTTATCATTTGTAGTATACAGCAGATGGAAAGACAAAAAATTCGATCACTCCCTCTTCTTACAGTACATACACTGCGGTGAACATTACAGAAATTGTCCGCAATCAATATTTGCATATACGAGTGTGATCAAAAAATACGGTGAATTATTTAATTAAAAACAAAGTAATAAGTTTACAACAAATTTGACTTAATCTCCTTCAAAGTACTCTCCTTGGCTAGCGATGCACTTATCCCAACAACGGTGGTTCCATGATTGGAAGCATTTCTGGAAGGCTTCTTTCGGAAGGGCATTCAGCTGCTCCGTCGTGGCCCTCTCAATATCGGGAAGGGTGTTAAAATTTTTTTTTCAGCACGTTTTTTATTTTTGGGAAAAACTCACGGATCAGAAGCGAAGTGTGGCACGGCGCGTTGTCGTGATGCAGGAGGAAACCACAGGCTTATTTTCCTGGTCTCTTTCTCCGTACATCGTTTGGCAAACTTTGCAGTAAGCTCTCGAATAGTTAATCGCCTGTTTGCACGAACCATTTTTGCAATTTTTGCACGTTTTCATCTGTTTTGAAGGTCGAAGGACGTCCCGAGCTTTGCTTCCGCTTTTAAATCGCTCATACCTCTTGTAAACAGTCTTCAGAGTCACCACATTATCGCCATACACTGCTTTTAATATTTCATGACTTTTTTTGGCACTTTTTTGCAACTTGAAACAAAACTTAATGTTTACGTGACATGGTAAACACAATCTCACAACTTGTCCGACTTGTCACTGTCGATCTCAAAGGATCAGGCTACCGAGTTTATTACTTTAAATCGATGTAGCGTCAGCAGTTGCTATTATAAAAATTCATTCAATGTATTTTTTGATCATACAAATAACACAATAGGTAGCAAACTGGTTTATATAAACACAGTAGATTTTTAAACTTTATGAATACATCGTATATTTTACATCCGTTTTATTACTCATAATTGCAATACAATAACAAAATGAACAAACAAGGAAGAGAAAGAGAAAGAGAAGTTTTCACTTCTTATGTTGCTCTCATATTGAGTTAACGCTCTTTGTTCTTTTATTATGTGATACAATCCATGTCTTAAAGACGTTATCTAACGCTAGAGTACAAAGACTTACAAATGAATCAGATAGCAACGATTTTTCTGTGTTTGGTTTTTAAAGAAATTCCTTGACTTCTTACGACTTCAAAACTCGTTGAACGTTTTGATTCCTATTTGGTAAATTCGTCTGGTTTTATTTTTGTAAAATCTGAATTTGAACTTTTATTCCAGGACTGTAGCAGTGACAGTTTATCCATAAAGACTGCACGACTGCAGCCTTTACAGACATTTCAAGGGGAGAGTTGTTTTCTTAGCAGTGTGCTTTAAAAGCAGTTCTTTCCCCAAAATATCTTTTTCTTTTTCTGTTGCGTTTATTCCTTTCTCTAACCTTCTTGGCATATATATAATATACATTAGATGTTTTTTAAATATCCCTACCTTGGTCCTTTGTTTTCCTGGACTCTTATCCGCCTCTGTTTCTTTATTAAATTGAAGTTTTTCATGGTGGATATTGTTATCAAGAAACTGACGAATCCTATTACATTGGTTGGTTGGTACCTGAATTAGTTTACTAAAAGTATGGGCTCTATTTATGAATTCTCTGAGAATCGGGACTCGCGATGTATTGGGCATCATTTTCTCAAACTGGATAAGGTCAATGTTTTTTAGTTTCTTTCTCTGGTTTGTCATCTAAAAATAACATTATAAGATGTAAACATCTAAAATACCCACGCATATTGTTTCTACACTAAAAAACACGCTCAATACTAAAAATGTAAATGCGTAGGGCAAACCAGCATTGATTATGTAGTACTGCACTATTTTCATAGTCGATAGTATTCAACAGCAGAAAGCTACTTTCTATATTCAAGATTTATTAGAATATTAGAATCACGATAAAATTACACAATAAACAGGTGACGTCATCGGGAAGGCAAAATCTCCAAAAAAGGAAATTTAACTCCATAACTCGATTACTGCTCTGGAAAAAAAACAAGTTATAAAAGCTTTTAATCTAATTTTTTGCGAGCTTTATCTTAGTCCCATTTTGTTGTTGAGTTCATTGAAGCAACAAAATTGACAAAATTAAATTATAGAAAATTATCACTAAAGGGTATTTCAGTGTGTTAACACAACTAAAAATTTACACTTTTAACAGCTTCAGGGTTCTACTTAAAATAAACTGTATGAGTTGACTTGCGAATAGTTACGTAGTTAATGTTTTTATCCCACGAATCTTACAATAGAGAGGAAAAAAAATTTATAGAATGGTCAGTGAACTTGGATGACACTTTTAACATTTCCAATGCCTTTCTTCTGAATTTGGCAAGACGACATTTCTGCATCACAAAACCAGAAATTTAAAAACTTGCATTATGGTTATAGTTATTATTTATATTCTTAGAATATGAAATCGTTCAAGGTTTTTCACATTTTATAGTACTTCTAAATTTGAAGATATTTAATTACAAAAATAATAGACTTGTTTTCAAAAGATTTAAAGATATACCTGTTTAATCTACGAGTAAAGCGAACGTAGGTAGCAGGAAACTAACCAAAATAACTTGGTTGCTTTGAATCGTTTGTTCCACAAAATTAATCATCATCAGTCTCCTGGCTGGAAAAGTTTAAATTTAGACGGCATTAATCAACTTTTTAAAAATATTTTTTGCTTTACAGATACGCAACAAACAATCTAACATGGCTGCAAAAACAGCAATTAAAATTGAAGGAACGCAGGGAAATGCAATTACGTGAAGAACGTCAGCCCCATGAAACACGTCTGCTTTCAGAACTTCGAAATATCCAAACACGTCATATTCGACCATCCGCTAGTCACAGAGCTGATGGATACACTAGCGATACTACAGCCTTTGCTGACGATGATGATGATTTTACAATACCTCTTCATATCAACACAATGTCTAGAAATGCAACATCGTTAAACTCGCCTCCTAGTAGAAGTTCTTCTATGAATTATCATACATCGAAAACAATTTATACAGCAAATGAAAGACCTTTCATGGCAGTTAAACGAGCACATGAAAGATATGCCCAGGTTTGTTTGTCTCTTTCTTGTTCTTTTGCACAAAATTAGTTAACATTGGAGAATGGTGAAACTAAAATCAGAATCAGCACTTGAAAATAAGATTCTATACACAAATTGCACATACACATTTAACTCTAAACCCAAAACTTAACCCTAACTTTACAGAGTTCTTCTTCCCCTGCATCTGCATTGGCAGCAAATCCTCTAGGGCATGCAGTAAGGCCACCATCCAGAGGTGGTGACTCCACAGATGGTGGATTACTATCATTAGTGGAGCAACAAGAACAGCAAATCAAACAAACTATCCGACAAAACAACCCTCCCTTGGTGGGTATTTCTAACTCTTACAAAGAGAATGAAACACAAATTAACAAATCATCTCATGGAAACTCACATGTCATGACTGATAATTCACGTGTAGATAGCTCACGACATGATGCACTCGCTGATTTGATCGCTAGCTTGTCTAACGGATCCGATAACTCTAATGACAGCCCTAATTCTGCAAATGCATGGCAGGTACTAATCATTTATTTTTATTCAAATTTTGTTGTATAATATGTATGGTTCCAATTTTAAGTTTTTATTATTTTTTATTTGTGCTTTTTATCATACGTCAATACCACCTACTGTATAAACAAAATGGAGGCTGAATATTACTATACATGCTGTTATGTGTGTTTATTCATGTCCATTGCATGAATTGCTTTATATATAAAAGAGGTACAAAGTGAAATAAATTTGAGCGAACAAAAATAATTTTCAACTTTATACCAATTAGCTATGATTTATTTTACACTTTCATAGTAATAAAGAAAAGTACTGGAAAGTTTCTCCAGTTTCAATTACAGTATGTACATCTCGTCATATAGTCGTCAAAAAGACGTCATAACATGTCATTTTCATACTTTCGTTGATGTTAAGAAGTTTTAAATCACATAATGATAAGTTTCTTTTCCAAAATAAAAAAATGATGATAACAATTATTAGTTTTAAAATGTGCTTTTAGTATCGAGAAGATTCTATCTCATCGTGGCGTACACAATCGGATTCAAGTCCACCAAGTGTTTCTCCAAGACCACAGACGCCCGCTTTTCCGGTACATCCTCGTACTCCGTACACAAACTCTTCGACTCCGACCGTACAATTCGATTTACCTTCCGAACGACTTCCACCTAAAAGTCCTACAACCCAGCGGTAAGTTGTACAATTAATTTCTTATTAGTTTCTTCCATTTTGACGCGATCAGTTATCAACAATTCATATAGACACCAAATAATGATACAGTATGAAGAAATTGTTTTAATATTAACGTGCAATAGTTAATGTTTATAAATTCTTTTGCTGATTTATAAAAAGAAAGAAGAATTTTATTTTAATATTCATCCAAAATCAATAAAAGCGAAATTTAGTCCTTCAGAACTTTTTGGTGCTATATATGTATATCCGGTGTTCCAGAAGATAATGTTTTATTTAGCCACAATTACATGAATACAACGAGAACTTGGAAAAACTCAATAAGAAAATTTGAAAGGTTTATAAAAACTTCATTATCATTGAAATTGTGCCTTTGTTAGATCTTTTGAGAAAGACCTTTTTTCTTTACAAGACTGGTTATTTGGATTGTATAACGCATTCACATATTTTACAGCTCGAATGTTGAAACGAAATGTTTTAGTTTTTCTTCGCCAAAGTTAATTTTTGCTTATCAATTTGCCTTTATACGAACCAATTTACTCCCGCGGGAAAGTTTGTCCTGATTTGCATAGACCATAGACCGCGGACATAGAAATTTTGGAACCAAATTGATGACGGATTTTTAAAATTTCGTTGCGAGTCCCGAAATAAACAGCCGAGGATTTGAATTTTTGAACATTACTGCCATTACAAAAAGGAAGTAGGATATTTTGGAAAACTGAACTGCTGAGTTGCAGTTTGTAAATGAAGACGCTATTTTAGAAAATCCCAAAAACGCTTAACAAACAAAAGCGTATACTTGAGGGTGGATTAAAGTAAGAGCTTCTGAAAGACATAAGGTTGTGATTCCTGGAAGTTTCTCTAACCCTTTCGTTTGAAGTTTTACTATTTATTGGAAATTACCAAACTTTAATCCTAAGATTCTATAGAAAAATAATCAGCACTATAGATGAGGTTTTTTGAAAACATTTCTGAATAAAAGTGAAGGCAAAAATTAAATGAGCATAGATTTTTCAACTGCTACCAAGTGACAAAAATTGCAAAATAGGTGTGTAAATTTACAAGAATAGAATCATCAGTCTTGATATAAAGATAAACCCTGGGATTCCCTAGGAATCTGCGTTTTTATCGAAGCTGTACGCAATTTTTGTAAGTGATCCTTTCTGACCATAACATCCAGCCCTTCGAATGACTTGAAAACTTTGCAAAAAAACATTCTACACTTGACATTTAGAAACAGATATGTCCAACAGCTACTTTTTTCTCTCTGATGATGGATGCATCAACACCATGCATGTACCCATGGGCACTGCAAGGGATGTGAAAAGGAATGCATTTGCACCCTCTTGGATAAAACATCTAATTGGCAATAGATATTGGTTTATTTGGCACTAAGCCATATTTACCACCTCCTAGTCTTCCCCCATTGATGTTAAGTTTTGTTATGCCAGGGAAAGTTAAGACTATAAGTTCATGTGATGAATAGATTAATGTCAAACATTGTTGTTATTGTTCTTTAATTTAGGCGTTGACTACTTGGATCATATGACCTCATAAAATATGTGAGATGAATGAATTAAGCAACCCTTGATTGTAGGTAAATCAAGACCAAGTCAAGGGTTGTGAACAACTTCCAGAGGATTAGGATAACCAGAAGTTGTTTTCTAAGATTTGTCCTTGTTTTACACCAACACTATTTTTTAGTTGTAGAATATTTTAACATTTTTTGCCTCGCAATGAAAACTGTCCCATGGACGAGAAAAACCAAGTTGGTCTATAAAGCCCATCTAGTTTAAAAACTTAAACAATCTCAACTGTTTAAATGGTTCAAGAAGTCCAGTTGGCCCAAATAGCTTGATTGGCTCAAAAGAACAAAGAAAAAGAACTGATTTGTATAAAATCTGTAGTCAACTTGACAAGCTAGGCAAGTCTGAATACACAGTTGGGTAGACAGAAAGATCCCAACAACTAAACAAAAAAATCAACTGTGTACAGATATTTGCATACAAAAATTTCTCAGTGAAATAGATTATAGAACTCGAAATCTTTCCTATACTTATAAATTAGCTTCTACATGCAGAAAAATCAGAATTTGCATGAGAATCAAACTTACAACCTTGATTCTCCAGACCAAGGCTCTAAGCAATTGAGCTTACTGAGTTTTTCTACAAGCATAAACTAAAATTCCTGTATGTAGTTAATATGGAATTTGATCTTATTTCATTCCAATGTATGAAATTTCTTTCTGTTAATGTTTTATTACAGTTATTAAAATCTCAGAAAAAGCTTTTGTTTTAGATTTTCATACATGACTTTTATGTACATAAACCAGAATTCTATCTTTCTGTCTTCTTTAGTTTCCCTGCTATGAACCTTTAAAGGCTAAATTTTGATGCTATCTATCTAGGAAACTGCCAAAGAAACTTATTTTGTAAGTTTCTGTATATAGGATCAGGCTCACTATTTTTTGATATCTTTCAAACATGTGCAAGCCTGTGAAACATAGGCCAGAATCAAATAATGATAAAATTTTCTAAATACAACACCGGCCCTATCTACATATGGACCTCAATTCTCTGCATTAAAACCCCCACATTCTTCTGGTCTGCTGATGATGATGATGATGCCAGATAGGTATGAGTCTTGCAGTGGTCATATGTTCAAGAATCAACAAAAAGAGAGAGAGAGAGAGAGAGAGAAAACAGAGTCTTAAGTACAGACCACAGATAGGCAGCAGTTGCTGTTGATGCTTATATAAATGGTGCAGTCATTAAAAAGACACTCATAGAGGTCTGCTAGTTTTAGAATATTGAACATGGAAGCTTTTGAATTAAACATTTTTTTTAATTGGTTTGTTTTAACTAATTTAATGAAGTACAGACTGTAATAATGATGATGTTTTCTCAAAAGAAGTACATAATAGGTATTCAAGATTTTTTCACGTCACACCGAAATTAATCAACGACATTTTCAAATTTGCTTTTTCAAGGCAGTAAAAATTGATCATTTTAGAAACATTATTTCCTCTTAAATTGTAAAATATGTAATTATATAGTAAGCCATTGGATTATGAGTACAAGCTTTATGAAATCTTTACATTTTAGAAATCTTAACAAATTTTCTTTGTACAAATATGGTGTGAAGTAGTTTTAAGGCCATGCTAGTACTCATTATTATTAGTGAGCAAGTGATTAAAGTTAATAGCTTGTTACAAATAAACGAATTTAATTGCAGATCTGCGCAGTAAACAATTTGTAATTAAAAAGTTATTGGTACCTAAAGATAGGCAACACAAACAACTTAACGTATTCTCTAGTAATCTTACATTTCACTTAAACAATTTATCAATTTGTGCTGATAACATTTTAATAAAATTCTCACAGAAATTATTTTGACTGATAGAAATTTTCTTAAATTAAATTTATATTTGTAGACGATTGAGCTTTCCAACTACCTCTGCTCTAAAAAATACTAAGCGATGGTCTAATTCTCCTGAAAGGTAAAGCATAAATAATTCATGTTGTATGCTATAGCATGTCAGTACACAAAATCCTACGTATATCACTGTGTGAAAACTAAAAAATGTTCCATCATCTGGGGTTTTTTTCAGCAAGTTCATTTGCCATTATAAAAGAACTTATCATGCTTTACCCTTTTTGTATGTCTTGAAAAAATTATTATGATGCAGAATCAATGGGATCAACTTTTTCACACATTACGAAAGCACCCTAATCTTTAAATGTTATCAAATTAATAAGTTAGAAACTGCATGCAGTACTATGTAAAACAAAATGTTCTGTAACAATCCATGCACATCTATAAAATTGCGCATGAATTCTCTCCCATTCATTTCATACCATCTTATTAAAAATTCTTTAATATGTTAATTGTTCCTTAACAGCAAGGACCGACCGACTTCACCAAGTGATTTACTTAATGGAACAGAATACATACATACAATAGCCCAGCGCAGCATATCAGCTACTCCTCCACATTCAAACAGCTACTACAGAGAAAACTTTTCTGAGAATTATCAGCATAGTCCAAAAAGTCCTATACAGAATGGATCAGCCTCTCCTACTGTTTACTATGGTCATTCAAGAAGGAGTTCAGTACATTCTGAATCTCCTCAGGAAGTATCACCAGTACATGTGAAATTTGTTAGAGACACCTCGAAATATTGGTATAAATCAACAATATCTAGAGAAGAAGGTTTGCTTTCATGATAGTAGAGTGTATCTTGACATATTATTAATAACTTTTTAAATTCCACAGCAATCAATATACTGCGCAATCAACCACCAGGCACATTTGTGGTTCGTGATTCTAATTCATTTCCAGGCGCTTTTGGCCTAGCGCTTAAAGTAGCCACACTCCCCTCAAATGTACAATCAAGATCAGCAAGCAGCGATGAATACGTACGTCACTTTCTAATTGAACCAACATCACGTGGTGTTCGACTAAAAGGATGCGCCAATGAGCCTGTATTCAGTTCATTATCAGCCTTGATATATCAACATTCAGTTACACAAATGGCATTACCATGTAAATTGGTATTACCAGAAGGCGATATAAAGCTATCTGATAATTTTGGTAGCCCTGCTCAAGCATTATTATCACAAGGAGCAGCTTGTAATGTTTTATATTTGTTTTCAATGGACATGGAGTCACTAACAGGTCCACAAGCTGTCAGAAAAGCAGTTATCGAGATTTTCTTAAAATCACCATTACCAACAGCAACTACTGTTCACTTCAAAGTGAATGGTCAAGGAATTACATTAACAGATCATAAAAGGAAGTTGTTCTTTAGGAAGCATTATCCAATTAATGCCATATCGCATTGTGGTTTGGATCCTGATGAACATAGATGGAGTGTGGCTAGCGATAATACAGGAATACCTAACAGTTCTAAGTAAGTATTTTAAATACAGTTTGATACAACAATTTTTTGTACGTTATTATATTATTGGTAAAAAAATTCATTTTGTGTTTTTAATTTGCAGCCGAATATTTGGATTTGTTGCTCGAAAACCTGCGAGCAATACAGATAACCAGTGCCATTTGTTTGCCGAATTAGAGCCAGAACAACCTGCCACTGCAATTGTAAATTTTGTAAATAAAGTGCTAAATTCCAGTGGTGCAAAGGCAAACATAGTATGAAGAAATTGAGAGAGATGCCTCTTGCAAACTTAAAAACAGAAGAACGAAAGTTACATCTCTTTATGTAACTAAAATGAAAACAATGATCAGTATTTGTATTAAATACACAAATTTAGTTTGCAATGAACATCATAAAAAATGATACATACAAGAATTTCAAAAAAAGAACAAGAAAGCAGTTGTTAGCTGTGTGTTATTTGTAGGCAAACAAAGAATAAAATTCAGCTTTAGCAATTTTATTTTTAATTTTACGTATATAAAAAAATTGTATGTCAAGCTAAATTATGTTATTAACTAGTCCTCTTACTACTTAATCCTTTTCAATTTTCCCCAAATAATCTCGATCTTATGAATAATTTTAAATAATTATTGTTAATATGTATTTCTATAAAATACTTTGTAAATGTTGTGTAACACTCAGAGTGCCTATGTGTATATTGTATCTTCAGAAAGAAATAGCTTAAACCTATATTAGTTTTTATCTTTATTATTATTGTAACAATGTTTTTTTTTTATTTTTATCCATAAAACGAAAACCAATCTAACAGACTTTTTTATAAGTACTATATAGTATAAATTGCTTTTAAATATTGTTTTTGTGGTTATATTATTTTTGTAAGTTTTGTTTGTACACAGTTGGAACAATTATACGTTCAAAAATAATCAAAGATCATTATTTTATAATCAGGGTAAAAACAACAGGAACAAGATTTCCACAGGAAAATGGTAGTAGAAAAACTAATCAATGTTTGTAAATAAGATTTGATTTTAGGAAAGCGAATGTTGAGATATTAGGTATGTAACGGGAAAAAATGTCATAGGGAATCTTTGAAGAAAAAAAATACAATCTTTTAAATATCATAGTACAAATAGAATTTACTGTTGTTATGAATGATGAATATCAAAATATCTAATCAAACTGTTGGAGAAAATAGCCACTACACAGCCATACATTATGCATTATGTTAGAGAATAACAGTAATGTATCTAAAGATAAAAAATAAAATATACTAATTATTAATGTCTATTTTTATTATTACTGTTTTATATAATATATTTCTGCAAACAAGGTGATATGTAATCTTTATTTTACTACTACTTCTGTACATCAGTTGTGTCTACCTTTCTACATATGAAATGATTCTTATTAGCTTGAAGTGGGTGTGTTGAACAAAAAATCCAAAAATTTTCCAATTTGGAATTTTGCAACACTGAGAATTTTCTAAATTTTAAGATATTTGAATTTACTGCTAATATAAACTAACTCCTACTGTTAGTGAGAATGAAAACTAAAAAGAAATTTCGGTCAATCGTAGAATCACTTACAGACAAAATTTATTTATAGCAAATCAAGTTGTCGTCGTCACAGAATTTTTAGAAAAATAGGATCTGATTTGTTCATTCATATTATATATAAACAAGAAGACATGAATCATCTGTTTTATTCTAGTTATTTACAGACTAACATGTAAGATAAGCTTGTTACAAATTCTACAACAGGGAGTTCTTTGCTCTGATGAAAAAATACGACAAACCTAATGGTTAGGCATGCTAGATGACTTAATAGCATACAATACCCGTAAACATCATTCAATAGACATGATATGTCTCACAATGTCACTTCTCATACCCACCTTACTTACTTACAGTGTTTGTCACATTGCAGACTTTTTGATCGGCCGATAGTTTGATCGTTACGTGATTCTAAAAACAAAGTTTAGCTGTAAACAGAACACGCTTTGCCACTAGAAAATGGCAAAAAACAATTGCCAAACAAGAAATGACGACGATAATATTCATTACATCGCATCGGCACAGTATAATGCTGTTTCACAGAGGCAGTAGGTTCACTCCCAGCAAATATTTGTACCTAAGTAGGGCAGCGCGTGGTAAGTTGCGCGGTAGCAACATGCAGTGGCAATGCATTTAGATTCGAGTATCATCACTCATCAGTGTGCTCATCAGTTAGGTTCGCGTTGCTTTGCGTGTCGACGCATCAAACTCCTGGCAAGCTGCGCAAAAGCGTTCATGTAGAACAAATTACAAAGCCGCTGACAGAGAGTAAGCCTACTCCTATATAAAACAGCATTATACTGTGGCTTCGGCAAGTAATCGGAACGCAGTTGGTTTTTGTGCAACCACCCCTGAAATTTTAATACAATTCCATCAGGGTCCGATACCAATTTCGCACAGACAAAACAATTTACTTGGAAGACGTGATTTGTAGTGCTGGACAGGCGGCAGCCCAGTTTCGACGGAGAACCGCAGGACTATGGTTTCAAGAAAGTCACGTCATGTTATACTTTGTGCTATAGTAAGAAGAAGAAGAATAATGAGAAAGCAACAACAAGAATTTTGGATACATCCTCTATAGTACAGTAACAGATAATATTTGGAAAATTCTACACACTAGATCCGAAATTATTGAAGTACCCCGAAAAACTTTTTAATTACTCTCGAATGACCCCTTCAACTTTTGACAGAATACCAGCTGCGCCTACGCGGTGCGGTAGTAATATCAGCGGCCGGCTGTTTAGTCGGATAGTGTGCACATTCCCATAGCAAGCCATACTGATTATACGATCAACCAATAGTTGGCCAACTTTTTAACCAAAAGGGAATCGCCCAGCCTTTTTGATAGTTTAGTCGGACAACTTTTAATTGGTAGGTGTACGGACTCCCATATAACCCCATAGGAAATTCAATCCAACTAAACTATCGGCCGATCAAAAAGTCTGCAGTGTGCAGGGGGCCTTAAAGATATCCGTCCCCCAAATGGTCTAAGGAAAATGGCATGTGTAAAAGTTGGTTATCCTGTAATTTACTTGCTAGAAGATTGCAACGTTCATCCTATGCAAGGAGAGAAAATTGAAAACAAAACACCTAACCTCACCCACTTCACAAGCGCTCACACGAGCGCACACGAGGAATTAACCCGTGAATAAGCAAATCGGTATCGCCATTCACGTGATTAATTTTTCAGATCGTCAACATAACAATTAGACAATACCCTACAAATCACTAGATAAACTATCCCTATGGGTAGAACATGTCATCTTGTCGTTTGGCGGAGAACGCTATTAAGACCAAAGCCAATTGATTGTGATACAAAGTACCGACACCAAAGAAAAGACGATAGTAAATTGAGCTGAATAACTATTCTTTCTCCGCTGGAGGCGTTATTGTTCCACGTCAAATTGGACAAG
Source organism: Ignelater luminosus (assembly GCA_011009095.1). Lineage (NCBI taxonomy): Eukaryota > Metazoa > Arthropoda > Insecta > Coleoptera > Elateridae > Ignelater > Ignelater luminosus. The sequence goes on from VTPC01090687.1 coordinate 174,931, forward strand.
TTTAAACGTCAGTTTATAAGTTTGAGGTATTAAAATTTAAATTTTAGAAAAACATAATAATCATTGCCTTATTGTTCATATTATTCTTTGCAAAACAACTGTATTTCCTATTTCCTGGGAGTCATTACTTTCACAATTATTATTTATAAATTGCTGTAAAATCGATTTTTTTAGTAGTCACGCAACCGTTTTTAATAAACCGAGTTAATTCAACTAACTGTATCATGTAATTTGTATGATCAGATCAGAAATTTAAGTTAAGCGTCCAAAAACGCGTTTAATGCGCAACAAGGCAGTAGCTATTACTGTTTTCTAAAGTTTAAATTCTAATAAACTCCATCTTATGAACTGACATTTAAACTGGTCAAATTTGAAGTGAAACTCTAGCGGAGTAAGAAAAGAAAATAATAAATAAATAGAAATACGAGGTGTGTGAGAAAAGTAATGAGACTGGCAACACTGCGGGAGATCTGGCAACGTTGTGTCTACCGGCCTGTGCTAAACCGGTTTGTTTATCGCTTCCACTTCCTCAGTCCGAGTTACAACTCCGTACAGCTAACACATTATTTTTGACAGCGCCATCAGTGAAGTTGTGTTTTTGTTGTGTGTTACAGAAATGGAGCATCGGAATTTAGAGCAACGTTGTGCAATAAAGTTTTGTGTTAAACTTGGTGAATCCACGAGTGTGACTTTTGAAAAGTTGAAACAGGACTATGGGGAACAGTGCTTATCAAGAGCACAAGTTTTCCGCTGGCACAAATCATTTTTGGACGGCCGAGAACACGTTGAAGATGAACCTCGCTCAGGGAGACCTTCAACTTCAGAAACTGACGAAAACGTTGAACGTGTGAGGGCTCTTGTGAGATCAGACCGTCGTTTAACAATAAGGATGATGAATGAACAGTTAAATTTAAACACTTTCACCGTGCATTAAATTTTGACAGACAATTTGAACATGCGAAAGATTTGTGCCAAAATGGTGCCGAAAAACCTCACAACTGAACAGAAGAACATTCGAAAAAACGTGTGCGTTGATCTTCTTGAGTGGATTGCCAATGACCAAGAATTCTTCAATTGTGTGATCACAGGTGATGAATCCTGGATATTTGAGTACGATCCTGAAACAAAGCGGCAAAGCGAAGAATGGCACACTCCGTCATCTCCTCGGCCGAAGAAATGTCGAATGAGCAAATCAAAGATCAAGACCATGCTGATTTGTTTTTTTTGACAGTAAGGGTATTGTGCACAAAGAATTTGTTCCACCAGGACAAACTGTCAACAAAGTGTTTTATAAAAGTGTCCTTGAAAAGCTCAGGAAAAGAGTGATTCGTGTGAGACCAGACATTGCAGACAAGTGGATGCTTCATCATGACAATGCTCCGTGTCACACAGCAATTTCCATCAGTGAATCTTTGACCTCAAAACGCATTACTGTTGTTTCTCATCCCCCCTATTCACCTGATTTGAGTCCTTGTGACTTTTTCCTTTTCCCGAAATTGAAACATGTCCTAAAAGGACGTCATTTTGGAACTCTGGAGAACATTCAAAAGACTGTGACCGATTAGTTAAAAGCCATACCAGTTGAAGACTTCAAGCGCTGCTACCAAGAGTGGGAACAACGACTCCGCCGGTGTATAGCTGCCCAAGGGAACTACTTTGAAGGGGATAACATTGTTGTTTGAAAAAAATAAAAACTTGGGTTAGTATGAAATCAGTCTTATTACTTTTCTCACATACCTCGTAGAACCCAAAAGGGGTTAAAATAATATTTTTGCTTTGTCTTATTCTGATATTTTGACATCTCTTGCTAAATAAAGAAATGAACAACTTTTAAAAACAGCCTCTATCTGTTTAGCCTGAATTTCTTTTTTTGAACCTTTCGCTTTTATTTCTTTAGTAAATCTGCATTTTCTGTTCAAAACCGAAACATTCTCATATTTCTATGTGATAAAATGCAGTAGATTTTATAGATTCAAGAAAAACACAGTTGATTTATTACTATTTACTATTTATTCACATTATCATAAACTACACCATGATTGATGGAAGATGTTGCTCTCTAAAATTACAAATCTAATGAACATTAAGTGCATTTGAAATTTTTATTTTTTCTCTCCACCACTACGACCAAATCGCAAATGACCATAATCATCAAAATCTTCACCTCTCTTTCCAAACCGCAAATGTCCATAATCGTCAGCTACTTGGCGTTTTGATAAATCGAATAAGTCATCGTCATCTAAAAAGTAAGTATAAAAAGAAGTAATTTTGCCAACGGTAGTATATAAGACTATTTAGAAGAAATTGATATTTTAAACAAATACCCCCATTCTTAAGTATCATAAAAATTATAAGACACATTGATATTTTAATAAATTTCAATTGATTCTCGGACTCTATCCGATTATGAGACTTCGCTAAATTTGCCATCCACATTAAAAAATTCCAAATTTATTTCAACTAATTTTCCATTACTTTTGCTTAGTTGTTAAGACTCGCCAAAACCAATCAATTGCAAATGTTATGTTTTTGTTTTAAGGATGACCGAGAACTTCAAAATTGCCCAACAATTATTTGAGCAGGGTAGAAAGGAGCCAAATGATTTATTTCAGAAGTTCGCAATATACAGGATGTCCCAAGTTATATATCTGCCTCTATAATCAGTCTCATTTTGAAAGATAGAGATATGGGATTTATAAAATGTATATGAACGACTGGGATGTACAATTCTGCGAAATCAAAACATTTTTATGATTACGTATGTAGCGCTTACACAAATCATTTAATCTTTGCACAATAAAATCGTATTTTTCCTTTTATCAATCGATTAAGAAAAAAATTTTGTATATGGTGTCATATTTCATAGTCTGATAAATTATATAACTAAGTTTAATAATTAAATTTAATATTAGGAAATTCTACCTCAAGTGGATTTTTATAATCGGTGATTGACAGAAGTCGTTAGAATCCTGAATGTAAAAATATTTTTTCACAAACCCTTACAGCCCATTCATCTTTACCTGTCACAGCATAGGTAATCCGCCTATTGTTAAACTTCAGGTATTTTAAGAAAATAACACTACAAACATGGCTGCTATCAATTACCCAGGCTTATAAAGATCCATTTGAGGTAATGTGTCCTAATATTAAATTTAATTATTAAACTTAATTATAGGATTTATCAAACTATGAAATATGATACCATATGCAGAATTGTTTTCTGAATTGATTGATTAAAAAGGAATTACCACTTATTATTGTGCAAAAATTGAAAGCGATTTGGGCAGGCGCCACATAAGTAACTATAGAAATTTGCTGACATCGTAAAATTGCTGACATCGTAAAATTGTACCTCCCGGTCGTTCATATACATTCTATACATTTCATATATCTATCTTCCAAAATAAGACTGATTATAGGGGTGGTTATATAACTTGGGACGCCCTGTATAGGTATGCCTAAATATGACGGTTTTTACTGGGATATCATACAGATTTCAATAGTAAATTTTTAATGCCGAATTGTTTGCTTCCCTAATTATTTTAGAGCAAAAGTGTACGTAGGTTTTTGTAAATGATGTATATGTCGTTGCTTTTTATTTCCCATTTTATAAAACTGGAAAGATTAATAATAATAAACTTCCTTATCTTGACTCAAAATATGTATGTTGTACGGTCCTTTTGTCTTATCTTCTGGGATAAAATGTTTAATAATAATAATAGCATTTAATATAATTATACTACTAATTATTATACAGGGTGTTATTTAATGTTATGAACTTATTTTAATGGGTGATTCTTGGGCCAATTCTAAGTCGAAAAGTTCATATAGATGTATGTCCTAAAATGCTTGGTTTTCGATATACCGGGTGTTGAAGTTTTTATTTTTTTTCGGTTTTTACCAAAAATTTCGAAAAACCGTTTCAGATATTACACTAAATTTTAGTACAGATTTTTATGGTATAATAACACACTTTTTGGCCTAAAACAGATACAATTTCAACGAAAAAATTGTTACGCCACTGATTTTTTAAAAGTATTGTTTTATTATTAATTACCATTCAATTATAAATTTTTCATATTGTCTTAATTCTTTATAAAATATCAAAGAAGTGGGGTGATTTAAGTGATCTTGAAACCTAGCAAAATAAAGATAAATTTTATTTTTAGATTTTAGTATCAAGTAAAATTTCTTAAAGTGTAGCTAATGTTTTATGATATTTAAAAATGGAGAATTTTTTCTAAAAATAGGCTAAAATATTAATTTGTTCTATTATAGACAGTTGAAAATAAAATGAAAAATGCGGTTATAATTTTTAAGATACTTAAAAATGGGGTATTTTATTTAAAATATCAGTTTATCCTATAGCCTTATAATACTATTATCAATGGGATTACTTACCAAGAAAATCTGAAAGACTTTCTGTACGAATTTTACTGTAATGAACAGGTAATCTGGCAGCAACACGTGGTACTGGTCTGTGTGGCCTATGATTGTTTTCCATGTTGACCGTAGCTGCTGAGACACCCTGTATGTGCTGTTTCTGATGAAGTAGCAAAATAAAAGCGCTTAGGATTATTAAGATTCCAGTTAATATTCTAATAGAAGACATCCTGAAAATGTTATTACATTAATCAACTTTTAAATAGTCCTTCAGTAACACAGATTTTGGTTAGTTTGCTGCAAAAATTAAAGAAAGTACTAATAATAAGAAGTAAAAACTATAAGAACTTAATAATAAAATATTTATAGTTATCTTTGGAAACAAATGAATTCAGTTTATTAAAAACAAGTAAAAAGAGGATTGTTGCAGTCTCATGACTTATTAATTACTGCTGTAGCAGGAATTGTTAATTATTTCTATGGGGTAAGTATGTGTATAAAATTTTATAAGAAATTTATTAATTTTGATTTAATCATTCTTACCTTTTTTTTAATGTAAATACAGATAAGTTTAAAAAACTAATACTTGTTTGTAAAACGCTCCTAAAGCAACTGATGTATTTCCTCAAAACTTCCCTCATTTTATATACCACAATAAAGTGACGTAATATATTATCAAAACATTTTAAAATTCAAGTCCTGTTTAGCTGTCGATAAGTAATTGAAGAAAATATGGTAAGGGGAGAAAAGAATAATGACATAAATTCATATAAAGATAAAATTACATTACAGTTTAAAAGTGTTTGCTTTTTAACATTTTGCTCATGCTTTTCTATAGCATGCATTTTTTTGTATTGAATGATTGACTGTAATATAATAATCGATGAGGCATATTAGATGAGTTATAAAGAGGAAAATCAATTTAATTTTAATAAATTCCAATACAGCACACCTTATTTTAAAAATCTTCCCACATAATATAGTACATAATAAGCACTTCTCATTAGTAAGAAGCCATAAAATATCCTTTATACTTTAATTTAATTAGACCTTAAACTGAAGAAATATAAAAGGAAATTCTAAATATTTATTTCATTTTCATTTGTTTTCATTTAAACACAGTTTCATTTACAATAAACAAAAATGGTTTCTGAAACCTGGTTAAAATATAAACTTGAAAAGTGGTTCACATATCAATGTAATTATTATTCTTATAGCCGTTTAAAATCAGCTAAATTGTCACAAATCTGTAAATCATTTAGTTTAACACGTAATAAAGATAGTTCTGATATTACTAATAATTCACCACTTTTAATAAACCATTCAAGTGGTGATAATAATATAAAAATCACAAAATCAAGAACTTTTACATCTAAAGATTTTGAGGAAACTTTCTCTTGTAATACCCATAAAACAAATGAAAATCACCCAGATCATGGAAATGAGAGACGATGGAAAAGTTTAAGATTAAGCTTTAATAAGAAAAATGAAAAACATCAAGAAGATCATAGTAAACCTGTCCTACCAAAAGTGTTAAAGACTTATGATAAAGGGTTGGATAGAAGACAATCTTTTTGGATTTAAAACTTTATTTTATATCTAATTTTATAATTGTTATTTTTATTTATTTTATTGTTTTGCCATTTATTTTAACAGACTGATATTAATAAGATGGATTTTACATATTTAAATGATGAAAACAATGATCAACCAAAAGTAAACTTGATAAACTTTGAAAGAAGACAGAGGCAGCTGTTGAATGAACTTGCAATGAAACGAGTAAGTAAATTTTTATTTACTTAATTAATTTTATTATTATTTAAAGGAATAGATTCAAACTGTTCCAAGTTGTAAACAATTCTTTATAACACATTTCAATTATTCATGATATATAAGGAACAAATTTTGTTATTCTTTTAAAATAAGCTTTTGTTATTATTATTATTATTATAATTTATTTTTTAGATAAGAAAGAATTCATTGAAAATAAAAAAAAAAGAATGAGATTCAAATATGTGTTACGATCCCCACGTTGGGCACCAAATCCATATAAATTAATTTACACGTTACTTCCTTTTTTAAATTTTTGTTTTTATTATCTAATTATAACACCACCTCTAGAAATTGTTTATTATTAGGTATACCTACGGAATATATCATAAAGTTTCATTTTCAGGCTCAAGTAGAGGAATTAAAAAGAGAATTAGAAGCATCTAACTTAAAAACACATGAAATAACAAGATCATTAGATTCGGCAAAAAGTACCTTAGCAGAACAGGAATATAATCTAAATTTGGCTCTTAAAAATGCTAGATTTTTCGAAAATCAACTACAATCTAAACGTGATTCCATAACAAAGGCACGCCTACAGCAAGAATCAGCTGTAAGTTTCTTTTTGCAATCTTCATTTTTTTTGGTGATAGGAAAATATCGTTAAAGGTAGCAGAATCAAAAGGCTTAAAAGAACTTCTGCATAAAGCAGAATTACAAAATTACAATTTGACTCGAGAATTAAATGAAATGAAAGCCCAACATAGCTGTGATGTTGCTTATCAAAAGGAACTTATGAATCAGGATAATAAAATCCGAGCTAAGATTGCTCAACTTACCGAGTAGGTATTTTCTTTTATTTTTTTGAATAAAGATTTGAAAAATTAACACAGTAATATTCTTTTTTTTTTCATTTTTACTTTAAGAGCTGTAAAACAATGTCAATCAAGTTTATCAGAAAGTCAACAACTATCAGAAAAGATTAAACTGTGTGAGGATGCTCAGAAAAATGCAAGCTTTTATCAAGAACAATTCTATGAGTACAAGGAAAAATATGTAAAATTACAGGAAAAGTATTTATTTGCTAATGGTTGGTACAAATAACACCTACAGAAATCTTGAAACTAGTTAATTTCATTTTCATCTTTTAGCTGCAGTGGAAAGCTTTCAACGTCTTGCAATGGAAAACCATCATCTATTTCATGCTGGTCAAGAAGTAGATGTAATTTTAAAACAAGTAAGTTTTACTACAGCATCGTATATCACAGTGATGGTGTGAAACCATTGTGAAACACACGTTTCTTTGCAGGTAAAGCTGTGTGATTATGCAATTTTCCTTATTTCTTTAATGCTTTCTTTACAGTTCAAATTACATAAAGCTTATGTACCTATTATACACATTTTAGGGAAAAGTTTTAAACTGCTGCTGTCCCTACAAATCAACAATTTTTTTTATACAATTAAAAAATGTGAAACCAAGACTGTCTGTCTTTTCCTTAGAAATTCAAAATGTTTGACTATAATTATATGGCCACAGTCGGGCTCAGACCATATACAGGGTGATTCTGAAATAAAGGGTATCCTCTTAAAAGTGGATAGCGTTGTGATAGTACATACATTTGCGATAAAAAACGGTAGGTAAAAATTGCATAGTTTCCGAGAAAAAGACTTTTGAAATTTAATCGCTACGCCAAGCCGGTCCTGCTCTCATACTTTTACTTAAGTAAAAATCGATAGGGGTTGACTGACCCTCCTTGTCATTGGCAGGTAGCTATTTACATATGTAAGGGTCGGAACATGTCGCCACAATCAGTCGGTCTTTGACTTTCCTGAGAGTGACAAGGTGTGAAAAAATTTAATGTGAGCGAGATGTTTTCCACTCAAGAGTTGGCAGACATAACTTTAATGTATGGAGAATGTCATTATAATGTAGAAGCGGCAAAACGACTGTACGCCGATCGTTTTCCACAACGAAGACAGCCTTCGCGGAATACAATACTGCAAACGATACAACGACTTCGTGATACAGGTAGCACCGTCGCAACATATGAAGGCCGTGGACAAGAACGAGCACCACACTTTCTTCAAGCGGAAGAAGATATGATTAATAAAGATCCTACAATAAGTACCCGCGGTATCGCACGCGACGTGAACGTTTCCCAAGCAACAGCGCATCGGATATTAAAGTCGTACTTATTACATCCCTATTACGTACAACGGGTTCAGCATTTAACTGAAAATGACTTTGCACCGAAACGAACATTTTGTGAGTGGTTTCAACAAAAAACAATGCAGCAACAGGAATTTGTAGAGAAAGTACTGTTTACGGATGAGTGTTGTTTTACGCGAGACGGTATCTTAAATTTTCATAACGTACATTATTGGAATGACGCTAATCCTCACCTGATTAGGGAAAATAAATTTCCATGGCGGTTTTCTATTAATGTGTGGTGTGGCATTTTAGGAGACACATTGTTTGGACCATTTATTTTACCACAGCGGTTAAACGGAGACACGTATCTGGAATTTCCAGAAAACAGGTTGCCAGATATGTTGGATGATACACCTCTAGAAACTAGTAGGCATATTTATTACATGCATGATGGACCCCCTTCGCATACTAGCGTACGTGTGCAGGGTTATTTGAACGAAATGTTTCCCCATCGGTGGATTGGTCGCAATGGTCCCGTACTCTGCCCTGCTCGTAGCCCTGACATAAATCCTCTGGACTACTTCTTGTGGGGTCACATGAAGTCTGTTATATATCGCACGGAAGTCGAAAACGCGGAAGACCTTCAACAACGCATTTTAGCAGCAGCCGCAGAAATTCGCAATACAGCTGGAATGTTTACTCGTGTGCGTAACAGTTTTCACCGACGCATAGAGGCTTGTCTTCAGGTCGACGGTGGTCATTTTCAACATATTTTAGTAAGTTGCCCGTCTTTCAAGTAATAAGGTGATAACATGAATGCGTAAACGTCGCGATACTCTGTTTAGTCTTTACAAGAAAACGAAAGAAGATTGAATTATGAATTATGGCCCTTTTTCGTGCGCTTTTGAATGAGATTCGCATTTCTGACATTAACAAAAGAAGCTATATTTTCGCGTTAAATAGGCAGCGGTCAGCGACCTTCATTTTACTATTGAAATATGTTTTTAGAAAAAGAAATTGGAAGTACCTAGTTGTTAGGGTAAAGCCAGTGCCTTTGAAAGAAGCAGGTATCAAATATTTAATCTCCAAGAAAACGTTTTGACGAGAAACCTTTTTATAATTCTCGCTTTTTTGGATTAAGAAGTAAACAGGATGGGGGGTAAAATAAAGTTGCTGTACTTGCTTAGTTGACAGACTTACTATTTACTACTTGCTCGAGATAAAAGAAGGCGATAGCTTATGTTAAAAGGAACCGCTATTTCGCCGAAAGCATGGTAAACACACCAAACCTTTCTCGCACTTTAAACGCTTATAATAGTCTTTCTGGTTTTTACAATGCCATAAATAACCTATGGACACGTTTATAACATTTACTTTTTGATCTGTAAACGGAAAAATATTAAAATTTTACTGTTAGTGACTTTTTTCTGTAAAATTCCGAAGAACCAAAAACTTCAATAAGCATTATGCTACATAAATAAAAATTGTTTGATTTTATGGAATTGAGTTAAATACAGAAGCGATAATTAGTAGTATCTTCCATAATGTTTTCTATTCAAATGACTAAATAATAATAAGGGATTAAAATGTTGCTTGCGAGACTGGAGTCTAATTGCTCGTGACATAAATTATGCTATTATCTTTTTACTGTCTTAATCCATTTTAACAACCCTGCCTGTTAAACATATCACAATTTCGTTGATCTCCTCAACTTCAGATTTAAGAAGGGAAACTTGAAAATGTCCAGGGGGGTAGCTTATGATGACATTTATTGTTCATTGTGCTACTACACCTGCGTTAGTTCAAAGAAAATAGGCATGTCTGGCAAATTTTCATTCTTGCACTACAGTGGTTTTACAACAACCGTAAATCTCCTTAACTTTCACTTTTTACTCCGAAGGCGAGAATACAAAGAACACTTTCCCTTTTTCCAACCAGAGGCGGCTTCAGTATTTAATATTTCGGAAAATTGTGAAAATTTTCAACTTTCACGGAGCCACTTCGTTTCTTCATTTTTGTCTTCTTTTAACCTCACTTATCACCTATTAAAAGGATACCCTTTATTTCAGAATCACCCTGTATAAGGTTTGTTCATTTCATGTAATAGTGCAGCACTTCCTGCACTTCTTGCACTAAGCCTGTTCAGTACCTACACTAAGTTGTCCTAACGCTGTTCATTTGCAGAAAGTGCAGCTGCATGAAACTTGCACTTATTTTCCGAGGATTCTTTCGGTACAGGTAGTGCAGATAAACACGCGTTTGTCAGATGAGATGCTAAATAGGTACGCATACAAGCGCGAGATGATGATGAGTATTGAAACATGCTGCAGAATAATTATAAATGTAATGTTTTATTCAAGACATATATATACAGGGTGTCCGAATATTACACCCAAAACTCTTGACTGTAGGTTTGGCGGATTAAATAGAGACGATTTATAAAAAAAAAAGTAAGTAAAAAGTTTTTGGTTGTCGAGTTATAACGCTTTAAAGTTGGTGTCTATATGAATCAACAAAATTTGCAAATCGTATCACAATTCACAAGTTTTCCTGAATATGTTACTTTCGAAAAGCTCAGAACTTCTTGTACAGTCAACATTTTACAAATTTGATGCAAACACATAAAAGCAATCTTAGTTTATAGAAGATTTGCCCTCTTGCAAGTTTTTCGTAAACGTAACCGTTTTCGAGAAAATCGAGATTCTTTAAAACACTCAATTTCGTGTTGCTTACGTTACCGATACAAAAAATCCAAGGTGGCGGAAAAACACGATGCAGTTTTGTTAAAACAAATGAAGCTAGTATGTTGCTTCATAATAAAATTAATTTTAAGTTATTTCCTCAAATACAACATTGTTACTTGTTAGATGATGTCCCTCTAGAAACACGCCGTCGCATGATATACATGCATGAGGGGGCACCTCTGCATTTTACGATTCCTATCAGACTTAAAATTAATTTTATTATAAAGCAAAATGAGCCGCGTTTCTCCGCCACCTCGGATTTTTTGTATCAGTAACGTAAACAACACGGAATTGAGTGTTTTAAAGAATCTCGATTTTCTCGAAAACGATTACGTTTACGAAAAACTTGCAAGAGGGCAAATCTTCTATAAACTAAGATTGATTTTATGTGTTTGCATCAAATTTGTAAAATGTTGACTGTACAAAAAGTTCTTTGCTTTTCGAAAGTAACATAGTCATGAAAACTTGTGATACGATTTGTAAATTTCAACAATATTCTAACATAAAGATCACCCTAATGTCGCCAAATAGCATACCAAGTTTGAAGAAAATTTGTTGATTTATTTGGACACAGTAAAAAAATAACCATTTTTTTTCATCAACTTTGAAGCGTTATAACTCGACAACTAAAAACTTTTTACTTACCTTTTTTGCGATAAATCGTCTCTATTTAATCCGCCAAACCTAGTCAAGAGTTTTCGATGTATATTCGGACACCCTGTATAATATTTATTTTTTATACTTGTGTATTTTTTGTACTAGTTCATATTTTATATACGTGCCTAAAATCGTTAATAATATGTTTCTATCCATTTTGATTCACAATTTTGCAAAACAACAATATAAATAATTAATAACTTCTTGTTACACCAACACATCAACAACATAACTTCAAGGGACACGGTTGTTAGATTATGTTGCCTCCAACTTGTTATAATCTGCACGTAAACTGTTCATTTCCTTTACCTGCACTAAGATGAGCCAAACGTGCACTTTAGAAATTGATGACGTCACATTTTTGAACTAGTTTGTAATAAGTAGAAGTTAGTGCAGTGCAAATGAATAGACCATAGATACAAAGTGTTAGGCCATGACCGATTTCATTTGTCTTACATTTTGCAAATTAGAGATGTTAGACCTTGACTGTGTTAGACCATCATGACCGACCGTATTTCTCTTACTAAACACCCTATTAAACGCTTCAACCATAACAATGCTTAAACCATTCTTTACTCAAACATTAAAAATGTCAAACCAAAGCCAACAATATTTTGCTTAAAACTAAAAATCTAAAATCAGAGCAGACCGTATTTTTCCTAGACTAAGGTCAACTCTATTCTTCTTAAAAGTAAAAAACGGTAGACCGTGTCTAACTGTATTTTTCATAAAAATTAAAAGTGCTAAACCAAGGCCAACTCTGGTTTTCTTAAAAGTAAAGAATTCTAGACCATGGCCGACTGTAGTTAGAAATACCAAAGGAAGGCTGATTCTATTCACTGCAGTTTGGCCACTTTAGGTACGTTCGGTTTTCTGTTTAGGAGCTGGAGCGTTGCAAGTGGAGCGAATGATCACGTGGTACAGAGAGTAAACAGAGTTTCTCGAAATAAAAGAACGAAGCGGTGCAAGATCTGGAGTCGTAGAACGTAAAGAAATAAAGTTGTAGACGTAACCTTAACATTAACCTTAATTAATTTAAATTCCAATTAGACTGCTTTGTTACAAAACTAAAGTAGGTATATTTGTTTAATTAACACAGTTGTAACAATTGAAAATTGAGGTTATAATAGGTATTTTGTTTTCTGTTTCTTCTGTGCAAGGTTACCAAATTAAAGTAAAATTTGTCCGCATATTAATTTATACATGTTTTTCTCACATTTGTCTACAAACTTATGATTCAAATGAATTCGGATGTATGGAATTTTCAAAATTATTGTAAAAAAATTAACCATTAAAAAAAAGTGAGGGAGAAATTGTGTTGGATGTTTGCAAATTTGGCAACTCCGCTTGTGTTTTCATAAACTCCTAACGCACAACCTTTTCAGTCGGTGCATTAAGAGTTTGTACCTTTCACTCCGTGCTGTAAAAAACGAACGCTACAATAGCGCACTCTGTTAACTCGATCGAAAAAAACGAACGGCTTTTACAACAAGCGGAGCACTCCGAGTTTTAAGAACAACATAAATGAACGTACCTTTTGTTGCTTTACACACTTACAGACGACACAAATAGATGGTTTTGTAAGTAATGAATAAAATTTACAGCTTTTAGAAAGAATAGAAATGAAAAAAACAGAAAAGTGAGTACATTACACTCATAAAATATACAGGGTGTTTACTAAACATGCGACAAAAATTCAGGGGATTATTCCTTCGATTATTTTAAGATTTTTTGTCCTTGGATGATTTTTGGAAATACGCTTTGTTTCGACGATACAGGGCAATAAAAGCTTTTAGAAAAAAAAACAATACTTTATTAATTCATATTAGATGTAAAGATTCTTAAAAATCTACAAAAACTGCTGAAAATGACTACCACCACCTAGGATGTATGCATCCAATCTTCTCCTCACTGACTGCCAAAATTTTTCAAAAATACCAGGATTGTTTCTTATTGCATTACACCCCTCAAATATCCGATTTCTCAAATCTTCTTCACAGGAATAGTGTACATTAATGTTTTCAAGTGGCCTCCTAAATAAAAATCCAAGGGATTTAAGCCTGGAGATCAAGCAGGCCATAAGAGAGCTCCACCTTGACCAATCCAGCAATCTTCATGTGTTGTGTTTAAAAACTTACGAGCAACCACACTAAAATGTGCTGGTGCACCATCGTGCATACACCACATTACATTTCTCATTGCCAATAGTACATCTTCTAGAAACCCAGGTATAGTGATTATATTCTTCCTAAAAATTTCGATACACTTCAGTGGTAAGTCTTCCTGGTAGAAACACTGGTCCAATTAGCCAGTCACCCACATGGTTATTATGGAAGTCCCTAATTGTATTCCTGGAGAAATTTGCTCCACTGGTAAAAAGAATCAGCGCCAATAGTTGAGGGATTTGAATCAAAGTTTGCAGAAGCCCTTGACAAAATGCAATACGTTGAGGAAAATCAGCAGAAACCCACTGCGCTGAATGTGGTATGGATAGAAGCCGTTCTGCTTCAAAGTTTTTCACACAGTCGTATTACTTACATTCAAAGCATTTGCTATTTTTCTGGTAGAAGTATCTGCATCTTCCTGTCCCATGTTGAGCATATTTTCTTCCCATTCTACCGTTGTTACTGTTGGCCTTCCTGATTTTCCATTTCGTTTAAATGTGCCTGTTTCATGAAGACATTAATGAATACTGTGGAAATTTTTTCTATCATGAGCATGACGATTGGGAAATTATTCACTATACAACCGCCTAGTATCTAATAAATTCCCATCTCAGCGTTCGTATAGCCATTTATATTCAAGCTTCACTAACAAAAGTTTAAGTACTTATCAAACGAAAATACGCGACACAATCAATTTTGACAACTTTCAAAGAGAGAAAATGACAAGTCACTATGGAAACGATAACAAGTCACAATGGAAATGTATTTCTGTACACCATAGTTTTACTTTACTTTTATCGCCCCGTATCTTCGTAACAAAGCGTTTTTTCCAAAAATCATTCAAGGATAAAAAAGCTTAAAATAATCTAAGGAATAACCCCCTGAGTTTCTGGCGCATATTTAGAAAACACCCTATATACTGTTGCATTTAAAGTTACTTCTGGGAAAACCAGAAGTGATATTTTGTAAGCCAAAAGATATTTATTCAAGTATCAACGATGAATCTGAGCTTTTTTTGCAAAGCTAACAAATTTATTCCCTTTATCATGAGTGCACTGTACATAACCAAAATTCTTATATCTTTTTAGAAGACTGATTACATAACAGTACCTTCACAGGACTTTTATTTCTGCATTAAGCAAACTCCTTTGCTTATTTTGCAGTTCTAATATTAATAATCTGATAAATTTATTAATCAATAAATTTTTATTTCAGTGGGATGCAACAACCGAGTCATTCAAGAAACAAACCCAAGCTCAAAATGAAATAATAGAAAACTTAACAAAAACCTTAGAAAATGAAAAAGATGTAAATGTTGCAATTTGTAAACATGAAGCAGAATTACAGAAGATTAATCAGGAACTGCAAAAAGAGAATGAGCAGTTGAAGAACAAATTAAATTCTAGAGAACACAGGAATATTGAAACTCAAACTGATGATGTAGTTACTTTAGATAATATAGTCAAGGATGAAGTTATTGAATTAATGTAAAATAATTAAATTCTATTTATTATTTCTTTATTGTAAATAGTCAAGTTAACACTTATCAAGTATAAAATTTCATAATAAATTATAGCTTTATAATATATATAAATGTATTTTACAATGTCAGTTACAAACAATACAATAAAGACATTCAGTACTTTAACGCCACATTTAAAAAAAGAAAATAAATTAATATTTTGTGATGCAATCAAAAAAGAAGAAAAAGAGGTGCTTACAGATTTATTCAGTTATATAGTAAGGCATACGTAAACTAATTTTATTGATCTAGTATAATGTAACACTAAAGCCGATAATTACAAGGTTTTCAAATACAGAATAGACTAAATCCACTTTGTTCTTTCTTGATTGCGTAGTGTGATATAAACAACAATTATTAATAATTACTATCTAATTAACAAGTAAATCACAGTTTGCTAGAAGATAATAAAAGGGTAAATTTTATCCATTTACAATATTTCTGAATAAATGTTAACCAACAACTATGCATGTAAGAGTAATAATCACAATTTCAATACTTACTAAAACATAGCTTTATTAATTATCTTAATTATTTTATTTGCATTACAATTTCAATCAGTCATCATCCAGAAATATTGTAGATGAATAAATCAAGCACTTTGAAGTAAGTGAAGTAAGAATTTTTTTTTTAAATTGAACACAAGAATTACGTATGTCTTTTATCTGCGAAACCCAAACTAGATATTCTAACGAATCCAGCTTGATATCCTGCTGCTAAATATGAAAATGAACTCCGGTTTGGATTTAACGCAACCTTATTAATAGCTTGCAGTGGATAACTTACAGGTCTAGTTATGTAAAGTTTATGGGATTTATTTGACTTGTAATAATCTTCTGTGGTGGCAAGAAAATTCTTAATATTATTCTGTAATGGTTTAGTATGTTTAAGTTGATAATATTTGAAAAAAGAAAATTAAAGACTCACTAATGATATATCACAGAATACCAGTCCATATTTTTCTTCTGCTTCCACATACGTGGAAGGTTCAGGTTTTGAACAATCCAAAAGGGTATTTTGTATATCTGTTACTTGATCAGCTTCAAAGATCTGCTGCGACTTTTTATTTAATTTTTCTAATATCTGCTTTTCATTTTCCAATCTTTCCGGGATTGTTAGAGCTTTTGGAATTAACCTTGTATATCCTATAATCTGCAAATTCCACACTTTTTAACTTAAATTATTATTAAATAAAGATATTTACTCACTGCTCTTTTACTTTTGTATGTTTTGTCTGAATCCATAGTGCAAAACATTTGATGCGGAAAGAATCCTTTAAGTTCGCCTACAACATTGCTTTGAACAAACCCATTTAACCATTCGCTGCCAGTTACAGAAAGCACACATGAACCTGAGTACATAATTGTTGTAGGATTACTTTCATAATTGCGCAGCTGATGTGTTACTGAAGCAGTTAAACCTAGAGAAAATTTAATTTTAGTTATGACATAAAAAAAAGCAGAGAATGAAATTTACCTCCAGAACAACTATCATCAAAACAAATCACATTACTTAACCAGTAATTCAACCAAGCACCATCTGTTACAATAATTTTTACAAAATTAGTTGTTGGAACCAAGGGATTTTCTAAATCCCAATATTTAATGGAACGATCAATAGAACCAGTCATTATCCATCGACGACCATCGTTTAGATGATATAATGACAATGCTGAAAAATACATAGTTTTAATTTTTACATTTAAGTATTTGTATTGGTCTAGAGTTTATTCCAAATCCATCTGAACTATAACTGTAAAAACTGATAAAGGGGTAGCCCTGATATGGTTGCTATTATTCTATGTACTAATGTTGCCATTTGTCAAAAGTATGTCAAGATTATACAGTGCGAACGCCGGCTGTGGAACGCTTTAAACAAAAAATTCTCTGTGCATCTGAGGCCAAGATCCTAGCCCATTTCAGCAGAAAATAAATGAAAGTGGCATTGACATTTCATAATAGGTTATGTTATTCAGTAAGTTACAGCAATTGCTATGGAAAGCTAGTGTGCCTTGATATTGTTTTATTAAATGTCACACTATGGAAAGCTAAGAGCTAAATTGTTAGGTCCATTGAATCAGAAATTTTTACACTAAATTCGTTCGTTTGTGAAATTAGTGCTGTACTAACTTGAACTTATTTCTGTTTGTTTCTTAGAGTGCAGCTGCATTAATCTGAACTATTTGTACTTGGTTTAAAGCAGTTGCAGCAAAGTTCAAGGTAGTGGAGAAAGAAATTCTAACCTTTTTGTTGTGCCAGAACAGCGTGTTAACCTAAAAAATTATTAAAGAAGCAAGTTTCCTAATTGAAGAAAATGAACGAAGCAATATGGTATCAATGTGAAACGTGCAGTTGTAGTAATACAAATGAAGATTTAGTTGTTAGGTTATTATTTCTTTATTATGTTGCACCAAGTTGCACTCAAAACGTTCATTTGAAGTACCAGTAATTTAGTATAAATATAGCTGTCTCTTTCTTTGAACTTGCTGCATTCGTGACATATAAAAAGTGTGCAAAGTGCAATCAAACAAACAAATTTAAAGATAGGTTATGAAAATATGGTAGTGTGTTGGCAAGATACGTTTGTTTAAGAGTGAGTCCGAGTTGATGTCCCAATCACTCCGTAAATTACAAAGCTTTACTCTGAATGCTCTGAGCGTCAATACGAACTTACTCTGGCAAACAAGCACGTCAAGACGTGTGCTTGCCAACAATGGTCCATATTAATTTATGTCATCCTTAAATGCCTTATATCAATGAAAACAGAATTTAAAGCAGAATCAAATTATTAAAAAATATAATTAAAGCGGAAGTGAGGTTTCCAATCCACTTTGTCGAAAAATAGCAAATATAATGTCATTTCAATATTTCAAGTTTTAGAACTATATCAAAGTATAAGTAATACCCTGTATGACATTGATACCTTTCTCAATTTGACTGCATACTTGATGTCATCAATTCTTGAATTGTAAAAAACTTAAGATTAATTCTATCCTAAGAAGACACACCACATCTATAAAAAGGACAAATTCTGGGATTTTGATGTCTTTGGTATCTTGGTACACTATTTCAAGTATTTACTACAAGAAATTGTATAAAAGAAAAACTGCCAATCATAGCTTAAATTTATATGGAATTTTATGACTTACGAAAGACTAAACATTTTTTTCTTGATTTAATGATATGTGAACATACAGCATGTGTTCTCAAGAAAGCAAAATACCTAATCAAAATCCTTAACCTCAAATTATGAACACTGACAACTCTATTTTTTTAGGTTATGTTTATAACTTGCATGACTAGACGTATTTGTATTAGTTGTACTTGAGACTTGTTCCCACTTAGCTATTGTTTTTGAATATTGCTGCAAAATGTGCATTTATTGTCAATTTGAAATTGCACATCAAATTTATTTATTGCTGACATCATGTATTTGATGCTAAAACGTTTGTATTTGAATGTCCCTACAGATAATTGAAATACACGTGTCATCAAAAAAACTACTTTTGTTTTTTAACACAAAGTGTGTGTACCTCTAGGTAGTGTGAAATCTTGCAGCAATTTCTCGCTGCATATAGTGTTCCTTAAACAGAGTAATCACTTTTTTTACATTTTTTTCTTAAAGAAGCCGTTTGAAAACCATTTCAAACTTGACCTATATCAATACAAAGTCGTCTATAGCAGCACAATAGGAAAATTCCTATAGTAAAGCATCTTTACATTTTTGTCGTATAGTCTGTACTGAGTCTTATTCTTATTATAGGTGCAGAAGGTGGTAATAATCCTGTGTATTTATTAGATCAAGATTTCAATAATAAAAAGAAATAATGCTATTATATCTTGGTCCCTTAATTTTGCATTGAAGTGTATTACTTAAGCGTCCTGCACAGTAACAAATTGTATCAGTTTAACACACTGTTACTGCACAACATGATTTGTAATATAATTTGACAATTCCAGATCTCTTGCCAAACACCTTCCATATTATAGTTCAACATGTTAATGCATATTTTTATGATCTAAAACTGGCAATAGCGTCATCCAAATCCATATAAAAAATAAATTGCCTAAGAGTAGTGAAAGGTCCTGCACAGTATTCTCAAAATGAAATATATCATTCACAATTATTATGCAAGAGAAGTCTCGGTGCTAGATGACCACAGGGCCACAGTTTATACCATACATAAGTTGGTGCTCTCAAGTGATCCAAACTGATTTTGTAAGGTATAAACTGTGATGGGGTATGTAAATTAGTTTTGTATTTTCGTAGATACTCTAATGCTTTATACATTTCTAAATTCTAATAATTAATTCTCTCTAGAAATAGCTATATTGTCAATTGAACTTCAGAATGTCATAACCTCAAATTCTAAATATTACACTATCAAACATACCCCATCACAGTTTATACCTTACAAAATCAGTTTGGATCACTTGAGAGCACCAACTTATGTATGGTATAAACTGTGGCCCTGTGGTCATCTAGCACCGAGACTTCTCTTGCATAATAATTGTAAATGATATATAATATGTGTGTGTTGAAGTGAAAGGTCATATTGATTAACCTAATTGCATAATTATTTTAAAGCATTTAGGTTATGTAAAACTAAATCTTACCTGTAATAGCATGATCATGTGCAGAAATAACACGATATGGCATTATTGTCTCAATTCCATCGTCATTCCATTTCAATAACGAGGAAGTTGTATCTAGATCAAATATTGCAACCAGACCATTTGCATAACCAACTAGAAGATACCTATGCTGTAAAGCCTGTAATAAAAATTATAAACAATACTGATGCATTACTTTAACTTTAATAAAAATCCACCTTGCTCCATGATATTCTTGTAACTTGCGCTTCCAAATCGTTTGCTGTATTCTCAGCTTTGGATTCCAATATTAATTTTGCTACTGGTTGCGGTTTCAGTATTTTACCTCTATAATGTTATTTTTTTCACTTTTTTATTTCAATAATAAATTAAAAGCAACTCACCTCTTTTCAACAGGAAAACACACAGAATACAAATAAACACAAGAATCAACTGCTCCCACTGCTAAAATTCCTAACCTTTGAAGAAAATCATTGCTATGTTGTACGGTATCATAACATCCTGAAGGACACCATTCTAAACACCAAACAGGCCCATAATCATGTGCAATACAAAATTCTAATTTAGGTGGATTTGTTATCAATGTATTGTTTATTAAATTTCCGCAATTCCAAAACTGTATAAGCCCAGATTCTGAATATGCTTCATCTAATGTGTACTCTCTATTTATATACAAATTAGCACTAACAGCCAGTATTTGTTCACAATTATTTTGATCGCAAGGTGTTGGCAGCCAAGCCATAGCAAAAATTGGGCCACCACAGAAGAAAGTGGCTGTATCTTTAATGAAAACATTTATTTAATAGAAATAATAAGAAAATCTTTTAATAATTCTCACCATTTCTTGATAAATGACTTTCAAATAATTTGTATCTCTTCCATTTGTGATCGAGTTGGAGAGGATCAACGAAACTTTTATTCTGAATTTCGGCAGTGCATGCAGAATACTTCAATTGTGGTAAATAATTAGAAAGGTATAATGGATCTAATGTTTCCCAATTTTTTAGAGTGATCCTCCAGTTTGGAAAAAGGTTCGGAATGGAATAATTTTCTTTGCAACTAAAATTTTTTTCTTTAGTGGTTATGGAATTTGATTAACCTACTGAAACTTACAATTTCATCATCCACTCCAATGCTGGTGGATATATTATATTTGTGGAAGGAGAACAGTGTCTATTCTTCAATAGAAATTTTATACCGTGGAGTACTAAAAAAATAAAATAAAAAGAAGTAAGTTATTATATATTTACATTTTATTTTTAAAATAAACAGGTAGGTATTATAATACAAAAATACTTTTTAAAGGAAATACTCTAATTCTAATACATAATAATGTTTTTTGCTTATAATAGTATTTTCGTTTATATGAAGATAATAAAAAGTAACAATATACAGATCTTTCAAATAATAAACCTCTTTTTAATAACTTTTAAAATGTATTTGTAATTTCTATTTTTATCTAAAAGTTAAGAAGTTAATACTTCTGAAATATGAGGGCAGGTACACGTTTTTGTTTCTTCTAACCAACTAGGATTAAAAATGTTATTAATAAAAGAGGTATGGCAATTTTTTTGTTTTTAAACATAGTAGTACTATTTTACAGTCATTAAACATAAAGCTGATTTTTAATATGGAAGAAATAAGTTACTAACATTCAAACAAGTCTTTTAACAATTTGTAGGGGCATTACGTGACATCATAAACTAGATGAAGTGGAAATCAAAACTAAGAAACTGCAAATTCAAACAAATGCATTTAATATACAGTTAAGGCTTGATTAAGTTTATATTGGATGTCGTTTTTGTTTGAAATCTGCAGCTGGTTATTTTTTGTTTCCCTCTGCCTAGTTGACCTAGAATGTATCAAATGACGTCATACATGGGGGGGGGGGCAGTTAACTTTTGACCTTGACATAAGCTCTTTTGTTCTAACAAGCACTCATAATCTTCACATGAAAAAGAAATCTGAATCTCGTTTTTTTTTCTTATGGAATGAAAATCCAGTTTGTGTTTAATGACTGAGTTAGTTAATCCTGTACTACTTATTAGTATAGCAATGATTTTCACTTGAAGTATATTTTAAATATCAAATTTTTAATTCAGACTTATTTATTTAACACAAATTTAGTCAACACTCCAAGCTGGATATGGCAGTTAGCTATACAGCGTTCCCACAGGGCAGTGAGATATAGCAAGAATACATGTAAAATACATTTTCGGCAAATATTATCTCTTCAGTACTCAGGAAGATTCAAGTATTACATGATATTACTGGAATAATGAATAATTTGACGTATCATATTACAAGAAAAGATTTCTCAATCTCATTTATTAGCAAAAATACTCTTCCTCTAGTAATGTGATACATCAAATGGCTTATTGTTATCCCAGTAATATCATGTATTACTTGAATTTTCCTAAAAGAGTGCTGGGAAGATAATATTTGTCGAAAACTAATTTTACATGTATTCTTACTATGTTCCACTGCTCTGTGGGCACCTTGTATAAATGTAGACAAGAGTTCGACTTCCTCAGAAAATTAATAATTATCTTTACATTTATATTCAGGAGAGTTGAAACCCATTAGGCACATAAGGAATTGTATTGGTTGGAGAGAATACATTGGAGTCACCTCTAGTGGAAAATAAATAGAATGCTAGAAAGTAGAAATAAAAACATACTGGCTTGAAAACAGACGAATTGATATCTATTAAGAACGAAGTTGGGCACACTTCAATGTACTCTATCCAACCAATGCAATTCCCTGTGCCCCTAGTGGATTTGGACTCTCCTGTACATATTAATCCCCACATAAGTTACAATAACCTGTATTTCCATTTAGGAAATCATCATTGCACTGTAAAGACGTAACAGTTGTATCTTGTTACTTTTTTTTTCATATCAGGAGTAAAATAAGTGGTATAATTTCACAATAATATTCGTAAAAACAAAACCAAACAAACTTTTTACATATATACAAACACACTGCTTTACCAAGTTCTAACATTCATAAAAACATAAATAATTAACGAAACATGTCTTTATATGTGTATATCACAGATCACTCAACTTCAATTATCATTTGAGTCACTATTACTTTTATACTCACTGGTTGATTTATTAAGAGGAAATTTATTTTTCACTAAATGTTTATTATCTTCACAATCACCATCATCTTCGTCATCCTCATCTCCAGCAACAGGTTCCTCATTATCTGACAAATCCTTTGTATTTGCACTATGCAATTCTTTCAAATGTTCCATTACTTCATCTTCTGTTTTGTAAGTTATGATACAATATTTACATGTGTAACCCTAAAAATGAGAAGTAAAATAATTTGCATAACATTTAGAAATATCCAACTATTGCATTACCTCTTTTGGTTTTTTCTCACAATCATGCAGGTGGTTAAGGATTTCATTTACATCAGAAGTTTCAAATTCACATTCCTCAAATCGACATTTTACCTTTCCATTTTTATTAATTTCGCAAGCAAAACGTCTCTTTCCAAAAAAGTTTGGTCGAAAATTATAATTTCGAATCCACATTCGAGACTATTAAATATAATTAAAATTGTTTACAATTAACATAAATCAAAAGCCTTTTAAATACTTACATATCTTGGCTTCTTAATTTTTGGTTTCTCAACCACGTCATCTTCATTAAAAGATTTGATTAAATCTTTGGCCCTAATAAAAACAAAAGTAATTAAATTAATCACTTTTCTAAATTCATAATATTACTTTGTTGCAGCTTTTCGTTTGCCTTCAACCAGCAAGTCATCTTTCCTTGTTGCCGTGAAACTGGTTTCACTATCAGTATTATCACTATTTACTTTTTTACAGAATTTCAAGTGCATAGTCATACTGACAGGCATCATGCTTCTATCACAATGTTCACATTTGACCCGCATTGCAGTTATTTCTTCAGTGGATTTTTGACATACGCCTTTATGAGACAAAAAGCCCATGACAGATTTCTTTGTTGTGCCACACATATCACAATATAAAGGTTTCTTCTTTTTGTAGACATCTGTTAGAATGCTTATCACAAGCCGTTCATCATGGAGATCCTAAAAGGGGAATTACAAATCAGAAAATATATACTGCAATTATTAAATTAATTTTTCTGCTTTTGAATCAAGAAGTGGGATCTTCCAGAATCTTCTGCAAGTATCTAAGTAGTTTAAGGTAGATTAGCAACTAAAAATGTCACTATAACTGTGTTACAACCATCACAAACTACTTATATACATGGACACTTCCACTTCTTAATTCATCACTGGAGAAATCAAAAGCAAAATGGGAAAAATGCACAAGTTATAATACAGAGGGGGTGTTTTAAGTGCACAATAAACAGAAAACTAACAATAGGAATAACCAAAGGATTTTGATAACGGAATAACACCAGTTCAAATAATAACTTGCGAGTTACCGAGTCGATGACATCATCTCCGCTCTTGTTTATAAATTTTTAATTTATATTTACTAGACATCAGGCATCAGATTATCATTTGAATACTTGAACTTGAAAGAAAAGTAAAAACTGAATTACATAGGTTATTTTAATAACCAGATAACCGGTTGATTTTCATTTAAATAATCCCATCGCTACATAAAATCAAGACCTTAAAGAAACAGTATCTGAATGAGCCACATCTGACTTCTTTATTATTCTACTTGGAATGTATATAGTCTAAGATCCAGTATTAGAAATATATACCCTCATCTGTTATTTGATGATGACAAAGATTATATATTAGATAATAAAATTAATTGATAAATTGCAAATGGGTTGCCTAGCAGCTAAATCGCGTACCGATGCTGTTAAATAATATAAATTATAATTAACTCTTTTGGATCAATTTCCCCGATATGTTATTCATAAAAACCGAGCATTAGCCGACAGAATATGACTCAAGGAATTGGAAAAATATAGGTTGCCTACTTTTCCTACGGTACAACTATGAGGTTGCCAGGTATAAACAGGTGAGCAAGCGTTATAAATATATCAAATTTTTTTTAAATGGAAGATTATTTTATTCCCTACCCTGCAGTATTAGGTTGCCTTAGCAAAAATTTGTCACATACATGGTTGCCTATATTTTAGATGTTAAGTTTTGAGCGCAAGCATGGAGAGTGACAGAGAAGCGGCGACACAAATGTTTTGATGAGCCAAAGTCCATTCAGTTAGCGGAAAGAGGAAAATGCTGCAACTTGTTATGGTGATGTAAAAGTAATAAGTTCAGTAGGAAATAAGAAAATACCAATTACATTGAGAAATGTTTTTTGTGTTCCTGAATTAAGGGTAAATTTATTATCCATTTCAACGATAGAAAAAGTTGGCTTTAAAATAGTATGTGTTGATGGTACTATTTCTATTGAGAAAAACAAAAATGTTTATGCACAAGGAGAACGTTCAGGTAATCTTTATATATTAAAATTTAAAATAAATAGTACCAATAATGCAAACTTAGCAGTTAAGCTAGATAGTGAATTATGGCATAAAAGATACGGCCATCTAAATTATGATTCGTAGTCAAAAATCAGTAATTTAAATCTAGTCAATGGATTAAATTTTAAAATTAATAAAGGTAATAAGTTTTGCGAAGTGTGTGTAAGGGCAAAACAGAAATGTTTTCCTTATTATTCAAAAAGTAGTAAATCAAATAGTTTTAGAGTTGATTCATACTGATGTCTGTGGATCTATTACACCAATTTCGCATAACGGCAATCGTTACTTTGTAACTTTTGTAGATGACTATTCAAGGTTTGTAATGGTATATATAATTAAATCCAAAGATGAAGTTTTTGAATGCTTTAAGAATTATGAGGCCAAGGTAGCAGCGTTGTTCTGTAGTAAGAAAATAGCAAAAATCAAATGTGATAATGGGGGTGAATATTGTTCAAAATCACTTACTAATTTCTGTGCACAAAAAGGTATTCAAATTTCATATACACCACCCTACACTCCCCAATTAAATGGTGTTGCCAAAAGGATGAACCAAACACTAATGGATAAAGCAAGAGCAATGATTATGCAAGCAGAAATGAGTAAAAGTTATTGGGAAGAAGCAGTACTTACTGCTACGTACATAACAAATCGAACGCAGTCTTACTTAATTAAAAACAGAACACCTTATGAATTATGGTTAAAGAAAAAACCAAATGTGTCCAATATGCGTGTCTTTGGGTGTACAGCATATGCAAGAATACCTGACTCACTTTGAACTAAATTGGATGACAAAGGAGTGAAATGTAGATTTATAGGTTATGCAGAAAATGGGTATCGGTTATTAAATGAGACAGAAAACAAGATTATTCATAGTAAAAATGTAATTTTCAATGAAGACAGTTTCTGTATAGTGAAAGGAAATCGAAAGGAAAATAAACTTTTTGAAGATGAAAATGAAAATATAAAAGAGAGTAAAGAAGATGAAAGAAATGATGTTGAAGAAAAAGATACAGATTCAGAAGCTGACGTAGATGGTGTTAAAGAAGATGATGCGAGACCGAAGAGAAGTATAAAGTTGCCACTACATTTTCAAGATTATGAAATAGATTTAGGTTGTCTAGCCTTTTAAGTAATTTTTGTGATGTTCCCAAATCATATGCAGAAGCAAAGAGAAGTTCAAAATGAAATTATTGGGAACGAGCCGTTGAAGACGAGTTAAATGCGTTACAAGAAAATGAGACATGGAAATTGGTTGATAAACCTGAAGATGAAGAAGTTATAAGTAACAGATGGGTATTTCGAACAAAAGAGAATAATCAAGGAAAATTAATTTACAAAGCAAGATTAGTTGCTAGAGGGTTTGAACAGGATGTCACTGATTTTTCTCAAATTCATGCACCAGTGGCAAGGCTTTCAACATTTAGGATTTTGTTATCAGTTTGTGTCAATCAAAATTTATTTTTAGAACAATTAGATGTCAAAAATGCATTCTTAAATGGTTCCATAAAAGAAAAGGTTTATATGAAGACTCCTGAGGGTTTAGAAATTAATGAAAATTATGAAAACAAAGTATGTTTATTGAGTAAAGCTATTTATGGCTTAAAACAAGCTCCTAAAATATGGAATGAAAGATTCAACACCTTTATGTCAAGTTTAAATTTCAAACATTCAAAATCTGACTATTGTTTGTTTGTTTTTCTTAAACAGAACATACGATGTTATTTGCTATTATAAGTAGATGACATTTTGTTAGCATGTAATGATAAAAATTTTATAAATTATGTAAAATCAAAATTGTGTGAAACTTTTAAAATGAAAAAGTTAGACTTTGTTAACAATTTCTTCGGAATAAGAATCTGTAGAGATTTTGAAAACAAAATTATAACTATTGATCAAATTTCTGCAATTAATAATTTAGTGAAACATTTCAATGTAGAAAACTGTAAATATTTTAAAACACCAATTGAAAATAATTTAGTTTTAGAAAGAAATTGCGATGAGAATTTGAAAACCAAACTGCCTTATAAGGAACTTTTAGGGTTCACTAATGTATATAATGATGGGTACAAGGTCGGATATCTGTTATTGTGTAAGTTATTTTGGTAGATATCAGGATTGTGCAACGGATGTGCATTTTAAGCACCAGCTGAGAGTATTAAAATATTTGAAGTTTACAGTGGATTTAAAATTAAGTTTCTGTTGTTCAGATAATGATCTACAAGGTTTCTCTGATGCAGATTGGGCAAATGATGCTGATCGAAAATCAGTAAGTGGATATTGTTTTAAATTATTTGATAATCTTGTCATCTGGAGTTTTAAAAAATAATCAGTTGTATCACTGTCCAGTACTGAATCAGAATTTGTAGCCATATGTATGGCAAGTTGTGAACTTTTATATATAAGGAATTTGTTAGATGATCTGCATATTACATATTCATTATCATTTATTTTATTTGAAGATAATCAAAATGCAATTAAGTTGCTTCAGAATTTTGAAAATAATAAAAGATGTAAACATATTGATGTTAAATTTC
Source organism: Ignelater luminosus (assembly GCA_011009095.1). Classification (NCBI taxonomy): domain Eukaryota; kingdom Metazoa; phylum Arthropoda; class Insecta; order Coleoptera; family Elateridae; genus Ignelater; species Ignelater luminosus. Next base: position 202,924 of record VTPC01090687.1, read on the forward strand.
ATTTTGTAATAGACTTAATAGTTAAAGGAATAATGAAGATAGTCTATGTTAGTACGCATGATCAGTTAGCAGATATTTTTACTAAGTCTTTGTGTCATGAAAAATTTGTTAATTTAGTTAAAATGTTAAGGCTAAGTTAAAGGACGTGTTTAGAAATTTTGTCTGGTTTGAGGGAGGGTGTTAGAATGTTATACTATTTGAACAAACCCGCCAAAATAGTTTAACTTTGTTATTTAAGCGTATGCATAGAAACTATTTTACTCACTAAAAAAGATGGCTGTAGTTCTTAAAAATATAAGAACATTGTGCATTGTACTCAATTTGAAGTTGTTTATAATTAAAAGAATTTTATAAAAGCTGCTGCATTTTCTTTATTTTAACAATCTTCGTCTTCCTCAGTCAAATATAAAGAGTGAACAAAATATCAAGTTTATCCTATAAATCAACATGATACAATTCAATCATGGAAACTGTCATTGCATCAATGACTCCCAAAGTGAAAATTTACGATATATTCAGGAAACAAACCAACACAAAAATAAAATCACATCTCAAGCACATTAATCTGATTATTAACACAAGACGCGTTTTTTTCGCTAGCGGTCCCTGGTTGTGGTCTTATGTGGTTGACATAAGAATGACAGATTTTTTGACACCTGTTGGTATCTGGTACCTAGAGATGACGTTTAGGTTATGTTGACAATCTGGAAATTGCAGAAAAAAGACAAAAAATAATATGAGAGACACTTATGTACCAGTACAAGAAACTAGCTCGCGGAGTTGGTTGTTGATTTTGACAGAACTTGATGGACTAAAGAGGAACTAGGCCGCTATATGACATCATTGTATCCAATCAAACAGGAATGGTCGTGCTTTGGTTAGTCTTGACAACTGACCACTACAAAAAAGGAACACCTCTTTAATGAAATATGGAAAGGGCTCTCATAGTTCTTCAACTTTCTTACTAGAAACTAAACTGATAAGTGGGATTAGGCTCAGAGCTGTCGGTAATTGAACAAAAACAATTAAAAATGTAATTGAATTATTTCTATATAGTTGAATTACTTTAATTCGATTACTGCAGAAATACTAGTAATTGTAATTGTTTTTTCAAGCATATCTTCTTTGGATAATTATAATCGGTAATCATTTTTATTTTTGTGTAATTGAATTACTTCTGAAAGTAATTGAATTATTATTAAAGTAACTGAATTATAAAAGTAATGGAATTATCAGCTGATAATGGAATTATTTTAATTGGAAAACACAATTTACAAGTAATCTAACGTCCCTATTTAGAATATTCCTGATTGAATTATTTCAAGTTTCGACAGACAATAAATGATGTGCTGTATTTGCCTGAAATAACAGTTGTGCAATACTACAGCATTTCACAGAATGACAGCGCAACAGCAACATTTATTATTTTAAACATAATCACAAATTAGCAATTTTAATGTTCCCATGTTAGCCCAACCCTGTTACCACTGACAAAATCGCTATGTCTGCTTATTAGCAAACCGATTCATTTCACACAACTAAGTAGGCTTGAAAACTAACAATTTCATGCATGTATCAGAAAGGCAAAAATAAATTTATCCACTTTTAATATCAACAAAAAATCCAACCTGTTTAGAATAGATTGATATTTGTCAAAATAAAAAAAATTTGTATAAAATTTTTTGTCAACGCTTTTGTCCAGGAACAGTCAGCAATTGCCATGGTTTTCTTTTTTCAACCACTTACGATATCTAATGTGTCACTGTCAACCATTCAGGAGCTTTTTCAGTGACAGCACTACTAATTGCTGCCTGTTCCTGGACACAAGCAATGCAATGATGTAAATAATCATAAATTGTTCAAAATGTGCCGTTTTTGTGGTCTTAGGAAAAATAGTGTACATAACTCACTGGAAATGTAATGCTTGTTATGTAAATAAACTTATTGACTTTTGTATTTTTGTTACCATCTAGCAGATAATTGCTACTATAATAAAATAAAAAAGTTTGGGTTCCGTGTTATTAATTATTTTACTACTACATTTTAAAAACAAGAACTGAAATAAATGTAAAACAAAAGTGATTTAACACAAAGCAGACTATCCTAACGCACTTGACTTGAACCCCCGACCCGACACAGCAAAGATTACATAAGAACTGTTCTTTCACACCTATAATTTTTGATTAAAAATGATTGAAAATTGAACAAAGGAAATTAGCTACTTTTCTAACAACAATAATAATAATTATACTCTGTAAAGCAAGTAATTCATGCTCTTCGAAATAATTTGATTGCAAAAGTAATTCAATTATTCATTAAAGTAATTCAATTATTCATGGAAGGAATTGAATTATTTAATTTAAACAATACAATTATTTTTATAATTGTAATTGATAATTCAAATGTGCTCGAAAAATAATTGTAATTTGTAATCGTAATTTCCTTGAGATTGTGAAGTAATCGGTAATCATAATTGAATTACTTTTGTCAAGTAATTGTGACAGCTCTGCTTAGGCTTTATCATCTCTAAACCTCCATCAATCTCCTAGAAGGCATTGTATAAGAAGCGTTCAGACCATCTGCAATGATCGCAATCACATGATGTGCCCTTTTACTTGAGGCAGTTATACATGAAGATGTGTTGGGCTTTTTTAAGCTAGAAACAAATTGTAGAATCCAATGCTAATTCAAAGACTGCATGTAGAATTTCTTCATTTGTAGGAATATCTTTCTAATTTGATCCTTCACTCTATTAGTCCTCCGATCTACTCCCTTCACTTACCTGTTTTACCAAAGTCTTTCTTCTTACTTCTTTCTGTATTAATCTGACTTCCTGATCAACCAATTTTGTCAACCGATATAGTTTAGTTTGCAATTCTGCAGTGCAAATTATTAATTAAAATGCACTTTGAATTATGTTTTGTATTTCCAAAACAGGCTACCAATGATCAAACCAAAGTCTACTTAAGAGGAAGGAAGAAGACAACTTGAATATATCAAACTGAAGATCAAGGTATAAATTGACCTATTTTGAAGAAGTGGTTTCTTTGTTTTGCTTGTATACAGAAAAACAGCTTGATTATCTTCCAATGCACAAAAACCTTCAACATCTTCAACCGCGTCATTCTTTGACTGCAAAAACAAAGACTACAGGGCAACTTGATGATATTATGAGAGAAGTATTTTTGAAAATCATGAGATTATTGCAACCTGAATGCCCAAACAAGATTAAGATATGACCTTAGAGCAAAAATGCTTACAACATTATTTAGTGGAATTAAAAATAATGTATATTGCATGGGAAATTTTTATTCAATGTTTTGGTCACTTTCTAAAAAGCTTCTTCAGAAGAAACAAGTAAACAATGAAGATTGTAATAACATAAATACTTACTAATGGTGTATCACCAGTTCGCCATGCTAAATTATTATGAAATCGCAACTTATGACTTAACCAGGTAGCTTTAGTCATTTGTTGATTACACACAGCACAAGTTACATCAGAAACTGAAAATTCTGATTTCCTCTCCTTTTTACCCTTTCTTCCACTTTTCTGCATTACAAGAGAACTGAAATAGACAATGCAGTATTTCAATAATTTTATATTAATTATAGCTTACCTATTTCCTTGATTTTCAGCACCTGCCTGGTCAAGAGAAGTATCAGGATCTAAATGTTCGCTTTTTACAGCATCTGTGGTTGTATCTTCTTCTTGTTTAAGCTTTCGTTGTTCAGCAGGAGGAGTGTTAATGTAACTCATCAATGTATCAAACATTGAAGTTGTGTGTTTACTTCTTCGTGGTCTACCCCTTCGTTTAGGTTTAGTTCCTCCAGCGGAATCATCTATACTCTCATTTACTTCAGAAGGTGAAGTTTTGTCTTCCTTATCAATATTGGATTCTTCAATATTTTGGTTACCTTCAACGTTATTGAAAGTTTCTGAGTTTTTATTTTGATTAACGTTAAATGTTTCTGAATCTTTATTTTCACGGTCAGTATTTTCATCATCTTCACTAGATGATAAATCCTCAATTGTGAATTTTCTTGGTCTACCACGTCTTGTAGATTTTCTAGTTTGTCCTGATACATAACAAACATTGGTATCGTTTTCAGATTTGGATGAGGCTTCAGAAGCTTGCGTTTCTGTATTTTTATTTCCATCTTTATCTTTGCTAGTGGTTTCATGTTCAGTTGCCATTTTCTTCGGCTTTCTACCTCTTTTAGGTTTCTGAATTTGTTCTTCTGATATAGAACCGGCATCATCTTTTTTAGATGATTCAGACAACATCTTTGAATGTTCATTTTTATCATCAGTAAGAATTTCTGAATTTTTATTTTCACTGTCTGGTTTTTTATTTTGATTATCGTTAGCAGTTTCTATATTTCTACTTTCATCTTTAACTTTACTAGTGGATGCATTCTCAGTTGCCATCTTCTTTGGTTTTCTACCTCTTTTAGGTTTTTGAGTTTGTTCTTCTAATACAGAATAGGTATCATTTTCGTATGTATTTTGTGATTCAGATAAAATTTCAGTCCTTGAATTATTGATTTCATTATCAGTAAGAATTTCTAGATTTCCATTTTTACCACCGTTGACAGTTTCTGCATTTTTATCTTCATATTTATCTTCACTAAGTAATGGATTCTCAGTTGTGCTCTTTCTTGGCTTTCCACGTTTTTTAGGTTTTGGAGTTTGTCCTTCCAAAACAGAGTAAAGATTACTATCGTTGATGTTATCCTTTTCACATGTACTTTCTAATTTGGTTAAAGTTTCAGTAAGAGTCTCTGGATTTTTGTTTTTACTGTCAGATTTTTTGTCATCATCATTGTTGATAGTTTCTATATTTTTATCTTCACTAACGGATGCATCTTCAATTGTCATCTTCCTTGGTCTTCCACGTCTTTTAGGTTTTTGAAGTTGTTCTTCTGATGCATTTATTTCTGGTTTGATCAAGACTTTAGTAAATCTTTGTAAATTTTTATTTTCACCAAGAGTGGGAGTGAGAGTTTCTGAATTTTTATCTCCACTGTCACTAACAGTTTCTGATTGTTTATTTGTCCCATCAATTCTATTTTCATCTTTATGTTCATCAACTGATGTATCTTCAATTTGTATTCGTTTTGGCCTTCCACGTTTTTTAGGTTTTAAGATGGGTTCTTCTTCTCCTCCATCTTCTTCACATGTGTTCTCAAATTCAGGCACGGTTTCATTCAGGGTTTCCAATTTTTTATTTTCATTATCAATAGCAAGTACTTCTGTATTTGTATTTTCATCGAGAGTAAGAGTTTCTGCATCTTTATTTTCACTTTCAATAAAAGTTTCGCTACTTTTGTCTTTATCTTCTTTAACAGATATATCTAGAATTTTAATCTTTTTTGGCCTTCCACGTTTTTTAGGTTTTGGGGTCAGGTTTTCTGATTCAGAACAAGCACTGTTATCTTTGATATCGTCTGTCTGATATGCACTTTCTGATTCGGATATTCTTGGCTTCCTTGTATATACATATACGTCATCCATTTCAGTGCCTCCAGCTAATGCACAATAATTGACCACTTTTCTCTTACGTCCCCTTTTACTTAATTCTAAGGCAGGCTCAGGTTCAGATTCAGCTTCAATACTGAGAAGCCTCTTTTGAGCTTCAAGCTCTTCTTGGATTTTAATTAACTCTGATTTCTTTCTTCGACCTCGCCTTTTTGGTGTTGGTTTTGGTGTTTCATTCTGTTCACTTATTTCTGAATCATCATTATCATCTATTATGATACTTTCTAGATTTTGTTCATCTTCACTTTTTGATGATGAAGAATTGGCTAAAACATCATCTTTATTATTGTTTCTTTCACTTTTTGTATCTGAAGGTTTTGGCTTGTCTCCTAGCAGACTTTTTATTACAGAGTTCCTTTTATCATTGACTTTTTTATCTTGCGTTTCTGATAAATCAATCAGAAGACTCTTTCTTTTCTTGTAAGCTTGTTTCACTTGTTTCTCTGAAGATTTTTGCTGTTTCCCTGATGATTTTATAATATTTATTGTGGTAGAACTGGTAGGTTTTGGATCTTCCAACATTTTTGCTGAACTTTCCATAGGAGGCTGCATTAATAGGCTATTTACCTTACTGTATGTTCTAACCACGTTACAATTAGGTTTTATATTTGAACTAGTTTTTAGATTATTAGAATCAAGATGAAGTTTATTTCTAATTTTCTCAGTGAAACTTTGAATAATATTCGGTCTATTTTTAAGACTATTAAGGGAATCATCTCCACTTATATCAATTACTTCTGAAGGTACAACATCACTTTTATTAGATTTTGTATCTTTTTTCTCTTGATTTGGTTTTTCAATTGACACAATTCTTGTTTGTATAATATTGGAAACCTGAGGAGCTACTGGATTAATATTAGCAATTTTAGTTTGACGAGTTTCATCTGTAAGATCGATAACGTGCAGATTTGTATCCTTGCTAGATGTTTTACCTGGCTCCAACATGTTTGGTTGCTTGCATGTCGAAGGACTTGTTTCATTATCAGGTTCGGTAAAATCAAATTCAGTGTTATTTATTAAAAGTATCATGTCTTTATCTACAAATTGCCTTTCTAAATGTTCTACATTAGTAACCTTGTCACTATCTGGTTCATTTGCAGCAGTAGAAGGTACTTTAATTGATTTTTCGTTAGTTGGTTTTTCTGTTGATTTTTTATCAGTTGGTTTCTCTGTATCATCTTCAATTATTATTGGTTCATCCAGATTAACATTCTTAATTTCATTAGATTCTGCAGCTTTATAATTGAGAATTGTAGGTGGTGGCTTGTTTTGTTGTTTATCAGATGTGTGACCTTTTAGAAGTTTAATATAATCTGATGACAATGAAATTTGTTGATTGCTTAAAACTTGAATTTTTTGTTTGGTGTCTTCAGATGGTGTTACACTCTTTTTAATAATTTTTGGTTGTTCTTGAATATTGATGGTATTACCCACTGATTGAATAACAGAAGTAGATGTTACTATTGGTCTCGTAAGATTTAAAATAGTAAATTTTGGTTTTGATACTGCGACATTAGGTTTTACAGTTGGTACATCGGCATCCAAAACAATCACATCATTTTCTGAAGTTTTAGCTATCTTCTGTGAAGGTTCTTCAAGACTGTCACGTTTTCGTTTTCTTGTTAAATCATATGATTCTATCTGCTTTTCAGGATTTTTTGTTTCATCAGGCGGAATACTAGTAATAACTGTCGTTGTTGTAGGAGCTGAACGTGATTTCAAAAGATTTAAAAGTTTACTTTTCATTCCTGTAGCTGCTTCATTTTTTGTCCCTGTCGTTTTTATTAAAGTCTCTGATCTAGTACTTTCTGATTTAGTTGTTGCAGTCTTACCATTCTCTGCTAATGAAGAGTTAATTATGGTAATCTTGGAAATTCTAACACTTTTCTTTTCTTGGCCTTCATTTGATGTTTTATTCACTGGTTTGATTTGTGATTCAACAACTTTGTTTAATTGTTGTGTAAGACCTAATTTAGCTATCTGTTCTGGTGTTATTATAAAGACTTTCGAAGTAGATGCTGCAGATGTTGTTGCAACTGGGTTAGATGCAGATTTAGGTGTTGTCTGTATATTTGGCAGATGGTGTTTTGATGGAGGTGATACAATTACGTTTGTCTTGATAGTTTCAACATTTTCTGTTAAAATTTCCTTTGAAGTTGGTTTTATTGAAGGAGTACGTGGCGCCTCCATGGTGTATTTATGTATTTTATTACATAAGAGATAATCTGTAACAATAAACAATATGATTTTATTACAGTTTTTTTAATGAAACCATATCAAAAGAATATGTAAAAGTAATTTAAAACTAACATTTTTTACAACTTTTACTGTCAAGTTCGTTATTTATCATTTTCACAGCATATATAATATTTGGCGCTTAATATGATGCGGCAACAGCCCAACAATTTATTTCATCTGCCAGTCATCATTTCTGCATTATTATTCAACATTTGATTTTTTTACCCTGGTGTATCACACAAGAATCGCTTCTGAAAATAATCTAATAGGCTGTCCAACGATGCAAAATGGGCCGTATTTTTAAAAAGAAGTTTCTACTTTGATACCATACCCATTTTCTAACCTGAAATTTATCATCTGTTGCTTTTTACAAAAAATTCTTCCACATGGTCTCTTTGAGTATGTAACCAGAATTACAAATTAAAAGTTTATTTTGTGAGCCACTGTAGATAATTATATAGAGTGGCTGCAGTAACAATTCTATCAAACTTGACTATACATTGTAGTGTTCTGTGTTGACTATCAGTTTGAAACAATGACGTCATACCTTTAGTTTGTTCCAATTTTCTAAGTATTAGAGGCGTTTCTAAATCCATCAGTCACTCTGATTGTGATTGGCTAAATTTGAAAATAGTAAAGCAGGCGCGAAGCCAAGAAGGTTTATAGCGGGTTATTCGTATTTGTTTTGCTTTTCCTTTATTTTCAATCTACTTCAATGCTAATCTTAATGTTGTTAATGTTAACCGCTTTTTTTTGGTTCATATTTACAAAATAATACCAACTCACCTGGTCTTTGCATACAGTGTGTCCACATTTCGATGCTCACTAAAATTAGGATCTCGGAAATTGTAAGAGATATGAAGTCGATTAAATTAGAAAAGTTTTGGCTATTTTGGAGATCAGTTTATTTATGTTTTTGTTTTTTCAAAAAAGTTCACGGCTTACTAGATATTTGCTAAAAACGAAATTATCTTATTTTTTTTTAAATAAAAAGCATTTCCCACTTAATGCGCCATGGCTTTAAACATATGCAAATCATTGGTTTTCGTCAGATAAATTACATTTGTTATGTAATAACAATTACTAAAACAAAACAAATGATACTTTTAAGATACTTTACTGAGCATTCACAGATAGCATCAAATAAGCAGCTAATGCCCCATAAAAGCGTATTTATTTTGTTTTAGCAATTTTTGCATAACAAATGAATTTCTTTGATAAAACTCCACGACTTTGTGTTAGATGTCATGGCACACTATGATGAAAAATGATTTTCACTTCATAACTCGGTAAAACAAAAGAATAGCTATGTCAAATCATGTATCACCGAAAAGCATTTAAGGCGTGCAGTTCAGTAATATGGAAATCAAGTAGACGTTCCATTAAAAAAAATTGAATTTTCGTTTCACTGCCGAAGTAAAACAAAAGACAATTGCAAAAATAATTTTTTTGTGTTTCGGAGTAAATTCTCTAAAACACCCTCTTTGCTGTTCTTTTCTATCTTTGCTCGTTCCTGAGATATTTCACTTAAAAAAAATAAGATAATTTTGTTTTTAGCAAATATCTAGTAAGCCGTGAACTTTTTTGAAAAAACAAAAGCATGTGTAAACTGATCTCCAAAATAGTCAAATCTTTTCTAATTTAACCGACTTCGTATCTCTTAGAATTTCCGAGATCCCAATAGTGAGCATCGAAATGTGGACACACTGTATACAGATATTAAAATGAATTATTATATTATTAAAGAACAACAATAATAATAACATAATATCAATGTCCTAACTTCGCAAAATTAAACAAACTATACCTTTTCGTTTTGTAAACACAGTTATCCTAACCTCACAGTTTGAACAAATATGCATTACAGTGTGACCACCCAGTTTGATACAAACTTAATTTTAGACTGATATTCAAGTTTGATCAAATTATTTGATAATGTGACCTGGGCTTTAAACTCAATTTTGACCACATCAAAAATAAAGTGTCCCTGTTCAAGGATTTCGGTTCATTCAAATTGTTTTTACGGAGCTTATTCCTCTTCCTTCTTCAGGGAATAAAGTCTGCCAAAATGTTTGAAAGGCCATTCTATGGTTTTCTGCTTCTCTGTTCCTATTTGCAAACTTCCAAAGGCAAAAATGAATTCTTCATTCCTAATTGGATTCTAATTTAGATCTGTCCCAATTTAGATGAATGATGCCAATTTCGTCTACTTGTCATCACTACCGCACTAGTGTTTAAAACGTTACTTATCGCGTTAAAAAGTGTGCGGTAAAGTCCTACTTACGGCACCGCCAGATTACGCTTATATCAAATAAGTAGTTGCATTCCCAAAAAATCGTTCGAAACATGCACAATATGGTACCCTCATTGAGAGATGAATGATATTCATCTTCTCGTTCATTTTTCTCGCCAGATTCTATACAGAAAGGTTAAATGATTGGTTGTGATTACTTGACGTTTACTAAACCGTTCGAAAACATCGACATTCGTGTTAGCTCTGCGGCGCCCATCCATTACCCTCATCCTACCTTTACCCTGACTTTTCGAACACGCGCTATGATAGAGTGTGCAATACACCTCTTCATTAAGAGATGGCGCATTAAATGAAGAGTTTTTCGGCGAATTTATGCTAGACAATATCCAGGGGCGTAACTATCTATCATATCCAAGAAATTACGGGAAGATCAAGTTATTGCTTGGTGGCGTAATCTTTCTTCGAGAGGTCCACTTACCTTTAGTTAACAGTATTGTCTGTGTTTGTAAAATCTTCATCGTGATAACTTAGGACACGGGTGTACCCAGAAAAAAGCAGAGAAACATAATATTCAACTTGTCACCTGGATTCCCGCTCATAGGAACAATAACGAGTGCGAAAATGACATACAGGGTGGCCCAAAAAAACGAAACAGACTGATTAACTCCCACGAAAATAATTTTTTGAGAAAACGCAGAAACATGTCGATTTGTATTGAGAAGAGGACATTTTTTGACGTACAATTTGAACTCTAAACTTCAACCCCCTAGAGAGGGGTAGCGTACCCTTCAAAAATATCTAATGGGAAGGGCATCATTAGAAAGGTCTTTCAATTCTACATATTACCCTGTTTGAATTTTTAATTTTGATCGATTTGTTTGGAAGATACAGGGTGTGAAATCTAAAACATAGAAGGTTTATTATCTTTCGATGAAATTTAAAAAATTTCGTATCTAAATTCATACATTCTGTCTGTCTGTTGCCATGTTCCCGTATCTTTGCAGGACATGTTATATACAGTGTCATTCAAAAAGAAGGAAACACACTTGAGTGTTCTCTTCTTTTTGAATGACACTTAAAATTTTCTCCTGATTACAAATACATAATCGGTATCTCGATATCTCGAATACTTTTTGAGATAATCGGGATCGAAAATGACGATTTTTTGACGTGGTGATATTATACAGGGTGATTCTGAAATAAAAAGTATCCTTTTAATAGCTGATAAGTGAGGCTAAAAGAAGACAAAAAATGAAGAAACGAAGTGGCTCCGTGAAAGTTGAAAATTTTCACAATTTTCCGAAATATTAAATACTGAAGCCGCCTCTGGTTAGAAAAAGGAATATGTTCTTTGTATTCTCGCCTTCGGAGTAAAAAGTGAAAGTTAAGGAGATTTACGGTTGTTGTAAAACCATTGTAGTGCAAGAATGAAAATTTGCCAGACATGCCTATTTTCTTTGAACTAACGCAGGTGTAGTAGCACAATGAACAATAAATGCCATCATAAGCTACTCCCTGGATATTTTCAACTATCCCTTCTTAAATCTGAAGTTGAGGAGATCGAAGAAATTGTGATATGTTTAACAGGCAGGGTTGTTGAAATGTATTAAGACAGTAAAAAGATAACAGCATAATTTATGTCACGAGCAATTAGACTCCAGTCTCGCAAGCAACATTTTAATCCCTTATTATTATTTAGTCATTTGAATAGAAAACATTATGGAAGATACTACTAATTATCGCTTCTGTATTTAACTCAATTCCATAAAATCAATCAATTTTTATTTATGTAGCATAATGCTTATTGAAGTTTTTGGTTCTTCGGAATTTTACAGAAAAAAGTCACTAACAGTAAAATTTTAATATTCTTCCGTTTACACATCAAAAAGTAAATGTTATAAACGTGTCCATAGGTTATTTATGACATTGTAGAAACCAGAAAAACTATTATAAGCGTTTAAAGTGCGAGAAAGGTTTGGTGTGTTTACCATGCTTTCGGCGAAATAGCGGTTCCTTTTAACATAAGCTATCGCCTTCTTTTATCTCGAGCAAGTAGTAAATAGTAAGTCTGTCAACTAAGCAAGTACAGCAACTTTATTTTACCCCCCATCATGTTTACTTCTTAATCCAAAAAAGCGAGAATTATAAAAAGGTTTCTCGTCAAAACATTTTCTTGAAGATTAAATATTTGGTACCTGCTTCTTTCAAAGGCACTGGCTTTATCCTAACAACTAGGTACTTCCAATTTCTTTTTCTAAAAACATATTTCAATAGTAAAATGAAGGTCGCTGACCGCTGCCTATTTAACGCGAAAATATAGCTTCTTTTGTTAATGTCAGAAATGCGAATCTCATTCAAAAGCGCACGAAAAAGGGCCATAATTCATAATTCAATCTTCTTTCGTTTTCTTGTAAAGACTAAACAGAGTATCGCGACGTTTACGCATTCATGTTATCACCTTATTACTTGAAAGACGGGCAACTTACTAAAATATGTTGAAAATGACCACCGTCGACCTGAAGACAAGCCTCTATGCGTCGGTGAAAACTGTTACGCACACGAGTAAACATTCCAGCTGTATTGCGAATTTCTGCGGCTGCTGCTAAAATGCGTTGTTGAAGGTCTTCCGCGTTTTCGACTTCCGTGCGATATACAACAGACTTCATGCGACCCCACAAGAAGTAGTCCAGAGGATTTATGTCAGGGCTACGGGCAGGCCAGCGTACGGGACCATTGCGACCAATCCACCGATGGGGAAGCGTTTCGTTCAAATAGCCCTGCACACGTACGCTAGTATGCGGAGGGGCTCCATCATGCATGTAATAAATATACCTACGAGTTTCTAGAGGTGTATCATCCAACATATCTGGCAACCTGTTTTCTAGAAATTCCAGATACGTGTCTCCGTTTAACCGCTGTGGTAAAATAAATGGTCCAAACATTAATAGAAAACCGCCATTGAAATTTATTTTCCCTAATCAGGTGAGGATTAGCATCATTCCAATAATGTACGTTATGAAAATTTAAGATACCGTCTCGCGTAAAACAACACTCATCCGTAAACAGTACTTTCTCTACAAATTCCTGTTGCTGCATTGGTTTTTGTTGAAACCACTCACAAAATGTTCGTCTCGGTGCAAAGTCATTTTCAGTTAAATGCTGAACCCGTTGTACGTGATAGGGATGTAATAAATACGACTTTAATATCCGATGCGCTGTTGCTTGGGAAACGTTCACGTCGCGTGCGATACCGCGGGTACTTATTGTAGGATCTTCATTAATCATATCTAATACATCTTCTTCCGCTTGAAGAAAGTGTGGTGCTCGTTCTTGTCCACGGCCTTCATATGTTGCGACGGTGCTACCTGCATCACGAAGTCGTTGTATCGTTTGCAGTATTGTATTCCGCGAAGGCTGTCTTCGTTGTGGAAAACGATCGGCGTACAGTCGTTTTGTCGCTTCTACATTATAATGACATTCTCCATACATTAAAGTTATGTCTGCCAACTCTTGAATGGAAAACATCTCGCTCACTTTAAATTTTTTCACACCTTGTTACTCTCAGGAAAGTCAAAGACCGACTGATTGTGACAACATGTTCCGACCCTTACATATGTAAATAGTTACCTGCCAATGACAAAGAGGGTCAGTCAACCCCTATCGATTTTTACCTAAGTAAAAGTATGAGAGCAGGACCGGCTTGGCTTAGCGATTAAATTTCAAACTATGCAATTTTTACCTACCTTTTTTTATTGCAAATGTAGGTACTATCACACCGCTATCCACCTTTAAGAGGATACCCTTTATTTCAGAATCACCCTGTATATGATATCGATTTGGTTTTTAACGCTGAATACGACTATGAAGTTTAAATTTTTATATCTCGAACAGTTCTCGAGATATTCGATTTTTTTAGATTTCGTCATGATTTTACTGGTTGCATTTGATGTTTGTTTTCATTTAATTCAACAATCTTGCATCCACTCTAGACAAGTCTGTCATGTTTTATTTTTTATTTTCCTAGTGTGGGCGGCAAGTTTTTCTTAATTTACAACAACAGCAAATACTAGAAAATTCACTCGCCGCCCACACTAGAAAAATAAAAACTAAATGACAGACCTGACTAGAATAGATATAAGATTGTCAAATTAAATGAGAGCAAATTCCAAATGCAAAAACGTTTTAAATTTCACACCCTGTTATCTTCCAAACAAATTCGGCAAATTTAAAAATTCAAACGGGGTAATATGAAGAATTGAAAAGCCTTTCCAATGATGCATCACTTAAACCCCCTTCCCATTAGAAATCTTTGAGAGATTGATGCCATCCCCCTAGGGAGTTGAAGTTTAGGGTTCGAATTGTACGTCAAAGAATGTGCTATGTGAGCATAAATTCGCATTCTGAACAACTTCTGCTTATAAAATCTTTTGATATGCCTTACGGAAAAGGTACTTTACCTACACCAAAAATAAGTTTTTGATACCTGTTATCAAAGCCTGCTTGATTTTCCAAAAATAAAAACATGGCACAAGTTAGTTTCTAATCAAGCAGGGCTGATTCCCACAGGCTCAAATTTCAATTCGACAATTTTTTGTCTTTCACATCTATTGTTAAGTCGATCTGGGGACACCCTGTATGTACAGTGTCGGCAAATAAAAACGGAGCCCCACAGATTTTAAAATTACCCTTTGTAAATCTGTCTTTCAGTTTAAGTAAAACCATTACCTACTGCATTTACCTGAACAAAGAATAAGTGTCGGTTTAACAATAAAGTCATAAATAACTTCAAATTTTGTTAGAACCGACGTATCGTCAGACAAGTGTGCACTGTACCTACAGGGTTTTTCAAATTAGAGCTTAAGCATGGGGATCTCGCTAATTATAAGAAATTGGGCATAGGTTTAAATTTGGCACTTTTGTTATTTGTGTTGATTAATAATCTAAAAACAAATTTGAGTTAACTTCCTTTGTTATTAACTTAAGACCAGAAAAATTTACGTTTTTCGTCTCTAGCTTCCTTATTATTGGGAATTCTAAAAATCGAATAAAACATCATCGATGCAGTTTTTTATTACTAATAACTTCAGAGAGTCAAAATTGTCGACAGACATTTCGGTTTCGCGGAGCTATCTTCAGGTTCATTTTTTTTATGAACGCCATATTTGATATTTGACATCATTTGCTAGGATTTCTCAGCTGTTTTCAACGATGTAAGACACTCCATGGCTAACTTGATTTACAATGGAAATATAAAATAAAGTCGACAAACAGTTATAATAAATCATGTGGGCCATGTTTTTGTTAAATTGATGAGAGAAGACATATGGAACAATTAAAAGCTTTTTTTTTCTAAATAAACACTTTTTATCTTTGAAAATCTTCAAACTCGACCTACCTTCTTGCATGTCCATAAATATAACTAAACTTCTAGTGTAGTAAACCCCAAAGACAAAACCCCTATTCATAGACTCCTAGGAATAATTCAGTTTGTAATATGCTACCTCAAACATTTCTTCTGTAATCCAATTTTATGGTATACGCCTGGAAGTATTCTCTTGGAATAAATTCAAAAATACTGGAATGCTCAAAAACGGCAAATCTCACGTTTTCACTTGCTTGTATATCTAGTCACAGTTTATACCTTACAGAATCAGTTGGATCACTCCCCCTACATTTTGTCTTCCACTCCAAGAAACTCGCGATCTATGCGCAGACCACTATTTTCTGTCCAGAAGTAGAGGGGTACATAACTGTAATGTATTTGCAGCCATCTATATTTTTAATGTCAATGGGACGCTTACAGATAGAGATAGATAGATACAGAATGCAAGAACTATGTCGCAATACGTGCAGTGTTAAGTTGTGTTAATAAACTTATTTTCTATTATGTTCTTTGTGCCTTATTATTCAAAAAACAATGCTAACCTCAATAAAAGAAACACAATAATAACCTAACCTTAACCTCCAAAGAAATAATCTCATAAAAGCTTGTATTATTTGAGTGAAATCAACTTGCATATTCTGTAAGTGAATTAGTGAAATTGTTCAATGTTGGTAAGTTACATTAGTTGTGAAATTTGAATATCAATTGCATTTATAACCTCTCTTACAGGTGCGCGGTCTACAATTTAGCGTGCGCAGACCGAAAACCAGGAACGCGAAAAATCAAAAGAACCGCTCTGAATAATCCAACTGTTTCTGTAAGGTATAAACTGTGATCTAGTACTGTATTGGATACCATTTTATTTCTAATCCATTATTGGTAATGTCCAACTCTTTTATATCAAAATGTATATGTGATGTCCAATATTAATTCTAGGATATTTCGAATTATCGTTGGTGTGCACACCATAATTTTCGATCAAGAGATAAGCGCATCAAAACAAACCAAAAGTGAACCCATCCTATCCCGGGCTTCAGAACGTCCAAGTATTTGAACAATTTTTAAATTCTGATAACACTCTCATTTAAAGATGATCATCTTATGGTTTTGACTGGAAATTTGTTTCTTCTGCAAATAACAGTACTCTGTGATACTATTATTTACGGAGCTTGTTTCTTTTAGGGTCATATAACCTAGGTTGGGACATCCTATTTCCAGAGTCCGAAAAATCCACCAATCATCAACATTATATAGAAAACCTGTGAGAAACTTTATGCTCCATTTAAAAAACAAATGAGTGCTAGGTATGCCATTATAATAATATGTCGCAAAACATCATGAATGGGATGAGGATGTCCAAACCTACCTTTAGCTGACCTTATTTCTTGAAAATTTATTTTGACATGTACTATCGTAAGAGAATTACCATACCAAATGAAGTTTTGGCACCTTTTAGAAACTCCATCTCTACACCATAAATTCGGATCGAGCCCTCTTTCTATATGCCATCAAAGAGGGTACGGCGGTAAATTTTGATATGTGAAAAGTACGAACAGGCCAAGAATGACAATTTTTTTACGGTTCTGACTATTCGATTCTCAAATCTTATTTGGGAATTAAAAAAGATTTCAGAAGATTAGAATGTTCATTTAATTTATAGTTTGCCTGATTACCATCTTTAACAATTGTAAAAATTCTAAACACAAATCCACCATCTCCGTTGTTGTCTTTATAAAACAGCAGTACTCCATGAAGCAAAAGGTATGATGAACAAATTCATATATTTATAGAATTTGGCCACCAACTTAGAATTTTTTTTATTTGATCATAAAAGTGTTTATAAATTTTTAATTGTGCAGCACTGAAACTTGGAGATTTCTAATTCAACTTTTGCTGCTCCAAAGAATATTCATAAACACTAATCATTTGCCATTGGGGTAATGAGAAAATGACTTCTTGGTTGACCTGATCAAATCAAAAAGTTCAAAATATAATAGTGATAAGATTTTCTGGACTTTATATTTTTAATATTGTCAAGATATAAATTAGCTCAAAAGATAGATCAAATCCTCTCAAAAAAGCAATCTCTTTTCAAATAACAACTTTCCATTACAAGGGTGTACTATTGAGCAAGATTACATCATTCAAAATTAGTTTTTGCTATCTCTATTTTTGTATTCAAATCATTTTTTCCCTAAAACTAGCGACAACATTTTATACACAGTATTGAAATGAATATTTTCTCTTTCCAAAAAGAATTTTGCTCAAGTTACAAAACAGCTTCTAATAACAACCCCTCATATGCAAATGATTAGTTTAAAATTCTATTTGTCACATTTCTTAATCCAATTAAAAATCAATACATACCTGAAAGAAACATCTGAATTTTAAACACAATACCTGAAAGCTGAAAATGAAAGATCGAAGATTCCAATTTTAATGGCATCGGAAGCTAAATCTTGATTTTCCAAATTTATTTTATATTTGAATTTTTCAAAATTACCCCTAACCAACAATACATGTAAGTTAAAAAGAATTTTATTAAAAAAAAGTGTATGACCCCCAAGTAGATTTGAACCCTAGTTTTACCAGTTACAAAATGCAAAACATGGCATCTTAACCACCACTCCAAACTGTCATACAAAACTTATACATTATTATTCTATTATCACAATAAAATAATATTGCAATAAAGAAAAAAATATTAAATCCTGAAAACAACTAGTATACTACATTAAATTATTTATCGCGTAATATTATTATCTTCCATACACAAATGATAATTAATATCATTAAATGGTTAATTCGTCTACCTTTTCACGTGTGTTAAAATACTTTCAATATGTATTTCAATAATTTCATTATTAATAAAATAATTCACAAAATTACTGGATTTTTAAAAAACACGTACAGAAGATAAAAACTTTATATACGTATAAAAATTAACTTATTGATCATACCTAGATTCGAACCCCCGAAGGGTTTGTCCACACTTCGTAACCAACTTTATATGATTTCTACATTAATAGTATAAAACCGCAAGGTCTTTGAAGTGTAAAGACAGTTACACCAATGTGGACACTTAGCACTTGACGAAGATTCTACTTTGAATTATGCAAAGTCGAGAAATATGATTAAACTTCACGCAATCTCCACTGTTTGACTGCAACTGCAGCAGCCATTTTCAATAAATTCATCGCGCTTCACATTTTCGCTACCAACTTGGATTCTGACAGATGATTACAAACATTAGAAATAAAAACCCTAAAAAATTTTCCTTTAATTATGAAAAATGCTATTTTTTAATAAAATCAACTTCACAATTTACAATCCAATACAAATTAATGTTTTATAAATTACAATTAATATAGGCATTATTTAATTTTCATTAAAATATCTTAAGAATAATCATCCTGATCGTCAGTACTGGGAAGGGCAGATGTTTGTGCTTGTTGTGCCGCAGCCTGTAATTGTTCCCACTGCTGCTGTTCAGCATAAGCTTGTTCCTGTCTAGCTTTAGCAAACAACTCTTGCTGTTGCCGAAGTAATTCTTCTTCAGGAATTCCTAAATTTTCTAAACGAGTACTTTGCCTTCTACGTTTTGCTGCAACTGCTTTACAATCTTTTAAAACTGCTTCCGCTTCAGCCTGATAATCTCCAAATCCTAATCGATCTAATGCTGTACGTGCAAGCAATTACAGTACTTTATTATTAGGAAAATTACTCTTAGTATGACAATCTCAAGCCTTACCCAAAAGAATATGTTCTGCATTTATAGTTTTCTTATTTAGCTGATTACATATTTCATTAGCTTCCGAACTTAATAAATGAATAAATTCCGTACAACAGTTTAAGACTAATTCTCTGGCTTCGTTAGCAATCCGAACAGATGGAACAAGTTCTTTTATCATTTTATTAATACTAGCTCTTGGTAACGTTAGTTCATCATCTTCGGCATTACCTGGTGTACCGGGTTGACTCGGATTACTCATTATTGGGAACTTTTATTATAAACTAATACTATTTGTTGTTATTTATATTTACTTATAGGCATTCTAACCTCAAAATTGTGAAATGCGCATCTTAGATTTATAGTAACTTTTGGTTTAAAATTCTAGTGATATTTAAGCAAGGTTATGAAAAGAAATTTGAAAAACGCTTCCTGCTTATTTGAAATTTCTTTCTAAATGCTTTATATGATACCTACCTCATTAATACTTGAAGCTGCTTGCAGATGATTCTCCTTGAGACTGGATAGTAACTGTATTTAGTGCAAGCTTCTTAGAAAGTTATTTTAATTCTTCCTCGATTATTTCTGTATATTGTAAATTCTCCCTCGTTATGTGCTAGTCTTGTCTTCCTATTTCCTTTTATACAGATTTCCTTGTCTTTTAATCTCATGCCTTTAAAAGAGTTCTAACCTAGCCATTTTATAGTAGAAGCTTCGCTGTTTAAAATAATGCAAACTGAATCCTTTTCGTTAATCAATTTTTCAGTTAGCACATCAATGCTTACAAAGAGAATACAAATAATATGATATCTTAGTTTTTTAAATTGTTCTTATTAAGAATATTGTTTCAGTTAATATCAATTTATTATTTCAAATGTCAACTAACTAACAGAATAGAATTAAATTCTGATTATTTCAGATAAGGCAACATATTCGTTAATTAAAATTCAGATAATCAAGCCTAGCGAGCTTCTATTGTAGTTACACCAAACCCTTAAATGTCAATCTTATTTCAACACACATTATTACCAAACATTTGTAAATTTTATGAAAATTAAGGAGCATATTTTATTTTTGCTAAATTATTTTATAATAAAACCTATTTGTTGTTGTATTTTAGTTGCATTAGGTACAACTTAAGGAGTCCTCAAGCGAAATTGATTATTTAGCTACACAGGTTCAAGCTCCAATCAAAATGGTGTCTTTCACAAATAGTGCGTTTGCTCTTTGGACAATATGTCACTGTTATTTATCACAGTCTACTCGAAACCCTGTAGCAATTACTGAACTTCTTAAGACTTGACTGGTGCATTCAGCAGCCATAAGAATTTTTAAAAATATTGAGTCTTCTGCAAAAAATGTACCTTGTATACTTACTAAACAACAAAACAATACTGATATCACACATTTCAAGATTAATGATCATCTGGAGCCTTATTGTTACCCCTCCTGTATTGATAATAATTATAAGTACCTAGGACTTACTTGTTTCTGTATTTCTTTTCAGCATAAGACATACAAATATTAAACAACTAGAAGGCCTTAATAGTTTCCAGACTAATTCTTTTCTTAATAATAGAAATTAAAATAATTCTAAATATATTGGGTGTCACCTGAAATCCCGATCATAGGACAACAATAGTGCAAGTAGTCCTAAATAGTATCGTTTTAAAGTAAGACTATGCACTATCTGCTGGCATTTTAATTACTTAAACACTTAAGTGTTTGCCATTTAAACTCTTTGCATTCATTATTATCTGCATAACTGGGAATCCAGGAATAGTATGTATCCCTAAAGTGAATACATTTAAATTATTGCTGGAAAGAACAGTGTAACAAATTAGGAATTTCTTTCTAAGGATATTTGCAGTGTTCGCTACTTTTTAATTGTTCCCCTGAATAATTTTGTAAATGACCTTGATAAGACACTGTATGAAATTCGAAATTCTGTGAATTTACTGAGAATAGCACAAAATTTATGAAGAATAGTTGTAATTAATAAATAATTAATGATTTTATAAATATTACAAAATGCCTCTACCATAGATAACATGTAAATATGTATTTTAAAAATTAGAAAAATAAAAACATATGCTATTTTATTAGATATATCTTTTAATTATTTATTTTATTACACGAACGTTTACATAAAAGTAATATATACAAAACGACAATTAGGACAATAATAGGAAATCTTTGGTCTTTAAAACATTCAGATAGATTTACAAGCAGATACCAAAAGTAACTTTCTAAGTAGTGCAAGAATATCGATATTAAAAATCTTTGAAACGTATATTACTGACTAAATATAAAATCGTTCCCAAGTTGTGTTTAGAAATTTACTTTCAGTATCACAATCATTATTACAGCTAAAAAACAAAAATTGCACAAACAAAATTTTAAAACTTATAAAATTAGTTTTCTTTTTCATAAATTTACTAAATACAGAAAGAACACTTTTATTTATTTTTTAAATACTAATCTTTGGATACAAGACATTTCACACTAACATATAATATAATTTTTACAAAAACAAAACGCTTTACAAGAAGAGAAAAAAGGTTTACCACTTACATAACAATACATCCATGAACATCAATTAAATTGTATGTAGGTGTGTTAAATAGCAGCACAAATACAAAGAATCAACTTATTTTTTTTATTTTTGGAATAGAAAAACAACATTATTTAAAAGCAATATTGAAATGGTAAAGTGATAATTATATTAATTATAATACAGCAAACAGCTCTTTGGCTTTGTTATCAAAAATATTGAATGGTGAAGCTACCTAAATGTCACTACATCCTTTGAGGATAATGAAACTTTAGATTATTCAATTAATGACTGTCATGAAATATTTAAAACTAAAATGTGGTAGGATCAATATTTTTGGGCTTGTTTTATAAATATTTACTCTTGTTTGGATTTAAATTAAAATTTAAATTATTTTATAAGCTATTTATAAGTTGCCATTGCATTAAATTCAAAAATAATTAATCATACCACAAAGTTACATATCATGGAAAATCCCATATTTCTCGGTTCTGATTTTTGATTCATCATTTCACTTACAATATTATTAAATAAAAATTGTTAAATATAAAAATAATTTTCATAGTCTGCATATGAAGGTTTATCTGAAGACGAAGAGATTTGTTTGGTACTTGTTTCTGGAAGATTTTTGCTACATGACGATGATTCTTTACTATTTGTACTCTTTTTGTCTTCTTGACTTTTTGATGTGATTAATGAAGATTGTGACTTTGATAATAATTGAGATCTATATCCTAGTGGCCTTTTTGTTTGAGGTAATTCTGAAACCCAGTATATCTAGAAATAAAGATCATCATCAGTTTGATCACTTTTAAAAATATTTGTTTGCAAACTTACCTTTCTTCTTGACAAGGGTAAATGATATTCTGGATTTCTTCTTACAAGAAAATGACAATTTGAGGAAGGTAACCATGTTTGTTGCACTTGTAAAGGTCGATCATCTGGATGTAACTTGCGCTGCTGTTCTTTATCAGTACACACTTCATAGATTGAGAATTGTTCAACCCGTTCTTTACTGTTACAGCATGTTAATAAAAGGGATATAACTTCATCGGCAGTCGTTTGTGCACTTATTAATAAGCTCTTATATTGTGAATTACTGTTTAAGGCTGAATCGTATACTTTTACCAAACCACCTCTTCGTGTTTGTAAGGAAAATCTACAAAACACAAATTGTAAAAAGAAAAATAATATTATTTTACAAATAATACTTACTTGGAATCGCCTCTAGGATGGCAACTTTGAAGAACAGCAGGTCGTGCTTCATCGTCCAGTGCTAAATGCGTTCGAACTCCAGCTTTTCGTACTGTAACTTCCATACTTAAATAAAATAATTTTGGATCTCTGTGCTTCATTTTATATTTTCCCAAGAGTGTGGCGACCACTTCTCTGCATGTTGTTTGAAATGTAATACTCAAGGTTTTGTATTCTATATCTGGCCGTAAACATCTTGCATATACTTTTATCGTTGTCTGAAACAAAAATTTATTTTTAGTTGTTATATTTATTAAATTATTCACTAATAAACCTTATTAATTTAAAAGATAAAATAAGATTTATGAGAAAAAAAAAAAGAAATTAAAAAAGATTCCGGTACCGGGAATCGAACCCGAGCCTCCTGGGTGAAAGCCAGGTATCCTAGCCACTAGACCATACCGGATAACGCTTATAAAGTTCTGTTTACTAGCTTAGAAATGTTGATTTTGTTTATGAATAAAGTTGTGTAAAAGGAATATTAAAAAGTAATTTTTGGTTATTGAATTTTTTAAATCTACGGTTTTCCACAAAACATTAATTAAAGCACCTGTAATTATCAATAGATATAATAATTAAAAAAAACTAAAATCATCGCGCTTGTTTTTAAACTCTAAGGTCTGAAAATCGTTAAATAAACAATGAGAATAAAACATTTATAAAATTGTCAATATTTTAAATGTTGCTTGCTAGAGATGATAAATATCTTCCAATATAATTTAATGCTTAATTGTTATTATTAGAGACGGTCAAAACTGTAAATATTTTCTTCAAATTGTCGTTCAATTATGTTCTTATCGAATTAGTGCATAATATACATAAATTAATATCATTAAGCGTATTGTAGAATGTTATATGCAGATTAAATATTAATAAACTAATAGATACTCACATCTATATTATTAGCCGGCACAATCTGAATTTGTTGACACAGTTTTGGACAACTTTTCATTTTATACATCTTTTTACCGCAAAATTCCTAACTAGAACATGTACTAAATAATAATCAAAGTTAGTTCTTCAAAGGATTTATATTATCAACTAATAAAGTTTTACAATCTCACAACGAAAATGAACCGGAAAACTATAAAGAAGCCGAGAGACGGTGTCACCAAAACTAATACCAGAATTTCAGATATGACTACAACAAGCCTATATCGACACCACAAGCGGCGTGACGTTCAACGTCTTCCGGTGTTACAACAAAAAAATAGGAAAACACATTTTACGTGATATACTTTGTGTTGACGACGTCCTTTTCCTTTAATCATTCAAAATAGATAAAGTCCTTTTTGAGGTTATCATATTGTTATCCTAATTATCATCACTGCTTTGGCAAGTCATTTTTAATTTTTGGTTCGATTAAAATTCAATAAACCACAAATCCGCGTGTGCATACATATGTATACCGACCGTATGTTCGTCAGGTGCATCAAGGTGCACCCGGTGCACGTGCTTACCGTTTAAATGGCTATTTCCGGTGCAAGGATCGCATTTCGTCATCCACCCTCGCCCTCTTTTATAAAAGAAAAGGGACCCTACGCAACGCGCCTTTAAATGGTTCTATTATTGTTAAGGGTATTAAATTTCCATTTAGAAAAGCACTCATTATTTTTTCTTCTATTTTTTCTTAACAAGAGTCTATTAGACAAGAAAAGAACTTACAATTAGTAATTTCAGCAAATTTATGTAAATACCTATCCTGCGTTTCTGCACGATTTTTAATACCGTTTTAAAAAATAAATAAATAGAAATCTACCTTTAATTTTACTTTTTGTGAAAGGATGCTACAGTTACATATATGTTTTTCATATTTCGAAAGTTGTATTTGTGGTCCTTTGAGCCCGATATAGTATGTCAATAGCAGAGGTTAAATCGTGCTTTTAAATCAAAACTAATAATTAGGTACTCTGGATTTACTACTATTCAATCTGCATCGCTTGCTCTTTCGATCAGAATTGATTCACAAGCTGAAGTTAGGCAGATTCACGACAGATAGAACGGTAAGCCACGAAGGAGCACATAAAGTGATCTTCTACCATAAAATAATCTTTAATAAAATTCGTAGTTTTCATTTTTTAGATGTAAGACTTGCGCAACACTAGATTCTAATCTTTGATCTTTGAGCCTGAGCAGAAGTGGCTCCTTTACCTAGGTAGATAAGATAAACAGCATCTTACTAACCGTCTTGGTGATCTATGAAAACGATCATCGAAGAAACAAGAAGGTCTCTTGGAATGAACAATCAAATGAACATCACTTCTGTTCGACTGTAGATTCTTAAAGCTTATGGGAAAGAAGACTAATACATATCATCGGAAACAATGAAAGGGCTAAAACTCTCTCTTTTTTTTTCACCAGATACAGTTAATTTCTACTGATTTTCACTTCATCTTGTATCAACAACTACCATAGCTGAAAGGACTTTTAGTTTCAGATTTAAAAGTAACTGCTAAAGAGCATAGTAAATTCTATGTTTCAAATTTTTAATGCAATATAATGTCATTAGGATTCACTTTCCTTCAGAATACTTGTCCGTTGGAAGATTTCCTTCTTCCCGTTAACATTTCCTTTCTGGACGTTTTATTCGATGGGCACGTGGCTATTGAAATCAGCTGAGCCTCATGATATTCATGAAATAGTTAGAAAGATTAATTCTATTTATTGTTTTTTATGCACAGTGGCAATGAGCGCACCACATCTACATGTCAATAACGGAAAGTCCTTCCAGTTTGCTGATTGAACAACCAAGGAATCTGGACGTTATGGAATTAATTGTACACATACAAATGGTTCTTTAAGAAACTGAAATCATCATGATAGACAGTGAATAACCACTTGAGGTAGCTGCCAAAAGAGGCCAATAGGCAGAAAACCTTCATATAAAATAGATGTGACTCTCGCTTCAATTGTCATTTTTAGACTTTCTGTGAAATCTGTCTTATCGATTGTTACCAGCGACAGTTCACGATTAATGAGTATTCAGCAGTTTCTAAGGTATCAGTCAAATGGGTTTTCTAAGAGTTTTCATTTCATTTCGCTTTCAGCTTAGTATTGCTATCTTCAATCTAAACAGCAAAGTAAAACAAGAAGAATAATCGCAATGATACTTTGGAATACTAAGTCTTTGTCATCGATTAAAAATTTAAAAAAAAAACGAAACTTATCTAATGCACAGCAGGGTCCGTCCTTTTTATGATATTGATTTGAATTTCTGGGATAGATATTCAAATGAATAATAATAATAATAATAATAACACAAACTATTCATCTTTCGCTGAGCACACCTTACATAATGATCATGACTTCAATCTTAATATCAGTTTTAGAACATAATAAAATAATTTCGACTTAGTAATAATTTTATTAAGGATACCGTCTAGATTAATAATAATCAAGCACAAAAGAAATCTAATGATAATCGAAAGCTTTTGTATAGAAATCATTAAGTGCTATTATTAGAAAATGCAGAAACATATCAAAGAAAGTTGGCTTAGCTGGACGAACAGTAATACTTCAAATCTGTTCAAAAACTCTTTAAAATTCCTTTCTTGTTCCCAATCCGGCTTTTTTCTTTATTTCGTAATTAAGGTCATTTTTTCTTCCTTAAAACAGCTAATAAAATTACGAGACGTGGAATTATTAAAAAGTGTCATATACTATTTATAATTTCCGTCTTTGTTGGCAAATACTTTACTTCTAACGATCTAACTGTATACGTATGTACTGCAGAAAAATTAAAAATTACCGTAAAACTTCTAAAAAGTAGCGCATAAAGTCGTCCTCGACTAATTTATATTTATTGTTCACAAGGACATACATCAAAACCAACAATTATCTCTGCAGTATAATTCTGACAGAGATTTATTCTTTATTATTTCTTAAGAAGAAATATTTTGAAAGAGTTAGTTGATACGGTTTTCATAATTAAGTAGTAAACACATTCCTTTCAAATTAAATTGATATGATTATAAAGTATTTTAGGTATATAAAAACACAAGAAGCAAATCAAATCTTGATGGTTGCTACTAATATGGGAGAATTTTATAAACTGGTTTCGTGGATGTAATTTAAAATCTGCAGACGGACCAAAAAACAAATTAATAAAAAGGTGTATACACTCAAATTAATTTTTAAAGTGGTCATCTTGGTTTTTGTGATAACTATTTTCGTATATAAACAAAAAGAACAAATTGTTGGAATTTTAGTCAGCAAAACGACTTTCGTGCTTTAATGTATAGTTACATTTTTGGAATATCTTGATGATACGTGGGGTGTTCAATAAGCAAATTAGAATACGATCTAGAACTCCAAGAAGATGTGCCCGAAACTGGTCACTTTAAAAGAGAAAAGAACTGTGAAATTGGACCTCTGCTGTAATACGAGAGAATCCGACAAAAAATAATAATCACTTTTTGCCATAGATGTCGACAGTTGACTTTAGAAAATCTCACGTGTAAATGATACTTTTGATAATGCAAAGTACTCATCAGTGAAATAGTTACTGAAATTAAAATTAAAAAGTGAAATATATTTCTTTTATGTTAGATAACTACCAGAATGAATTGCTCATTTTTCTAAAGCAAGATAAAAGTAAAGCCGCAAGCTCTTAAATCATATTTAATTGAATAGCTTAAACTAACTTCAAAGACATTCATATTATCTCTCGCCCATATTTCAAATTATTTGATATTTTGAAAAACACCCAAATATCTACATGCATAACTATAATTAAAATTTTAACGACCGAACTCTTCTCCATCATTAAAATTGTCAAACCATTTAACTTTTCTAAAATAGACATGTGACAATCAAAATCTCTCATATTTTGACTACCATTATGTAGAGAGTGGAAAGATGTGCCGTGTAAACCGCGCATAATTAAGAAAAGCCCCTTTTTACATACCTACGTATACAAGGGGGGACTATGAAGCGTGTCTTGTGCCGTGATTAATTTTGTTTGGAACGAAAGGGTAGGTAGTCTTGAGCCCTTGCCGGCAAAAGTAAGCACTACCACCTACATCCTGTCTTATGTTAAAACGCCTCGACACACAGCTGTCTTCAGTTGTATTTTACACGTGTCATATTGCATAAACCTTGAAGTAAAACAACAGATTTAAAATGTAGGCATATTAAAGATTACGATCTAAATAAAGATTTATTGCTATTATTTTATGTAACTTTCGGTTTAATAGGATTTTGCTCTTTATTCCTCAAATAAATCTTGAAGATATTTTAAGAAGAATCAACGAGAATAAGAACAACCCTCTTAAGCTTGAATAGAAACCGCACGTGTGTGCTTCCCCCTTATTTTATCCTCGTCTTATTATGTATGTATGGTAGAGGTCACTAGACAGGTTATTTGGGTGGCTTGTGCCATTTGGCATCCTATTAAATCTTGAATGTCGTCTACTAGTTGTATGCATATATCCTGAATATAAATGAGTCCTTGATTTCAGGATGCATCACCTGGTTTTTCTTGTTGATTTAATTAGAAACCGACAAGTTATTTTTATAATAATAAAAAAGTTGTAACAACGCAACTAATAGCACATATTAATTTAGTAAACTCGAAGATTCTTAACAAATTTTTCAAGATTAAGAAGTTTGCAAAAGCGATTTAATAGTCAACGGCAAACTGATTTTTAGTTTTTCTAAATACAGCAAAATCTATACATAAAACAGATCGTTGGAGTCATTGTTAGCTTGTTGATGATCTCATATCTGAATAATCTGAGATTTTAAATTAGAAATGTAAATCTGCCCCTTTTCTCAAAAATCAAAATGTTATTCTCTGGCATGAACTTCGTTGTATAATCAAAAACAGACATAGTCTGCCTGTTAGGTGCATTGCTACGTCAATAAGCAGAGTCATCAATGATCTTGGTATCGCCACATATAAACTTAACTTCATAAAATGCTATAAATTTCGAAATCAAAAATAGTTTTGAAAGACTCTGAATGGAGTGAACTCTACATACCAAAATGTAATTTATGAATTGTTACTTCAATCCCCGAGTTTCTTCTCTAGTATTTGCTTACATCTGAAGCTCAATTCCATAGCAAAAATGGGCTGGACTGTTCACACTTTACTCTTGGAATATCTTTAAGCTCCACTAAAAAGTTTCTGGCTATGTGAAATAAAACCTTCTCCGTTCTTTCAAAAAACCGCTGAGGTAGTGTAACTTAATTCATGAAAATTAGCTAGAAGATTACTAACACCAATAAATAGTTTGGTTGTTTCATATTCTGAGACTGCCTAGTAACTTCCAAAGCTGACTCCTTTCCACCATCTTGATTCTGTTCTTCAGATCCATCTAATGTATCATGAAAGTTTTAAGTATTTTTGTAACTACGGTAAATTGCATTTTTGAGCTATGTTTCTCGGTTTTGCTCGATTCAATGTTAATAGATGTACTCATTCCAAATAAAGTTAACGCAAGATAGAAGTTTTCTTCCCTGCACAGAAGTGTAATTAGTTCAAAAGTTAGTAAATGAAACACAAAATGTCCTAATCTTCTGTATTCTTGGTAAAATGACTTAAGCAAAAAAAAACTAGAAACAATTTTCACAATTCCAAAGAAACAGTGGAAGAAATATTGGCAACCTCTTGATTGTACCATGTTGCTTATATTTCACCTAGACGTGAAGTATCGTAAACTGGAAAATTTAAAGCAACAAGATTTCAAGATACAAGTCAGGTTCTCTTGATAAATATATTTGTAAAAATGTCTAGTAGGTTTAAACTAGAAAAGCTATAGAATTCTAACATTTTTCAGCCATCATACATATTGTCCAATCTACAGGCAGGAAAGATGAGAGATAGTAAGATGTTTCCATATCTGGAGTAGTCATCGTAGAAAGAATGTTTCAAAAAAGTTTTTGTGACATGCAGCCATATCACAGATAATGTTGACGTCAAAGACTCGTAAAAGCGTCCGCATCCTGCCTAGTACTGGCAGATTACTAGTAGCGTTCCAATTATTTTTATTTCTTGATCTTAATGAATTGTGTTTCTTTAATAGGAAGTCCCTGAAAGTGCCGAAGGTCGCACATAATAATCTACATACTGCAATGGGGAAAAAGAAATGACAACATACGTAAATAATCAATCATTAATGCTTAGGAGTACT
>VTPC01090687.1:238010-345981 GCA_011009095.1 Ignelater luminosus
TGTGCATCACAGACTGAAAATCATTTACGCATATGCAAGCTTTTCTTGATAGTGATTCTCAATCAAACTTTATAACCGAAGAAAGAACGATAGAAATAAAAAATTGGTGCGTCGAGTAGCTACAACTTCCTTTAAATATCCAACTTTTATGCTACATTCAGAAACCAGAAACACTTTTAATTACTGTTTTTATAGTTCAAAGTTTAATAAATAAAATTAGCTATTCTTAACAATGTTTTATTTAAAAAAGAAATAATTAGTTTTTTTCTGTAAAGTCTTCAATTGTTTATTGTTTGAAAAAGACTCACGCTTTCCTCATTTTGCAACATCATTGCAATTATGTCTTTTATTCATTTATTAACATTAATTAGAAAGTTATGTCAAGTATTCAACTTGCAACGTACTGTGTTGTGTACATTTTTTATTTTTAGAAAAATAACTATTTTATGCAAAAACTGCAGTTTGAAGAATAGACCAATTTTTTCAATGCGATGTCTTATTTTAAATTCTGCATAATATCAACTAGTAACAATGGAAAAACTAACAAAGAAAGACCTGTTACCTTTTTCGCGTCCTTTTTTTTATCAACAACAACAAAAGTGCAAGGGGAACATCAATTACACGCTCTAGATATTTGACATTGGCAACATAAAACAACCTGCATAATACCTAACATATTTTTATCGCGTTATAACCCTCCTTTTAATTTATCTTTGCAAACATTTCCTCATGTCCTCCGTGTTCGCTCAGACGCGTAAATTTGTTTAACAAACTGCATATACAGTTATGAACAGTGCTAAAATTCCCCTCATTTACTGCATTAAAAATGTCACATATTATTTAGTATGTCGTGATCATTATTTGCTTCTGTTTCCTGTTTACGTAATTTACTTGGTTATTTACACAAATTGGAGCGCCCAATTTAATTTTTCAAACGTAATTCCTTGAAAAAATATAATTTTCATTTAGTTTTAGTAGATTGTTAAATAGAAATGTTGCAGGAGTTGTTTTTTTATTGCTACCAATCAAAGAAAGGAAAATAAAAACATTAAACGTGCAAACGACCTTCTCGCAGGTAGGATTTATTATTAAAAGAAGGAAGGATAATTATAGTTAATTATCTGGGGGGATAATAAAATGATAAAAGATTAAAGAGCCATTTGAATATTTTAATCCGATTAACGTGTTTAGGATGTTGATGTAAAGAGATTTTATTACTAAAAGAATTTATAAAAGTAGAACATGGACAATACGAATCTACCGAGTCTGCAGAAAATAATGAACTCAAGTTGTTTGTTTAATGTATGGTTCTCTAAAGTTATTATTTAAATTGTACAATTTTATTCAAGAAAATTACTAGAATTAAAAAAAAGAAGAACTTAAACAGAAAACTATCGCGGAAGAATAGTTGAAAAAATTACTGTGTTTTGGAAAGCGACATTTACAATCACGTCTTAACTCAAATTTGCACGTAACGACGTAACTAAAGTTCAAAGCACAGATTGTCTTGATACTAAATATAAACACCTAAACACAAGTGGAAGGATTGATACCGAAATTATACATATCAGTGCTGTTAATGAAACAATACCACAAGAGAACTATTCAAGTATGTTCACAGACAAGACAACAAAGCATTTACCTTAACAATAACTTAATTCCTTTGAAGGTCGTACCAAACTATGTATGGATCTCTCTAATTATTTTTTTAATTATTTAAAATTGTGAGAACACAGAGTTTCTCTCTTTGTTATAGGAAAAATACAGTATATGAAGAGTACTGTTTACTAATTGAAAAGACTTTCAGGAGGAAATTAATTAAAAAACTAAAGGAGGCGCTACCTGCCAAGCTTATTGCTTAAAAGACATCAAGCTGATGTTAGTGCATTTTTAATCACGACATACCTGCTGTTAGAGTACTTTCCAGTTAATTAATTTCGAGGTATAATAAATTAAAATGTATATCTGAAGATGTTTTTAAAGGATCGGGTGTGAAAAATGTAACAGCGGTCCTGTTCAATTCAAACTTTGAAAACGTAAGAGATAACATTTTCTTCTAACAGGAATTATTCTAAAACAGTGACTGACTGACCATAAGAACCAAAAGATCATAAATTATCTAAAGCTTTGCTAATTTGGAGGCTTGACGAGGGATCAGACTTAATCTCGAAGAAGCTTGTACAAACAAACGAAGAAATAAACATTCATTTTATTCAATTGCAAATCGTTATCCCAAGATCTATCAAAGTTCGATATCCGGTAGCTGTGACTTTTCTATGGTGAAGATTAAAAGTTCATCAGAATCAAGTCTTTTGCTTTACTTACTAAGCCTTCTGGTTTTAGAAAAATTCAAAGCCGGTAGCTTTGTGTTCAAGAGAGTAAATTTCGGCAAGATGTGTCATCATCTAAACTCTTGTTTATTGTAGAATCCTAAATCCTTGCAAAACTGGGTACTTGCAAATTGGCAAGCTCAATGGACCATAATAATTCCCGGATATCTTGGAATTCCAGGTTGTTCTAGACTCCTGAGCTTCTGAGACAGGGGTTTCATCTTATTAGTTGAACTCTTGAATAACATAAATTCTTCTACTCTTTTAATAGTTAGTACATTATTGTACAACGAGTTTTATAGTAACGGTAACTGCCAACTTGGTATTTCAATAATGAATCCAAATACAAAATTTTCCACAATAGGAAAATTCAGTAAATATTAAAATGAGAAGATCAAAAAAAGGGGCTCCTAGATCTTGCTAAGGCTACTGACCACAGCAAAATGTTTGATTCCCAGAATATAGGAATGGAAACAAAAAGTTTTGCCAAACAGAATTGTTTGAAAAAGAATTTCTCCCTATTGTTACAATCTTTATCAAAATGGGATAAAACATCATTGATGTATTATTTATAGTTTATTGTTAAATGTACAAATAATATTCTACAAGACTGCTCCATAAGTTCCGTGTAGAGGCTGCATACTACCAGTCATACAATGACGCGATACAACCATCGCTACGAATAATCTTTGAAGAACAACCATGTGATGTCATTCGTTGAGATAGAGTCTGCATCTTTGGCTGCGATCTAAAATGTCAGTGCTGCAATGTTAAAGATTTTTTGACAACAAAGGACAGTTTGCGGTCAACAGTGGGATTATCAGATACGTCCACTTATTAGTTTGCAAATTCAGCAAACAATTGATTAGTCTCAAAATCTGACTGTCAGAGACCATTATCATCATTGTTATCGTCTTTTCATTGCCGTCTTCCGTTTGCGGTAGACGTTCTTAAACTGCAATTTCTCTTGAGCTGTAGATGTGGAAATGAGAGAAGTGCGACAATAGTGGCCTAGTCATTAAGGCAACGACATATTGATTGGGTTGGTGGTGGTCTCGGTGAAGTGTTTCTTCGTCATAATGACAAATGGTAGCAGCAAGAGTTAGTGATATGAGATCGAGACGAAACTTCTGTATTCTTATCACTCAATCGACGATACAAAACGAGATAGAGAAATTTCAAATATCGACGGCATCGGCATCACTAGCGAGAGTAGAGAAAAAAGAAACTTTTCAGGTTTTTCATCTTCTGATGATGAAAGACATGGCTGATGTGGTGACGAGTTAGAATTTGGTGCGATAGTTGGTCGAACAGGAGTTAGCTAGTGGGATTGATTTCAGATTTTCAGTGTTTCGTTTTTACTCGAAAATCTTCCATATGAAGCTTGCAAAGTCATGAGAATTTCTGAACTGTTCACTTCATTTTTTTCGGTTTCCTTCTTTTAAGAAGCGCATTTACTAGAGGTGTTTTAACCAGATCGCAAAAGCCTACAATAGAATAGAATCGGTTTACAATAAGGATGTGCAGTAAGTCTTGAAGATTTCGGAAAATTGTATTTTACTCGAAAATGATGCATTCAGTGAAAAACATAAAAATATCAATGAGGTATTATTTATCGTTGACTGTTCAATCTGCAATAAATCTGCATCCAAATAATACTCTACAAGTCGACATTTCCATTAGTTACATATGTAATTACTATCTGCTGCACAATGACACAACCATCAACTATGCATAATGTTGAAAGTTGATTCCCCAAAAAACATCTCATGATGTCATTTTTGAGAGTAGATTGTGGTCCAAGATCCCAGCATTGCAGAATACCTACGGTTTGCCAACATAATATAGTAAAGCAGCAAATCTTCAAGTTCATTTACATATTATATGGGATCATGCCGCGCAATTCTCATCGCTGTCTCTTTACATAGTACTTATTCGCACTGTTTCAGTAATAAATAATTCTGCCTTCTGTAACGGTTATATATCACAGAAGAATGATGGACTTTATTGCTTCGTTTTGCTGCTGTATCTTTGTCATAAAAAACCCAATCGAATATGTTCAGGCTTTATGAGTCTGCAACTTGAAAAAATAGTTGGTTAATATAGGAGAGTAACTCTCGCAGGCTATTATCATCATATTATTGTTACTTTCCAGTTCCAACCGGTGGCTGTTTTACAAGTTTCTTTTTATCTTGATAGGTGTTGATGACTGATGGTAGAAGCTAGGATAGGAGTAGCAAAGTTCCCAAGGCGTCTTCGAGTTTGAGAGACAGATTTTCAGTGTTTCAAGAAGGTGGCATTTTTACTGAATTGATGACGGATTCCAAAACAAGGCAAAAAGTTTATTACTATAAACCAATATTAATCCACAATAAATCTCCAAATACAATTTAACTTCTGATTTATTTATTAAATATTTCTGTTTTAATCAGAGACTAACATTCCCTCAACAACCTTAAATATTTCTTGAGTTCCTCTTTGAATCTGCTCGAATTGAAAAGCAAGCAAGTTTGATAAAATAAAAATTATTCTTTGACACTCCAGCTTTATAAATCCTGACCTAAGCTAACATAACACTCGTTCATATATACATTTCACACACACGTACGCTCCTTATTAGTACGTACTTTATGTGTACTTTTGCAAAAATAACCACCAACACAACACCTCTTGTTTTCCAAACAAACATTTGCTTCCTTCACTTGTCGTATTTTGTACGTTTAATATAAGTGAACTACAGAATACATAATGAGATCATTGCTTCAATATCCTGCGGTTCAAGGTCGTTACAATCTCGCAGGAAGTTAACACTAGCTATAGGTAGGTACGACAAAGAGAGACTCAATCATTTATTTTTCCGGTGCTTAATCACGTCCACGAGTCGCACTTCCATTAAAATTCATAAATTACTATAAGAATTTGATATTAACTTCCAATTTCGTTTTTTTTAATTGATAGTTTTAAAAGCTGTTACCCCGCCTTAGCATTGCAAACGATTTATGTCCAATAATTGGATCGAGTTTAGTTATAGTCATTCCAAGAAATATCTCAACTTTAAGCGGATACAATAAAATTCCCGTTTTTGCTGTCATCTAAAATTTACTGAATCAAGAAACCATAGTATTAGACACAGTAAAGAATGTTGGTTATATCATTCTAGATGTGTTTTAATAGGATGGCAGTAGGTGTGAGAAAAAAGTTAACACATCCTCAGGTTTTTATCAGTTCCTATTATTTGTCGGATGAAACAATAAGAAGGAACGGCTTAAATGACGCAACTATAGGAGAAATCGGTTTTAAAAAGGAAATGTTCATTTAGTGTAATGAAGTATAACTTCTTGGTCCACTATTTAAAACAATGACAATCACATACTAAATGTATTAATCTTTTACCGCCGCAGAACCGGAAGTTTTTATTACATCATAATAAGTACCACGAGATAACGACAGATTATCTTTAAGTATGTAAACGTTCATTACAAGAAACGCCTACAGCTTTTTTTACTTTGATAACTCAACAAGCAAAGCTTTTAATTTAGTTTTAATAATCGTATTTATCATTAGCTTGAGCAATAATTGGCTTATCATGCTCAAATTTGCCTCCTACGAGTATAACGATTACATTGAAATTGAGCTATTATTATTACTATTATTATTAGATTAATAGATCAACCTCTCCTATTAATCCCATTTTTAAATTACAAATGTCTTCTCATGTATTATAATTACGTGGAATGATCAAAGGCAAATTTCATGTAATCATATTCTAATTTAAACAAACGTTTGTTTTTCAAACATTAACAGAGGTATTCAAAACAAATCAAATTCTACAGTTAAAACGCCTCGCTTTGTTAGTATGACAGCTCTAAATTTAAAAGTTCCTAGACTCTTATGTAGTCATTCAACCGTTGGCGGAAGAAATAAAATTTCGATGCTATTGAATTCAAACTTCTTTTAACATAAAGATGATACCTTTACAGAAAATAATTGCTCCACCTAAGAAAGTATTTACATAGTATAATATAAACTATCTACAAGTTTTTTTCAGGTCAACAAAAAACTAAATAAGATTGCTACTAGCCCTATACTTACTGTTAATTAAATGTAACAACCATGGTATTTTCAATTCGAAAAATCTATGCCAATACAACATCTGGCTCTCGATTAAAACTTTTCACTCTGAAATTCAAGCACGGAATCAAGTTAAATGTGCTCAAGTTAAAAGTACCTACCTAACTTCATTTTTATTTTTTTTTGTTTCAGGTTGTACTCTAATTTTCATGTTCAGTGTGTAATTATTATTAGAATCATGCTTCATTCATTTTTCCAGAAGATCATGCAAAAGTCATTTATTTACTTTACAATGTTTGAGAATTCTAAGGTTAATTTTCACAAAGGTAGCAACACGGCATGCTATACTTATTATCCTTTCAAGATTTCTTAGTTTGACTTCTTCTTTACTTTTCTTTCCTTCATAGTTCTTTCTCTAATTAAATGTTTAATTTCATATTAATCAAATTATGATTAGAACCGGTGCAAACTTTTAGCTGGTAAACCTTAAAACAAATTGTTTAGTTTTTGCAACTATGGACTGTGCTTTCTAATTTCAATATTTTTC
Source organism: Ignelater luminosus (assembly GCA_011009095.1). NCBI lineage: Eukaryota > Metazoa > Arthropoda > Insecta > Coleoptera > Elateridae > Ignelater > Ignelater luminosus. The sequence goes on from VTPC01090687.1 coordinate 244,959, forward strand.
AATTTGCTCAAAAGAGCACAGAAATATCAAACATCGCAATGAGAGCAAAACTAAAATGAAAAAAAATTAGATTATAGACAAATGTGGCAAAACAACTTTATTGCCAAAACAGTAAGAATTGAATTATTCAACACTGAAGTTAAACCATTGTAATAAAGGTAAAGCAGAAAGCATAGAATCCAAAACCGACCTATCCTTCTAAAGCACTATTGCACCGAGATCACTACTTGATGCAATTTTGAGAACAAATCTCTTCATGAAGCCATAACTATAATATCATAGAATTACATTACATTTCTTTGTTTTTTTTTGTACACAAGAAGTGGTATTCAGAGAAATACGAAAACTTTGGGTAACAAAAATGTGATTTGAGTGCAATCAAATCTAGGGCAAAGAAATGCCACTCGAGTTTTTGTTTTCTCTTTCCTTGTCGTAGAAATCTATTATATTGCGTATGCTTAGATCAATCTTAAGGTCTATATAGAATGCGAAAATATTTCTTCCTATACTTCTGCTAGAATGTTAAAACAATTACAAGCTTCTATGGATTTACACGACTTGCTATTCAAGTGCATTGATCTGTCATTTGGCCATCTAGTCTGTGTTCAACCAGCAAACGTCCAAAAGTTCTACTGGTATTATTGGTAATAAGTACCAAGACACTGCTTAAAAATCACCTTCTCGGGAAAAACATTTTTTTAAGTTTTGGAAAATGACGAATACTTTTCATGTTGCAACCAAGTCATTTTAGGGAAAGAACAAAAGCACGCATAAGACGTGAAATGCATAGAAATTAAATACACATAGGCTACACATAGGCAACACATAGGAACCCGCAAAGAATGTCAATTCGGGAATTGCGAAACAGATCCAGTTTGAAATTCAACTCCAAATGAATATCCGCACAACGCTGAGCGGTCTAGATGGCATTTGTTACTTGGTTATCTATCAAAATATTTTTTTTCTAAAACAATAGAAGAGGCAACCAAAATGTAAAACACTCTGACTGTCAAGGGCGTTATTCGAAAGTTCAGGAAAAGTTTGAGCATTGAGCGAGCGTTGTAATCGTGCCCTAAAAATAGAAATCAAAGTACAGTTTACCCTAAACCCCAACATCTCCGTCCGAAGCGCCGTCAAGAAACTGAACTGCTTCTATTTACTGGTCTAGAAGGTCAATAAGCAATCGGGTTTTCAAATCTATAAAGTCAAGTTGACTCCTTTGTCGAATTGGATGACGATACCCACGTCAAGGTCGACTTTCTCGCAGATTCCTCGTGTGTAATTTTCTATTGCAAAACATATGACAACGATTCCGATGATGAGAAGTTTTTAGAAAAGTGGCAAGGGATCTGTATATGTGGCCGTAAAATTGACTTCCATCACAAAAGGCACGACAATTCAAAATATTTACAAAAAAGACTGTAAGGAAGCACGAATTAAACCGTTCTTAATATCCCCAGAAGGATTCCTTCTCTTTTGGCCAGATTTGGCCTCGGCTTATTACAGTGGGGATACCAGTAAATGGATGAACAACTCGGATTTTGTTCCAAAGGAGTTCAACCCTTCTAGTTGCTCTGAGCTGAAGTAAATAGAGAAATATCGAGCAATCGTAAAACGGAAAGCCTTGAAGAAAAGGCAAAAAACACCATACAATTTAAGAAAAGGTGGAAGAATAAGTGATGAAGTCAAAGAGACTACTGTATGGCGTCAATAGCCAAAAATGGTGTTATCTTATGACTGTTTTCTTTAAAACTATTTTTGTATGTTCTTTAATTTGTATTTATTGTTTTATGTCTTTCGATCTTTATGCTGAAAAAGATTCTGAAGTTCATGTTTCGTAGTTTACTTAAAATCTCATTAAAAAGTAAACTTGATACTTGAATACACTGGAAACAGACAAATAAACAAAAAACTACTTAAAGGGTCCAAAATTGTATAAGGGCGACCAAGATAGATATTGCTTTGAAGATTTCCGGAGACATGGACCGGCAACGGAAAACTAGAAATAATGTATGTAACTAAAATTGTGGTTTAGTAGAAGCGTGATTATTTGTGAACGGCTGACATGTTCTGTTTTTTAACGTGTGCTGGGTTGAAAGGATTGTTTACGGGGCTTTTCTTAAATAAACAGTGAAAAAGTACTTGGGGATCAATCGCAGGATTAGTCTCGTGGTAGATGTTATTAGTTGTGGAATCAATTCCGGGATTCCGTGAGTAGAGATTGAAGTTTCAAACAGAGCCTTGCACGGGCCAAAATTTCCAGGCCCGACCCGACTGGAAATAAACTTCAAGCGGCCCGAGAAAAACCCAGTAACTTCTTGATTGGCCCAAAAAGACCGACCGGCTCGTATTATCCGATAGAACTAGGAGGCCCGACGGGCCGACACGCCCGATAGCCCTGACAGGCTGGAAAAGCCCAATCGACCCGACAAGACCCGATGGTGCCGACGTAGACTTGAAAAGCCCAATAGATTTTTAAACTGAGGCCCGGCCTGACCTAAGCCCGAGTTCTAGGCCGGACCACATAAGATCGACCAAAAAAACTCAGCCCGTGCAGGCTTCTACGGTACAGTATAAGACTCTTCCGTTTTGTTCACTATAAAACTAAGGTCCGTTTCTAGTCCGTACAGAAATAACTCTCGTCTTAATCAGTAAGAGAAAGTTCTCGATCCGGTGCAGTACGAAATATATATAACATATGTCCTCCTCTTCTGACAGGCCTAAAAGACTCGACAGGTCCGAACGGTCTAACAGGTCCGAAAATCCTGAACAGTACGAGAGACCCGATCGACCTGACACGTAGGTCCGTAAAGCCGGTAAGTTTTTAAAATGAGGTCTGGACTGACCCGGACACTAGCAGGTCTCCAGTCTTAAAATTTAGAAATTGAAATCCGAGCCCGAAATTTGGATTTCCTAGATATTATATCGCCGAAGGTGTTGCAACTTTATAACTGCAAAATAATTTGATGACTAGATCAGGCGCCTATTCCTCATGAGGCTTTAGCCTAGTCAGCCTATCGGATAATACAGCCGAGCTGTTTAACAAACATATTTCTAGAGCTGATTACTACAAGCTATTGACTTGGATGATTGCGTAGATTTGTTTCAACAAAATCGTTAAGAGATATTTCCCAAAAAGAAAAGAATTTGTAATCAGATGGTGGCGTAGGTCTTGAAAAACAAACAAATCACTTCAACAAAAATTAACAAAATCAACAAATAGAAATGTAATCCTACTTGCTATAAGAGATAGTTAGACAACGTTCGTTACACAGCAATAACTTTTTCTGCCGTGAAAGAAACTGCGTCTGTTAGATCTAGAATTGGGAATGATTATGTTCATTCCATGGCCTTTACATACCAAGAAATTCAATGGTATATACAAACAAAGGCACATCAGTACAAATTGTAGAGTAACATCATGCATAAGCAGCTTAAAATGTTTTAACAAATCGTATCAAAATTCTTTGTAGTAGAATGTTTTAAAACTTTTTATCATTGCTAGATTTATTTATTTTTATATTAGTCGATGATGTGAAGCTATAATTTCTGGTTGTTGAGTGTTTAAATCTGCAAATACAGCTTTAATATTAAAAGGGTACAAATCTAAGGCCAGTTCCAAAGTGTAAAGAATTAGATAATAAGGCATTAGTAAATAAGAGCTTATATGTGTAGAAAAGAAATATCCAACATTCTTACGGTATATCTGATTTGAACTTATAAGCATTTTTGGGGCTTCCTTCTGAGGGCTGATTAATGATCTCGCAAGGGTCTCTCCTGGCATTGAGCATATGGGGGCCATGAAGATTTCTCATCGGCCTGGATAGTGTACCGGTGATGCATCGAAATTTTTCGGATGTGGTATCGAATTCACGAGATCATATGACCTTGCAGTTGGTGTTCACATCAAACTAACAAAACTCACTTCCAACGTTATTTTAAGAATCAATCAAGTGCGAGTAATAGGCTTTGATAGATAGGCGCTAGAGGTAGTATACATACTACTTTACAGATCAATGTTTCTAGCTGTGTTGATTGAATTTTAAAAAGTCTCAACTTTTCTAACCAACTGTAATATGTTTCGTTGAGCAAAATTTGAAAATATTTACTACATGAATTATTTTCTCCGGGTCCTTAATTTCATTTAAGAATATCAATAAAATGCGTCTAAAAAAGACTTAAGGAAGATAGTTTTTAAGCTAAAATAATATCCAATATTAAAGTGATAGAAAGACCATATGAAGATGGGGAAGGTCACAATTTATATTTCTTGATCACTATAGAGCGAATTTGCTATTTTATCGCCAGAATGGGTTTGATCGAATCGTAACTTTAGTGATAACTATTTGTAGGAACGGTTTTGATAAGTTTTTCTGTTCCTAAATAAAATACTTTTCCTACTGGAAACCCTAATATTTTGAATTCTTCTGATTGCGTTTAGTTTCTTGTTTATAAACGTAACGTAACACATTTTGCAAATACAGTTTCTCGGACTTCCATTTCTAATTATTTTAAATACTTCCCCAAAGCGTAAAATCAAGTTAAAAAATTGCATTGGCTACAGGATTTACGAATACTAAAATAAAGAATTGCGGTAACCTAAAAAATTCCCGAACGAAACCAGTTATATAATCCATGAGCAGAAAAACAATCATTATGATGGAACTTTTCATTATAAATTTCCTGTTGGGAAAGGATGTTGCCTGTCGATGATGGATTTTTGTATTGTGTATAAATTCCTGTCAGCTTTGTAGTTTTGTATCTACAAATACCGTTCCTGGTAGTCTGAAACTAATAGATTTAGATACAGAATGAAAAGAATATTTTATCCTATTAACTGTGTCGTCGTCAGATTAATTACACATTACATCTCTTATGTCTCCTAAAACTAGTTAATCAGGAAATCAAAGCTCTGCGGTTGTAAACTTCGTTTAGGTAAAAAATTAAATATACCTCCATGTCATACCTATTTAGTGATCTAATGAGATAACAAAATACATCTTCATTAATCAGCTCATTTGTAAGCAGCTCTTTTAAATGAACTTTTATTAACAGTCTTACATAAAAAAATCTTACAATCGATAAAGGAATATTAAACAGGGATTTTATTATGATAGCGTAAGTGCACATGCTACTATAGTAGCTGTACAAACTGGCACTATATAAGGTTGATACGGAAGGGCAAAGACCTTAGGGCACGGGGATTTAGTCGTTAAAAACGTGTGATAGGAATGATGGGATGATTTTATTACTATAGTAGCAACATTAAGGAGTTGCGGATGTACGGGCATATTTTAACTGCTTTGTTTTCCGTTCGCGCTTTAAGTTTTTTTTTATATAACTTTGTGATCAAATGATATATTAATTTATACATTATACACAACATGTTATTACTATACAATTTTTTAGATTCAAGGTTTGTTATATTTAATTTTAAAGATGGTGACAGAACGGAGGAATCTGATCCTGATTCAGCAAAACAGAAATACTGTACTGTACTTATGTGAAAATCTATGGTAGATTTGATCAAAATTATTTGTGAAGGGCCAAATTGTGATCTGTCTGACACTGTTAGCATAATTTTGTTATGTTCATCATGTAATTAATTCAAATTAAAAGTATTATATAATACAGGTTTGTAGATTTTTTTTGTTTACTTTCAAAATAACAGACGCGGTAAATTTTAACATCATGTGTTACAAAAAAGATTTAATTGTAGTCGAATGTAATTTTAACTATATCAATTCCAATTCTATTTTGCAAACACCAACTTCAAGAGGCACGCAATTAAAACTTTTTGTTATCACACAGTATAATAATTATGACTAATTAACATTATATTGTGTGAACTGGAATGTTTCAAGGTAAATAATGTTCCAAGTGCGCGATTTTTATTAAAATACCAAATCATTATAAGATGCAAAATAATTTTGCAAATTAGGTTTATAAAAGGAAATTACAAAATACCAGGTCACAACTCGCGCGGCACAGTTGAAGTTTAATAAACTAAATAATTGATGAAAATTGAAGAAAAATAAAATCCTATTAATTATTATCATAAAAATCAATTGATTACTAGTTCTGTTTGATACTTTTTAATTTCCTGTTGCATGATATTATTTTTCTTTTGCCTCATCGCAGTAGACTATTTTTAGATATTAAAATAAACCAAGCAATTCTTGCACTTTTTTGTTGCATTAAAATACCTTGCAATTAGTTTAGCTAGTAAAACTTAATTAAATTATTTATGGTGTGTATAAAACATTTAAGTTTTAACTAATTACTAAACTAAAAAAAAGGAATATGAAAAATGTTAAATTAAAAAAATTCCCTGACGAATTTCCTGTGCTTTGTGCGATTTACATCATGAATGAATTTTAAAGGTCACTTTTGTTATTAGTTTCAGAATATTAAACAATAACCCAATATTTTATTTTTTTTAACTAAACAAAATTCAACTAATCTCCATCCAATCATAATATTATCATTGTCTCAACTACTGTCACGTCACGTATCCTCAAACATTTATTTTACATATTTATTACAAACAACAAGAAGACCTCTTGTGTATTACGTGAGAATTAATCTTATAAACATATGTTCTTGGTCATTTTTACAAGCTCACTTTCTTCCTTTTAAACGTTTTTAAAAAGGTTGTTTACTATTATTTACACACGGTTAAAGCTAGATGACTTTTAAAAGTTACCGACACAGAAAATTTGCTGTAGAAATACCGACAATCTCATACATTTTTATTATATCTCGGGCACAAATTTATGATATAACCATAAACGCGTAAAATCTAGTTTAAAAGGAAGATGAGAGGTAAACATAACAAAATTCCCTTTCGTTTCTTTTGAAAATATCTTCTGATATACTTGAAATTTTTTAAATTGGATTCTAAAAACTCTAGTTGCTTTTGAGATTATGAAAAGCATTCGTCCCTTAATGAACATAAGTGAGTCATCAGCATTTCAACCACTGCTATTAGTTCAACTATAAATGGACATTAATATTCAGAGAATTCAAACAAATTTCATAGGAAATCACTCGGTTCAGTGTCCCTGAACAGAAGCCCAAACAAACCTCTTGAGACCATTTTGAACTTTCCCTGTAGAAAATATAGTACCGCAGGGTTTGCACAAAGCTTCAATGAGTATTCTGCTGTACATATTATCTGAAATACTTGAAACAAAGCAATAAAAAGGCAAAAAACAAGAAGACCTAAATAAATGTTTGGTTGGATTTTCAAAATGGACTATCAGAAGGAAACTGGGAAGTCCAAAGCTGGGTGAAAACGAAAGGTGTTAACAATAAAGCTTCAAGTTTACCTAAATTGAAGGAATACCAACAGGTATGACGCAAAGAATGGCAAAGATCTATATTAACTCTCTCGCGGAATGAGTCCATAGATAGGTGCAGTAGTGACCAATCCTGTGGAAGAACTCGATCGTGATAAAATAGTTTAGCAATTATAAGTGGTAAACAAGATCCGCAAGATTATCGCGAGTTGTTTTCATTATATATTGGTGACAACATGAATATGCGATCTTAAAAGTTATTGTACTGTCCTATAAAGCAAAAAGGCCCTAACTCTGAAAACCACAGTTTCGAGATATTGAATGAAACGCGTTTGGCTTTCTTCACATTTGTATAAGATAGGGCATTTTAAAAATTGATCTGCACAACTTATTTTCAAAGTTAAAACTTTTTTGCTTGGTGTACAAATAGATTTCAGGGCAAAGAATTCAGCAACACCATAAACTCCGTTTTGTTTACTTTTCGAGAGCCTGTTTGTTTTGCAGGGCAGTATAATATTATAACCGAGTTATCTAATCCGAGTATATTTTTAACAACATTAATGATATAAATCTTCATTATTCTTGCCCTCGTAGTTGATTTTTCTCAGTGACAGGACAAAAGATCGTTTGAGAGTGGGTCACTTTAGGAACTCGGAAAATACAGTTCAGTCAAAAATGAGAATATTATAAAAGCCAAAGATAAGAATGTATAAAAAAATAACCAAATCACCTATACCATTCAAGAAAGCCATGGAGAGTTTTACTGAGAACAGTTCAGTAAAATTTGAGCCCCGAAAGCGAACTAAGACATTAGCCACGTTGGAAACTCATGGGAATCTACAATGTATCACATAAACTAGTCAATGTGTTCCATCCTACTAACTATAAGATGTCTCATGAGTATCGTCGAGTTGAACTTAAACATGCAACTAACAAATGCTTTGCTATTGTCATTAAAACTCACTCATTCAGAAAAACATTGAAGATTAACTTTTAACTGTAGCAGAAGTGTCGAAAATCATGTAAGGTAAAAACAAATTATACAAAAATGATTATGGCGAAATCTTCTTACCAGCTAGTTACCTTAATATTCAATAATCTATCTGGCAGTAGCAAGTAATTTATCAGAACATTATCTGCAAGATTCTATGCAAAACGTAAGATTTTTTCTCAATATTATTAAATTCCTTTCTTCTATCAACAATAATTAATTTTTTGCAAGATAGAGTAGTAATAAACTTATTTAGCATCTCGGAGGTTCACTATAGTGGACTTTGTTATTGACTAATGCGCACCAGAGAAACTTTCTTCGGTCCAAATCTCTTTTTCTCCCGCTTTCAGACTCCAGAAAGTTTCCAATAGTGAACAAGATCCTAGGGAAATTCGTTCTCATAGGCTTGGTCGCATCCTCCACTAAATGAGCAATTTAGTCAACTACTTCTTTTGATATAAACCTTCTTTATGCCAAGCTTTTACTTTTTCTCCAGAAATTATTGATGATGGAGAATTAAGTTCTCGACACTGAGCAGAGTTCTAGAAAAACTAAAACCCGTAGCATCAATGACTGCCAAACAGTTATCTATACGTTAAGTAAGCACCAAGTTAGCACATTCTCTCTGCTAACTGAGCAGTTTGCTTTCAACAGTGGTTTTGAAGTGAAGCGAACATTTCCGAAGGTTATATTGACGTTTATTACGCTCGTAAGCGATGTTCAAGCGTTTCACAAAGGAGACAACTGATTAATATCTTTCACTAATTGTTCATGATTATCAATGGTTCGAGATCATTCAACTTCCCATAACAGTCTCCATGACAAGGAACGGAACGTCCAAAATTCAAAAAAGATGGAGTGAAACCTGTGACTCATGTACAGCGTTGCGAATGGCATGTGCGATCTTAAAGATTTCGGAATCCCAAAGACAATGATTATCCTTAATATAAGAACGAATGGCAGTCTAAATAAGATGGTTAGTGCGTTCAACGGGATTAACTTGAGGTGAGTAGGCGGCATTATACCAAACCTTTGGAACTTTATATTTCTCAATCAGTCTGTGAAAAACTCCCCCTACGAACTGGGGTCCATTGTCACACTTGATTATCTGGGGAACACCAAACATCAAAAATACTTCGTTCTCTTTTACTATAGAAGAAGCAGTAGATTTCCGTAATGGCTGCACTTGAACAAACTTGGTAAACCAGTCAGTAACAACTAATAAGGAGATATTACCTTTCTTTTGTTTTCCCATAAAGCCTGGGCGTAATTGAGAAGAAGCCTTGCTAGCCTGACATACGCGAATGTATTTGGCAACGTCGTTTTTCATTTTGGGCGCCAACAAAAATGATTTAAAATAAATAATTTTGAAAATGCCACAAGAGCTCGCCAACTTGCTCAATGTCTCGGCGCTTCTAGGCCGCGGGTTGAAAAGCAGATGACAGTTGAAGCACCCAAGTACTGCACAACGGAAAGAAATAATTAAAATGTTGGGCGCCAGCTACTCTTGCACAGTAGCAATAAAAAACTGAAAGAAAAGAAATGGGGGTATCAAATTTTTAACAATATAAGAAAAATTGAAATTTCAAAGCAGAGTGAACAATCAAATATAGGCATCTAAAAATATAAAATACTAAAGAAATTATTGTCAAAAAATTTAAGCACAGATAAATAAAAGTTTAGTGTGACGTCACCCTTTACATTAAGATTCGAATTTAAATATTTTAATTATGAATTGACCCAAAATAAAATTTGATCTTAAATAAATAAATACATAAGAATTTATACCCAGAATATTTGATGTTTAACTACTATATTTATTTAGAAAAAACAAAGAGAAAGGAGAAGGAAAAGGAAGAGTAGGAAAATAATGATTAAAGAGTTTATAAGTTACTTTTAGCATTGAAAGAAAAAAAAAAAAGGTGTTGACCAGACGAATCAGATACTGCCGGAACTCACATCGGTTTTCGTATATAGTTTACGTCGATGAGAAAAAGAAAGGACGGGTCTATCATCCAGCAATGAGGAACCAATGGCCCTCCGGGAGTTATCTACAACAAAAAGGGTGAAAACCAAGGGGTAAAAATTTGCATGGAAAAGTTTTTCGAACCAAAAAAAATTAGAATTGGAAAAGAACTGAGACTGATACAAAATAAAAGGAAATTATACTGGGTGTACCAGTGTGTATTAAAAAGAATTAAATAATTTGTGGGACGGCTTCCAGACCCTTACACTTGGCAAATGAAGATATCTCTCATAGAAAAAAATCCATCAGCCAGTGGATAATCGTTAAAACTTACGCTCAGAATTTGAAACTTGAAGTAATGAAGTTTAAAGGTGATTTGGAGCTGGCTCACGAGTTTAGAACTCTAGTTCACATTGAATTTAGAAGTTGCTCAGGAGTTTGGTTCAAAAAACATTAAGCAGCACTATTTTAAACTTAACCCTTTCAGATTACGATTGGACAATGGATATAGTAAGAAATTTTGATTACTCATTTCATCAACTGGAAGAAGAAATTTGAAAGCGAGTACTTTTTAGATCTAGATCTAGGGCCTATGGCCTATAGCAAAATATCTTCTTGTGGTAAGGAAGGTGGTGGTGCGTTTAATGTTAGTTGTAGTTGCTTGATTGGGTAAGCCACCTAGATGGCAAGTTATCTCATTTGCAAATCCTTACAGTGACCCTGTCTAGATTCTTGACAACATTGAAGAATCTGCAGAAGCCTTATAGAAAAACCAAAATTTAACATTCTAAAGGAACGATCTAGAAGTTCACTTCTGTATGCTATTTCTCGTTTAGTTCTAAAATGAGAGAGTTAAGAACACAAATCACATTCTAAAGTCCATTTAGAAACAAGAAAAAACTAAAGTTGAACGAGATGAATGGTTTTGAATCGATTTAAAATGAAGAACAGCCTGATGGCCAAGAATAACTAGTTACACTGATTAATGGTCTTTGATTTGGCGCTTGGTGGAAATTACGAAATGTTGAATGTGGATTTCAGGTTGAACTCTTTTTCTTGTAAGAATTGGATAGAATAAGAATTCTTACTTACACCACTGCAAAACTATTAACGATACTGTAGAGATGAAAAATTAATTTTCCATTTGCATAACCTATGGCTAATCTGAATTCTTTTGCAAATTTGCCGTGTTTCATGAAGCAGATAAAACAGTAATTAGAAGTCTACGTTAATTTATTTAATTACCCATAAAAAGGGTGAAATAATTTCAGAAACACATACATAAAGTCGAAAGGCGTAAATAATACAAAACATGCCAGTTTAAGAGCAAAACAGCATTAAGAACGTTTCTAATGATATATGAGTTGATGTCTGAATCGTATTTATAATCGTATTTTCGCACATTATGCACGAATACCATGAAATTATTATTACTACTTCTCTCTACATGGTTTTTTTTTGTTTTTAATTTTGACGATTCAATTATAGGGTCTGGGGTTGAAATTGTACAGAACTGCACCTGCTTTTGATGCATGAAAATGGATTTATTTTTAGAGTTAGTACTTGAAAAACCAATTGATGTAGTTATGTGCATACATACTTTCACTAATGGTATGTATTTATAAAATTATCATCTGAATTGACTTATAATTGCAGGAAATATTATTTATTTTTTTCTATTTCCTTTTAAGAAATCGTTTTAAAATCCTTGAAAATTTAATTAAATTAAAATATTTCTAACCTTTACAAAATTATAATTTTATTAAAGAAATTACTTTTTTTGCTTTTTCTTATTATATATTGTCATTCATGCTGCAAATGCAGAAACTATTATACTGTCGGATACTTTTAGAAAAAAGCTTTTTAAAATTACAAACATGTTCTATTGTTCATTTTGAAGTTTCAACGCCTCTTTGCCACGTTCAGATTTTAAGAGTCACTTTGTACCATTTATTCTACCCCCTATTGTGGGTGTATAGTATAAAAATGAGACAAACTACGAGAAGACTTCACGTTTCAGGTCAATGTCTTCCTTCACAAATACAAAATTTTATTATCCCATGTAGAAGATATTTGGAAGTCTTATCGTAATATACGTTAAAATAGAGATAAAAAATTTCAGTTGATCTAATAAAATATGGTAGTACAACAAAGTATTTTATTGTATTTAAAGAATTTGTCTAGTACATAAATATAAACAAGAATATCCGGTTGGAAAAAATGTTGTATGTATTACTATGGGAAGTTGTAATCATATAAATGAGGTTTTCATTACACGTGTGTGTACTATTACTCTTTTTTTGTATCGAAAACAGAAAATTCTAACATGAATTTTATGTAATTCTGTTTTTTACAAACTCATCTGGCGCCATAAATGATAATGAAAGTAATTAAATGTAAAGTTTATAAAAAAAAAAGAGTTTCAATGTCAATGTTGTTGCATTCTAGAGAGATACTGCCGCAATCGATATAGTACACAAACAATAAAATTTATATCGTAAATATGCATTAAATAGTTTTGAAAACACACTGATTAAGAAATAAATTCATATTTATAATACGAGCAAACATAATATTATAGTAATAATTTCTTAATTATTATAGTAATAATTTCTTAATTTTTATGTAAAACAAAACAAAGAGTTTTGTACATTTACAATTATAATAAAATATTATTGCACTTTAATGTTTGTTCCTATGAGAATTAAAAACTTAATAAATGCAATTCTGCCGAGAAAAGAGAAAATAAAACCGCAATCATCAAGATAATATTTACGCTTATTAAGCCTTGCAATCTGTAACGAGGACAGTAACTAACATTTTTGAATTATTACATCCCGGTTGTGAACGGTAATAATTCTGTTTAATAGTAAGTAATCAAGATTAGATTGACAAACTTGAGATGATTCTATTTTAAACATTTTTGTGTAGGTATTTGTTCTGAGTACAAACCACGTGGTTTGAAAAAATGAGCAACGTACACTTGATGTATCCAGAAATTCATGCAAGTCAACACACACCATTTTCATAATATCGAGAACAGATTAATAACAATAATAATTTTTGATCCGAGCATTTCAATGAGCGATATACTCGATCATACTACACTAATTATAATCAATATTGAATAACAAAGATCAGGAAAAAATTGGATTGACATCGATAGCTTGATTGTCCCCCATGATTTCGATCTTCTTTAAGTATACAAAATTCAAAAATATAAATTTTAGATTTTTCTAGTTTTCATAAGACCCGTTTTGTCACCTAAATCGTTTCTTCGAGCAATTTTCTAGTTGAAAGAGTCGCATCTTATTCAAAAATTTTCTTGGTTGTAATAATCATTCCCAATTAGTTGGGTTGGTTAGTCTCTTACCTTTTCAATGCCATTTGACAAACGATGCTTTGCAAGAATCAAGAATAGTCTTGGTCATCAAGGCCAAAACACCAAGACCAGGATCAATCATGATTAAGATTCTTAATATGGAAACCAAAATCTAGATCAGTCTTGGTCTTAAGCAAAATCCTGAGCGGGATTAAAGCAACTAAAGCAAGCAATTTTTCAGGTGTAAAGTGAGAAAAAAGTCCAAAAGACAAACAATTGGAAGAATCAGAAAGGATACTAACTACAAATGGCAAAATTAAATCAGATTCTTATCAACAATTATCAGTCTATGTCTTCCTATTGTTTTGGTTTTATATATGATTGATGGCCAAGAAAAGTTTTCAAGTAAACTAGTCAAAAATGAATAGGGATATCATAATTGTATGGATCTGCAGATTTCCAAAACGTGCGAATTTAGCTATTAAATGAACATTAAATCAAGTAGATGTCTACACGATTACAGCAATGTATATTTTGGACAATTTCAATGGAAATACGACAATTGACACCAGAACAAGTTAATCTTGAGGTTGATTTGTAGCAAACTAGAGAGCAACAAGTTGATATTGCAGATTTGTTAGGATGTTCGCAGAATGTTGTTTTGCGTCTACTTGCTCGCTTCAGAAAAACCGGAAGTACCTCTAGAAGATCGGGCAGTGGGTCCTCTTGCATTAAGACACATCGGAAATATCTATTTTTAATAATTAATGCCAGAATGCTTCCATTTTCTACTGCTAGGCACCTGCAGCAGTAACTTCAAAATGCGACAGGTCTAAGGGTACCTGACCAAACCGTACGAGGACGATTACACAAAGTAGGATGGCATCATATAATTTCCTGAGATGTCCGCCAAGAACTCCAGTACATCTAAGGTAGAGAGTACACCGGGCAAGATACGCCTTGGAACGATATATTGTATACAGATGAGTCGCGATTTTGTCTCAAAAACGATAGTCGTCGTCAGAGGGATTGCAATCCCGCTCCACTTATTGGATCCCGCAACTTTGAAATATGGCGCCAAATCTCCCGCGTAAATAAAAATTTTACTCAACGAGCGCGACGTTGCTATTTCGCTGAGTGACCTTACCGCTTGGTGCGGCGGCGAGACGCGGGCGAGTCATAGGAGTTGGAGATAACGAGTATGAAAGCGAGGTTTTTGGAAAGACACCTGAAGCTAGAACATCTGCAACTGCCACAGGCCCTGCACTCACATTAAAAGAAGAATTAGAGAAACAGCTTAAACAAGAAAAAGAAACATTCAAGAAAAAGCCAGATAACAAGCAAAAGGATTATGAGAAAATTTTGAAAAAAGAAATGCCGTGCTTTGAGTCCGATGGAATCAGACGACAATACCTGACGCTTGCCTATGATTATATCCTGACTGTCCAACCGACTAGTGTAGAAGCCGAGAGAGCTTTTTCTGCAGCAGGATATATTTGTAGCAGGCTGGGAGATGATATCATAAACACCATTTGCTTCTTAAGAGCACATTTTCAAAAGATAGCACTATAGATTAGTCATAGTCATGGCACTTAAGAAAAACGATTAAAAATTATGATTTGATTATTAGTAATTGTAAGACTCAATAAGCGTAAAACAATTTCATAAGACTGTTAGGTATTAGGTACAAGACAATAAGAACAAGCAAGGGTGGAATAATCATAAGCAAAAGTATTTTTTATACCAAAGGAGGCATTTAAAAATTAGTCAAAATAAATATTTTAATTATACCTAAAAAGTATACAGCTCCATATGTGTTGATTGTTTAATATATGATATGTCTAATAAAAGTTGATTTTTCGAACAAAAACATCTTATTTTATTATGATTCTGTAAAATTGTATTAAGAGTGCGGGATCCCGCGCGGGATCGAGCATTTCAGCACGTCAATCCCGCGGGATTGAAAATGCTGCAGGATTGCAATCCCTAACCTCCTAATCACTTCTTATGGGGGTGGCGATATTATGGTTTGGCCAGGAGTATCTTTTGGGTGGCATAACGACCTCCATATTGTTCAGGGAAACCTCACAGCGAACGATACGTTCAAGACATCATTGCGAACCATAACATATTCAATCGAGCCAATACTTCTTTTCTTCTTCTCTTCAGGATGCAATTCGAGAGGAAAAAATTACTCATCTAGCTATTCCACGACTTTCACCTGATCTAAATGCAGTTGAGCACGTATGGCATATGCTTCAGAGATGACTGGACAATCACCAACCTCAACCAGCTACTGTTCAGCAGCTTGCAGCTGTATTACCAATTCTTTGGCATTAAATACCACAAGAGCATATTGACAACTTCATTACAAGTATGCTGCGAAGGTGCCACGCAGTTATTGATGCCCAAGGAGATGCAACCACTTATCAATATCTTAAATTTTTATTGTTGCAATTGTTATAATTTCTTGTTACGGTATTTATTTATCCTATGTCCAATAATAAACTTTTCTTCAAATAATTAACATCAGAATATTCACAAATGTATTTTTGCAAGATATAATGTTGTATTACTCTTTAAAGGCCATAATATATAAGTTTTATTTATTTTTGAGTAGTACATATTATAACTAGCAAATGCAATCTCAGATTTCTTCTTTAAAGTCGAATTTATTGGGAATTTAAAAAAAACTGCCGTGTAGAATTAAAATAATGACTCAAAACATCAACAAAACAGAGCTGTTTGATGCACACGTTAGGTAATAATTCCTATGCTGGATATTTGAGAATGGTCTTGGATCAAATCAAATCACATAGTTAGGTATAATCAGTGAAGGTAACAGAGAAGTGTTCTTCGAGTCGGTATTAGTCATCTAACGGTTTTCTCTAAATGGGTGCCTACAGTAACTAACATTAAGCAAAGTAAAATCAATTTGCTTGAGCTGCTGCAAGATGATGTTTGATCCACTAATTCATAATTAGACTTTAAAACGCTTAAAGGCAGCTAAATTAATATTAGTACTGGTCACATTGTTTTGAAAAAATTGAGCATACTATCAACGAGACCAAGGAGGCATTTAAAATGTTATCAAGGTGAATGAATGGTATTCAAGTAGATTTATTATATTTGCATATATAAATAGAAAAATTATATTTCGCATAAGAATCGAACTCACACTGTTGATACTCCGGGTCAAAAGTTTGCCAATTTAACTAGGGAATTCTTCTTGAAACGAAAGCAGACATTTTTATACGGAAACAATTTCTCTGTAATCCAAAGTGGAAAAAATATTTATATGAATGTATACAGCCACTTCTGTAACCTACACTCACCGATAACTTGATACACAGCAGTTTTCTGAAATACAGTATAGGAATTATAGAAAAAAATAATTTTGCAAAAAATGAATGCACATATCTTCCTATGAGGCTTTGGAAATGAACGGATTTTAGAAGCTTTTGTTTATCTAGAGTTCAGGCAGCCTTTTTCAAAGGAGATATTTTATTTGATAGTGGTGGAAGATGGACATCGATTGTGTCTCATGATTTTTTGGATTGTCTTCACAGAAGAGTTGGAGACAAGAATTTGTGTTTGTTGTTGTTGTTGTGTTGCTTAAGGACATTGGTTGCGGATTACCTTGACCAAAAATCGGGGTCGAGGTTGAAATATACCTTCTCGATTGAAAAAGAGCAAGATGATGACGGTGTTTGGTCTTTCCCAAGCCCTAGTTTGAATTGAAGCATTACTTCTACTACCTAATGGATTATCTACACTAACTTTGTTACTTTGAGTAAAAGCATCTTTTCTAAAGAGTCGTCTAAGCTAGCATCACTCTCAGAAGCACTTCTACAATCATTAAAAGGAGTCTGGAACAATATGCTGCAAAATACTTGCGTTCTTATTTGTTACTGTCTTACTTCTAACTCAGGCCCAAAGCAACCGACAGAAAGCTAGAGGGTAAGTACAATATACTCTTGTTTTCCTCTTCTTTTGCTGCTTTATATATTTTATAAGTTACATGGAAAATATGTTATTGGAAGAACTACTATAGGAATGTCTAGGTAACTGAAGGATAATAACAAAATTTGTTTTCAAATACAGATTACAAACCAATTTATTTTTGGATTGTAAAATACCAGGCATTTTTAAATGAATTAGTTTTTAATACTAAATAGTACTAAAAGATTCCTAAACAGGAAGTACTGTTTACGTATGTACAAGCATTTTTGAACTTTACGATCATCAATCAAATAATTCTATTATTATTACATTCTCTAACCGAATGATTGAGTCCATTACAGTATTATAACACCTCCTTAGTTCTATAGTATCAAATTTCTACATCCGTGCTATGCAACTCAAACAACTGTGAGATAGTAGTAATATTGAGAATGATATCAAGCAGTTACAATACCTTTTGTTGTATATATAACAGGAGATATCATAAAGAGTCTTATAATTAGATAACAACTAGGTCCAAAATTAGCTTTGACGTAAAAGATATATTCGATATGCACATTATCAAAATTTATTGCATTCTTGTCTATTATTTTTAATATCTAATTATCTCAACAATAATAGAATTTTTCAATTAAATATTATTTGAATATTCCCACCCCAGATTCGTCCGTTCCGGTTTAATACGCTATTTCCTTTCAGTAGACAGAATCCATGTAACTGGGTATGGGTAACTAAGCAATTCTTTTGTGTGCTTTTGTATGCGAAAAGTTCCACATTTTAAAATGTGGGTTATGGTTACGGGAGGATGTATTTTGTAAAATTCCAAGCATGGCAAATTTTCAGACGTAACCTAAAATGCATGAAAATCTACTGTATAAGTTGATCTATGATCTATGACGGCGACAAAATCTAAAAAGAAAATAAAAAGATTCTCTTTGGTATTTACGCAATTAAAATCATAATTGCTACTTACGGCATCCGCTTATCATAATAATTATAAATGCGAGGTTTACACTCAATTAGGAATGTAAATTAGTATATTAATTTGATATGTAAGTTTTCAGTATTTTATGTGGATGTAACGGAGCAGTAATATAATTATAGTAATATGGACTAGCAAAAAAAGTACTAAGAGTTAGTTTACACTTCTTTGAACTTAATCGCTTTAATCAATGCAGATTATTCTTGTTGAAAGAAAAAATTGTTGCTTTTACTATTTTTATTATATCTCTATTAGTATGAAGACTTGAAGTGTGGCGCCTTTACTAGATGGCGACTAACATTTTCTAATATGGCAATAACGGTAGACCAGGGAAAAACTTAACTGTACAAGAAAATTGTTAATTTGTTAAATTGGATTTATAACTATTTATTTCCGGATTTTCTGTATTGAATATAAAGTTACAACATAGCAAATTATAAACCCAAAGTCAAAATAGAAAAATCAGATTTGAAATATTAAAACAAACATCTTTCTTCAAAAACACAAAACTGCAATAAAATATTTCCTTGCAAACCACTTCCCCGTTCCAGAAAACCGGTAGTCGTTCATTAAGCAAGACTTATAACATGTTGGACAACCTTTAATTGCATTCAACTTCCAATACGCTCCATTACCTCATTTATTTATTAGAAATGCTTATCACAATCCATAATCTAATATTGATAAAACCTTCCTTTGCACATTATTACTATTATAAGATTATCTCACGGAGAAGGAAGAAAAAGGGAAAAGAGAAAGGGATGCGGCTACCAGATGCCATGCGACACCATGAGAATATCCGCTGAGAACCGGCCTTACTTTTTAACATTAAAGATCTCTTCTTTGAAACTAACAGCATCTCCCAGCTCACGCGCTTGTATAGGTTTCTTTGTTGATTGTGCCCTATTATAGTGTGATAACATGAGATAAAATTATAACAACTTCATGGGAAATACAATTAAAAGAAAAAAAAATTGTGTACTTTACGGTAGGTGACAAAGCGTTGAAGATGAAACCTATGATTATTTCTTTTTCAGCTATTGCTTTTTGGTGCACTAAAAAAAGCGAAAGGCGACGACCTTTAATGATTTTTAGCTAGGATGGGAAAGTAAAATCGTCTAATTAAACATAATCATTTTTATTTTACATATTTAACAATACGACTTTTAAATATAATAAAAAGGATGTTTCAGATGAAAATTATTGTGCAAGTAAGACAACACGTCCGATATATTCCGTGCACTTTCACCGGAGGTAACTTAATTAAAAACAAAATATACCTCCTGGCTTAATCGTAGGGAACTATAATAAATTTCGTTTTGTGTGTTTAATACGTCCGTTAGAACAATAAACAATCGTGTAATCGTGAAACTAACATTGTTATTAAGGATTGAAATATTGATAATTTCTACCTTATTTGTAAATTCACATAAAGCAACAAAGAGTCAATTAGTGCTTGAATTGTACAATTTCTAATTCCTACACATTTATAATATTTATTATCCGCCTATGCATATATGGATCTCGTTAAATCCGTGTGAAAAATGTGCGTTTAAGCTTAGGCGTGCAAAATTGCCAAGCCACCGGAAATTGGAAATTGAAATAAAAATTTATATCTGTTTATGATATTCAAGAATTCGGTGTTTACTGTTTATAAGTACGTTATTACGAGTACTATCAATGTATACTTATATAGCTCATAAAACAAAATTGAAATTCTAAAGTCCGGAATGGTAAATCTTCCCACAGAAGATTTACTTTGATAACATTCCGACTTGTAAAGCAAATACGGAAATCATCAGTAAATCTATAAAGATGATCTGATCAATATTATTAGAAACTAAAAACTATGAAATATGTCGTGTTTGATTAACTGTAATTCAATAAAAGAATAAGGTACACGTAGATATTGTTTTCCAATTTTAAAATTCATATAAAATACGCTTGCATTTACATATTGTAAATTATTTAATATTCATCGCGAGTTTTGAAATTTACATATGAAGATATTGAATACATAAAGCCAAATGTATGTATTTTATTTGCAGCATGTTTGCAGTCGAATGCAAACTTACTACTCCATACAACTAAGCAAACATATTTATTATTTGGAAAAAGAAACTTTGAACTGTCTATGACGATGAAATATCTAAAACTCTTATAGAATTCTCTATTACGATGCTTTTGAATATTTACTATCGGTTTTAGCTTTTTTTACAAACATAAAATTGCGAACAGCATAATAAAATCTCTGGATTTATGATAGTGAAAAAGTTCATTCTTGCCTATTTGTATGACTTTTTATTATTTGCTTAATAAAAGAATAACAAATTGAAGTGAAAACAATAATCCCTCTAACCTAAAATTTCACATAAGGGTTGCACTAGTAGGAACTTTTTAAGCAAATATTTTGTAAGTGTTGCCTAACTATTTCATTAGTTATCATTATTTTGTTGTGTTTTCAGTATTATGTTTCAGGATAAGATTTTAAAATGGTAGTGAATTTTAAGGATGTAAAGATTGTAACGAATTTAAGAATTCAAAGTTTTCAAATTTTGCTAGTATATTCTTTCATCATTTAGTACGGACTTTATAAACGAAGCGATTTAATGGGATTAACTAGAAGTAGAAATATTATACAATAACAAGCAACGCCCATAGTAGACAGTAGCAGCGCCGTAGATTCTTTAATTTTTTTTGCGGAGGGGAAAAATTATAGAATAATCAAATGATAAAATCGTTCTTGTCAAACAGTTTTAATTTGCTATTTGGATTTGACTAAATTAATTCAAAGTCATGAACAGTTTGCAAAACACCAAGCGGAGTTGCAGTTTTATAATGTTTTGTGCTAATGTCGAGGCTTTAAACTTAAAGCATTGAATTTCACATGAACATCCTTACGTAGTCTAAATCTTTGCTATACTTAACAGAAAGATTTCCTTGCAAAAACTTCTCTCTTTCAGGCGAGTCTATGTCATCCTATTAGTGTGGCATACACAGGTGAAGCGAGATCGGCAGAATAAAAAATTTACATCTGCCCCGATAGCCAGTAAGACAAAAAAAGCAGTTTACTCAGCCAGAACAAAAATTTTTCTTCAGTTGTGCGCAGATACTGTGAAAAAATTCGCTACAACAAAGAAAAGCAACTTCGTTTACGAGAGTGGTCTGAAAAGTTTCCGACCTAACAAAGATACAAGACATTTTTTCTGAAAATTTTTTTTTATTTTTCAACATAGTCTTCTCGTAACTCTACACACTTCTCCCAGCGATGCTCCCATCTCTGTAACCCGTCAAAATAGTACTCGGCATTTTTCTCTGCAAAATAATTGTTCACGAAGGTGACTGCTTCTTCATTTGACAAAAATCTTTGTCCTCCGAGCGCAATTTTTAGATGAGGGAACAAAAAGAAGTCGCTTGGGGCTAGATCTGGTGAGCAAGGCGGATGGTCAAGCAGTTCAAACCGTAATTCGTGGATTTTCGCCATGGCAACCGCTGAGGTGTGAGACGGTGCGTTGTCTTGGTGAAACAGGATTTTCTTTTTCTGCAAATGTGGCCGTTTTTTCGCAAGTTCTGCCTTCAGCTTGTCAAGTAATGATGCATAGTATGCTCCTGTAATGGCTTTTCCTTTTTGAAGATAATCGATTAAAATAACTCCATGACTATCCCAAAAAACAGTCGCCATCACTTTCCCAGCCGAAAAAACAGTTTTTGCTTTTTTTGGAGCCGGTTCCCCCTTTGCAGTCCACTGTTTGGACTGTATTTTTGTTTCGGGCGTATAATTGTGTATCCAAGTTTCATCTACAGTAATTAATCGGCGCCAAAACTCGGATTTATTTCGTCTAAACTGCGCCAAAAGAGCGTTGGAAATATTCATTCGAACACGTGTTTGGTCTAACGTGAGCAAACGCGGCACCCAACACGCGGACAGCTTTCTCATCCCTAAATGTTGATTTAATATGTGAAAAACATGTTCTTTTGACATGTTCATAACCTCTGCTATCTCTCTCACTTTAATTCGGCGGTCGTCTAGCACCATTTGGTGAACTTTGGCGATGTTTTCGTCGGTAGTTGCAGTTTTTGGACGTCCCGAACGTTCATGGTCTCCCAAGCTCTTACGGCCACGTTTAAATTCAGCAGCCCAAAATTTCACTGTGGTAAATGATGGTGCAGAGTCCCCATACACAGAATCCAACTCATCTTTTATTTGCGAAGGCGTATTGCCTTTCAAAAACAAATATTTAATGACAGCTCGATACTCGATTTTGTCCATTTTCACAAAAAAACTCACATCAACTCACTCAAACGACTGTTACATAAAAACTGCGCGTCCAAAATGGCTGAAACTTTGGAGAGTAACTGTCAACAGATGAACAACGAAATTCAGTAGCTTTTATTTACGAGTGCTGCCATCTTCACGTTGAGGTCGGAAACTTTTCAGACCACCCTCATAAGTGTTCGGGCATAGCAAGATCTACGGCAGCGAGAATACTGACAAACTCGTCAGACTTGCAACTGAAGACACCAGAACCCTTTAGGTAGGCCAGTTTCAAAAAAACCATAAAACCAAATTCAACTTGTCAAGGCTAAACCGGCTAGTGGACAAGAACCGAGAATCCTGTCTATTGATTGGCGTTCTGACAGGTTGCTGCATTTTAAAACACCTGTCTCTCACTAAATGTAGAGGTCGATCCAACAAGCCCTAAATGTGAAAAAGACAAACAAAGGTCTTTTCTCTCCTTGAAAGTATGTGAGAGATAGAGAAGTTAGAGTTGAAGACCTTTCAGGTTACTAAGAGTTGAGAATTCTCACTTGAATAGATATCCTTACTTTCGTACAGAAAGTCAGATACGTAGGTTCAGGCAATACATAGAAGACACATTAGATAGCGGTAGCAGTAGTGGAAAAAATAACAAGGAGTCACTAAAAACAAAATTATGAAGACATATTTGCTAGGTCTCAGCTTCCCCCGGTTGCTACTACTTTTAATAGCGAGATCTGCAGGCGAAACTTAGAATTTGAAATATCACATTTGACAATTTCTTTTATTAGTTGCAACTAATACAGGACCTCCTTCTTCTTGGTGCTTGTACCTTTGGAACTGGCAATTCATGAAGGTTCCCAAAAAATAAGTCGCATAGTCAGTAGATTCATTGCGTACCTTTACCTGTACACAAAAAGTATAACTCAGCAAATCTCTAAGTTGAAAGCAACTTCAAATCAGAATAGATATCTCACTGCACTTATTTTTGACAGCGTATCTTGTATTCAGAAATCTTCAAATAGACTTTATGGATACATCAAAACCCAAGTTGCCTTAGAAAACGGTTGCAAACAAGGCAAAAGAGACTAGCATTAAGGCCGCCACAGACACGCATGCTTTTTCGTCACTTTTATAGTATCGCCTTGTCGTCAGTTTTCAAAGAGAAACATGGCTGACCACCACAAATTAGCAATCGCTGCTGCGGCTGTTTTAATAATACAAAAGAAGAAAAAGCAGGCAATAGGGAAAAATGCCCAAAAAATGGTTACTAATGAGAGCAGAGTTTACGTACATTAATTTGCTAAATGAACTAAAGTAAGAAACTCAAGATTGGTTCAATTATTTACGGATAAAGAAACCTCCAATGAATTACTTAATATTGTAACGCCACGTATTAAAAGAACACTCGAATGAGAAAAGCAATAATAATAAAAAAGTGATGAAGATTTGGAATTTACTTCTGCTATATGTGCTCAAGCTTTGGGGGAAATTATACCAGACACTTGTGCGGCTATTTATGAGAGTCTCTTCTATATAATAGTGTCTTTACCAAATTGGGCTTCTGAATGTCTTCTGCACCAATTCCAGATTTAAGAGAAGCATTGTACTTTTTTAATTTTTTTTGAAAACAACTCCGTAATGAATTAATTTTTTTTATTACGTCCATGCCAAACAATTGACCTACCGAGTTGATACCAAGCACACTTCGTTTTGCATTACAACTTAAGACTGTACAAGTAAAGCGACGAAAAAGCATGCTTGTCTGTGGCGGCCTTTAGATTCAGAAGGTTTAAAAAACTACACAGATCAATCCACCATCAGAAGGTTTCCTCAAACATATGTTTCGTTAAACAACTCGTTGTCGTGGAGGTGTAAAAGTAAAGCTACATTTAGATTAGCAGTATGGCAGAATCACATCATAAAGGGCGCTTCACACGCTCCGTCTTGCCTTAACACTTGGCTCAACCGACAACTCTCAAGATAAAACTGTAGGCTTGGAATGCATATACACGCACCGGCTTAACTTAAGACTTTTTCTCAGTTTTCTAGAAGTGTTTAGCGAAATTACACCATGTGGGACATTGAATTGCTGTTGGGTTAGCTCTAGCTCTAAAGAAAAAATGCAAACCAAGATCTAAGTGATCGAAATGGTGGTTGCTGAAACGTATTGGTTATCGCTGTAGATTTCAATAAATTCAGAAAGAAATTTTTGAGAATAATGCCTTAAATCGGCCATGATAACAATAATACTCACTTTCGATCGTTGCAAAAATAATGTTAAAACTGAGCTCAAAGTCGGTCATTCCATACACCATTCAGACTTGCTCGCATACTTTATGTAACGCATTAAAAATTTCAAGCAGAGCCGCGCTTTGCTCTGAGCAAGTGTTAAAACTTCTCATCCACACGCTCCGTCTTACCTTGAGGCCCGACTCTGCACAGGCAAATGTTAAGGCAAGACGGAACGTGTGGAACGCCCTTTACGAATCTAAAGTTATTAGTTATTAAAACAACTGGATAGTGCAAAAACATTTTTCAAACATACACTAGCCCAGAGAGATGAGCATTAGCATTTAAAGTTAACATATGTACAGCTACCAATTCGACTTATTATAATTTAATTTAGTTATAACACTTACTTTAAAAAAATTGAACATTCTTTGGGTTTAGAGAACAAGAATGCAATCCTGCTGGTTTGTAAGTCTTCTAAACTTCTAAACCAAAAACTACTCACCTGTGTCATAAATTATTACGGCTGCTGAATAATTAACATGCAAGTTTTAGAAGATGATATGCATGTTAAAAACCAGGAATGCCAAAGAATGTCGGCGTAAAAGGAATTATTGCAACTGTAAAAGTATAAAAATGTAGTAGGTACTATCAGCTGAATTGCTGAGCAAGAAACAAATTAGAATGGAAGAATCTTCTTCTTTCCCAGAGTTGCTGTTTACTCTAGATTTCAAAATGTATTAGGAAAGTGCTTATTCTGCATAGTGAACTGTTTGAAGGGTCCTGATTTTACTCTGTCAAAGGAAAATGTTTCCTAGATGAGAAAGAAGGAACGATGGTAGGCATGAAATATCACTTCCTTACAATGTTCAAGCTGAAGGTTGAGTTCCTGGTAGCTTAAAAGCTCAAGAAAGATTTTTTGTATTATCAATTAGGTACGAAAGGAATATTCACTCGGCATTACATAAAATTGAGTATTTCTTTGGGAGATACAACTTTGAAAATGCTTTCAATAGATACTCAACACAATATCCATCTTTTAAGTATCGTATTAAAGCTTCAGTTAACTCGGTTTCTAAGCTCTTGCAACTCTTAATTAGGAATACGGATCAGTCATTTGGAATCCTTTGTATACGTATAATTTGCTTCGTACAGAAATAATTAAAAAAAGGTTTTTTAACACATTGTAGATCACAGTTTACCTTAGACGAAGTGAGTGTGGATTGTAAAGAACTTTTTTTGGTCACAAAGTTTTCTTGTATGTAGTTACCGAAGGTAGTGTACAATATCTGTGGTTTTTGCATTTGAACACAAACAACGATGTCATAGACCTAGTAAAGTACACAAAATCCGTTTGCAACAAGATTACAAAAACTTTCAACTATGGGTCATTAATCTTTGTTGGGATTGTACCACACTTTTTCCAATCCATTTTTTCCAATGGTTTTCTCCAATAGTTTTTTTCTAATGGCTTTTTTCCAATCCATTTTTCCACTGGGCTTTTTTTTCTAATAGTTTTTTTCTAATAACTTTTTTCCATGAGCGCTTTTTTCCAAAACATTTTTTCAATATTAACCTAAACTAAACTAAACTAAACTAAACTAAACTAAACTAACCTAACCTAACCCAACCTAACCTAACCTATGGAATCAATATGAAGCTGTGTTAAAACGTTTTTCGAGAAGAAATAACCTGTCCGAAGGTTGTCACAACAGATTTCTAGTGGTCGTGGGAAAGAATCACACAGAGTTTATAATATACATGTTCCTCTCTGAACTTCAGACAGAACAAAGAGATACAGAAGCAATGATCCGTAAACTTGATATAGGCCGCCGCATCAAGAAATCGGGACCGGATAAAAATCGAAGAAAGAATCTACGATAGTTTCTAAATTTGAAGAGCGAAGGGAAAACAACAACAGTTTTGATACTATCAGTTGTTTGTTGATACTATCAGTATAGTTTTTGATGTACTTTTAAAAATAAATGTTTAAATTTCAAGATTTTCACTTTATTGAAAAAAAAAATATTAGCGGTAGAAATTTATAGTGGAAAAATGTATTATTGTACAAAATGGATTGGGAAACATGGTTTGGAAAAATGACCCCCTACGTTTTTTTGGAGTTGCGATAGTTGTTTTGAAGGTTTCGTTTTGGTTTGTCAAACTTGTTATTCTATAGACGAATAGGAATCTGTTTTACTTTTCAAACTATAGATTCATCAAAGTTGCAATTTTGACGTCCTTCAATCATAGGACCCATAAAGGGCAAAAAATTAGTTCAGCAGTATCAGAGAAGTCATATATGTAAAATATACAATTAATCAATATCGAAGCTTATCTTTCACTCCAGAATTTCTGCAAAGGAATTGGCATCCCCTGTTCAGTGGAAGAAGGATTTACACAAATGGCACTTATGGTTATGCATAGATTTTATACGCAGAAGTCTGAAATAGAGTTATTGTTAATTACTCAAATGACCAAAAGAGGAGATCGTTCTTTGCGTAGTTCCTGGTAATAATAGTTAAAGAAAAAGTTAATTGTAAAATATCTGCATTGCAGAAATTATTTATTAAGACAAATTTGAAAACCTTCGACCTTAGGATCTGGATCTGGATAAATAAATTCTCAGAAAGTAAACTGTTTATCTTTTAAAATGATTGAAGGTTCTGAATTGTTAAATACAAATTAAATTGCAACTTCCTTCGGGATTTCAATGTGTTCATTGATGCCTATAAAATGATTAAGTACTAGCATTGTTTAATTATTAATGTAACGTGTGAAAAGAAAATTAAATGCACGAAGGAAATTTCTAAGTCATCTTAAATCTGCAAAAAAGTTACACTTCAAGGTTTAAGTAATACATGATGACTATTTGATATCCATAGAACAATGTAAGAATACAAACGAAATTATCTCTTCCAAATCATTTACAATTAAAATTACCTACGGTCATTCCCAACTTTTAATTATTGCATATGACACAATAAAATTCTTGAGTACATAAATAACAAAATTACGGCGAACTGAGTCATAATAAACAATACTATTTTACCAACGTAAGAAGTTTACTCAAGGTTGTGAGCATTTTCTATTTTTGTTACGGCCACGAGTTTAACATAATTTAAAAATTTCTTTAATATAAAATATTATAATATAAACAATTCAAACGAGAAAAAGAATTATAATAAAAAAATTATTACATGAAAACAACAAACAATAGGAAAATGTATATTATTATTATTATTTTCAGTTAGCCTAACTGCATACTATTAAGATCCGTTACGATTTTTAAATGACAAACGAAAAAAAAACAAAGAAGTTGAAATCTTCAAATAAACGTGTCATCTTCTCATCCTTCAAATTAGTAATTCGGAAACAAATGCATATAAAAAAGAATAAACAAAACGCAAGAAATAATGAAAGAAAGACCGCTAGGTATTCATTTTTAACAGGTAGCTTCCTTTAGTTTAAAAACGAACACAATCAACAGCACACAACAAAACATTCTGAAAGACTGAGAGCGATGCGTAAATGCGTGGGAATCCGAGTTCAGTTCCCGTGGAAATAGGCTGCCTTGTAAGGTCGAACTTCGGCCTTAAATTCTGTGAATTTCAATTCGGCTAACATGAAAAACCACATTTTTTTCTCGTTGTTTGATCTTCCTTTTTTTAATGGATTGTTTTAAATTTTAAATTGCATCCAAGTCTACTTTTTTAAAATAAAATATAAAATAATGAAACTAACCTGTGGGTTCGACTCGCTAAGCGAAGAATAACTGGATGACCTACTACCAAGTGGTTCAGGACTCAAGCTTCCATAGGATGTTGTAGAACTTAGGGACACAGTGTCAGCTCTACTCCTATAAGGAGAAAGCTGCACGTGTTTCATCATCTGTAATAAATAAAAAAGGAAAATTTATTAAAGTCATTACTAACACCTTAAAGGTAAAAGGAAAACAGTTTTTTTAGAATAATCAGCCTGCAAATACAGTTATCATTATTCCATTATGCGTATCTAAAAGTAAAAGTGGTTTTGAAAAATAACCTGCTGTATGGGATTAAGTCAACGCATTATTATTCAATAGACTGGTTAGAAAAAAAAACATCGATTAGATTAATTTGTTATTATAAAAAGCGTTTTTTATGTACAGGTGGTATAGGTGCACGTTTTTGCAAATAAGTTGCAAAATTCCAATGGTGTTTGTTTGTTTTTTTTTATTTTAGATTGTGGAAAAACCAGTCAACCTTTAAAGAGAAATTAAAAATTTATGTCAACAGAAAACAGTTTTGTTTCAAATTTTCAAACCTTTCCTATAAGACACTCCTTATTGTTAGACCTTTTTCTGTTTGTTCTATAGTTTAACAAGTTAGATTATGAAGACTTCATTAATTGACAATAAAATTGAGAGACCATTTTGTCTCTTGCTTTGCACTTCTCAATGGTCTGCAGTAACGAGTCGGATATAATAATTAAAGTTTAACTGGAACTTATGTCAAGACAAATTTGCTAATTCCATTTCGTAAACTTTGAGAAAGAGACGAGACTAAACAGAGCAATCACTGGTATCTTGTAAAGTATGTAAGAGAATTCATGGCCTGTAATTCATTTCTTGCTAAGAAAGGGCAAGTTAGATTATGGCACTCGAAAACGTTTTGAGCAGATTTATGATCAATCAGAACATTGAATTTGGAGCGCCATAATTGAACTTGCCCTTTCTCATCAAAAAATGAATGATAGTAGTTATAAGTTGAAAATGTGGAAGTCATGCATTCTTTCTAATTCTAATTAAACTTTCTGTCAAATCAAGAACCCCAAAAAATACCCAAAAGGACAGAAGCTATTTTGTCAAAATTCCTCTTCTCAAAAATAGTATAGAGATGGTGGAGCTTGGTACTATATCAAGATTAAGTTTGCAAATTATAAAGATCGATCTGAGAATTGCTTTTCTTAACATCATCTTCAACACACGTATGTGCTTTAGAAAATTTTGATGCCCAAAATACTTGGCTTATAGTAAATT
This sequence comes from Ignelater luminosus, assembly GCA_011009095.1. Taxonomy (NCBI): domain Eukaryota; kingdom Metazoa; phylum Arthropoda; class Insecta; order Coleoptera; family Elateridae; genus Ignelater; species Ignelater luminosus. The sequence goes on from VTPC01090687.1 coordinate 274,994, forward strand.
ATTTATTAAAAGCTAATTAGAGAAAATTACTGTTTGAAATGCAAGATCAGCAAATGATGTAGTTGATGTTATTTTATCAGTTCAAACTATTAAAGAGAAAAGAAAGAAAGAAAAACCAGAAAACCAATGATTGACACTTGGAAAAAATTCTATTTAGAGTTAAGGCCACTAACTTTTTTTACACGCAGACTGAAGTGAAATCGTGCTATACAAGAGATAATTTTGAAGCACTAAAGAAACGTTGCTTTTGGGAATTGAATTCATTCTCCTTTATGTGGTTTTCCAAAAACCAACTGAACACGGACTTTCCGAAATAAACCACAGAATAAAAAAAATAAGATAATTTGTGATATGTGTTTTGATCTCAATAATTGCTTCTGTTCAGTTTTCAAATATCTCTCGAATTCTATTTTACTTTTCGGTTCCACAGAAGCCTTTCTTTGAGCTTTAGCAAACAAAATATTCGAAACAAAGAAGAACTTTTAAACACTGGTGTTTCTGAGGGTATAGTCAACAGTCTTAGAGCTTTTTGGATAATAATCTTGTTATTTCAAACCCATAGGGCTGTTGTGTGTACTGTGTACTCTATACCCCAATTTCAGTTGCTAATGATAGTTCTGAACCCTTAACTCACGACTCAATATTTTTCTTACGTAAATTCAAGCATTGAAGATAGCACTTTATTTATCTGTTAATAAGCAATACATCAAAATTGAATTATTCCTCTGGAAATCCCAATAATAATTAAACCTAAAACTATCTCAGTCTTACTTTTATTTTCCAGGAGTAAAAACCATTCAGTGACACCATAGAAAAGATTCTTAAACTGGATTTCTTAGAATGAAATTACAGTCAGCAAAAACAGATGATTTTAAAAATAATAGACGAGAGATAGTCTTTATTTATTTTTTTAAATTTCGTGTTTCTAAAATAGAAGGTTCAATCCAGACGTATTTTCATGTTAGATAATGAGTTAAGTAGGTAGAGCGTCTCTGACTTGACCGAACAACCAAGTAATTCTAACCTTGAAATCTTTTTTAGATTTCCTTTATTTATTGTAGTCTGTTACAATATAACAATAAACAATATACTTAATTAAGATTTAGTATGACATAGCGGGAGCTACATCCAGTGGTCAGCACTCTGCAATATTACACATAGTGAGTAAATAACTATGAGTTAGTTCCTAGTGGTGGAGAAATCCGGAGAATCCAGCCTTTTCAATCTTTTACTGCACTCCAGGTAGTTAGAGCGTAGAGTGGCGGTAGTCTCCTTAACAGTTTCAATGTTCAGATCATGATGAATAACAGAGTTTGGCACATACCAAGGCGCAGATGTCACGCAGGACCTTGGATTGGAATCTTTGCAATCTTAGAGTATTTGTATTACTGTCGGTGCCCCACATTTGAATGCCGTACATTCATACCGCTCGTAGTATAGCTTTGTAAAGAAAAAGTTTATTTTGCATACTTAAACTTGATTCTAGATTCATAAACCAGTACTTCTTCTTGTACAACATGCCTAGTTGTAATTGTTTGAACCATATGTATTTTTTCCAGTTTAGGTGACTGTCTATGTGAATTCCCAGATATTCCACATCATTCCTAACAGGTAGAATTTCCGGTTTATGGACATTTGAGAGCATTGTTCTTTTTTAACGTGAATGTAATGTGAGTCGATTTTGTACTATTTACCTTGGCATGCCATAGACTTAACCAATTTTCCAATTTGTTTAGGTGGTGCAGTATCGTCTGCCATCGTAGTATTTCTGGTGATGGGGATGTCTGCTGTGTACAGTACTAAGTATAGGGTTGGATCGAGGATACTATCTTGAGGGACGCCAGACGAGATCGGGAATAGGGAAGTGCAGGCTCCGCCGTGACTGATTTGGAAGAATGTGTCTGTTATATATGACTGTAAAATTCTGGATATAGGATGAGGTAGCTACGACTTAATCTTGCAACTTAATCGTGCAAACGCCTGCGAGACGTCCAGAAAGGCAGCTGCGCAGTAACGTTTGTTTTCAAGTGCATCACTTGCTGTTCTGATGACACTATGTACTTGCTCGATGGTACCGCGTTTTTGTCTGAAAACAAATTGATAACTTGGTATTAAGTTATTTTCTGCGATGATAGGTTCGATTCTATACATAAGGATTTTTTCCTTAATCCATCGTGCCAGACCTTGGCATCGCCTGCAAGCGTCCAGAAAGGCAGCTGCGCAGTAACGTTTGTTTTAAAGTGCATCTCTTGCTGTTCTGACTACCCTATGTACTTGCTCAATGATGCCGTGTTTTTGTCTGAAAACAAATTGATAACTTGGTATTAAGTTGTTTTCTGCGATGATAGGGTCGATCTATACATAAGGATTTTTTCAAAAAGTTTTGAAATGGTTGGTAGAAGATTAATTGGGCGGTATGATGAGGCTTCATTTGGGTCTTTGCCAAGTTTAAGCAGCATAATTATTTTAGCCACCAATTTTTAGAATCTTCTGGTAAATTATTTAGTACTTGACCCGTGATGAGATACTAACTGGGTGCTCTTTTGTGTTCAATTTTGCAATGGCTTTTATAATTTCACCAGTTTTTATTTTCTTGATTGGTGAACTTATCTGATAAGGGGTGTCTAGAATGTCAAGAATGGGTTTTTTCGTCGTTAGCTGGGATTTCTTTTGAATGAGATTGGAATACGAAGCTAAGTGTTTATCCTGCCGTCGTCACTTCGAGCCCAATTGCCGTCGCTTTTTCTTATAGGAGTCTTTGTTGTTGAGATTTTAGTTTCCTTGAAAGTTTCCAAAGCGAATATTCTTTGTTTTCACTGAAAGAGAGGTTTTCCAAAAAATGTTTGATGCCGGCATCTTTAGTGTTGTCTTGAGTTGTCGCGTTGCTCTGTTTAGGTTCATGTTATCTGTTGGGTCCCGAATACTTTGCTATTTTTTCCTTAGCTTCCTTTTTTTCACGGATCATATTGTTTATGTATATAGTCGGGATATGATCCTGGTTTTTCCTTATAGAAGCTTTCTGGAGTAGCAGCCCAGGCGGCTTTTTGTATTGATGTTGTTAGATGTTTTACTGCTTCGTCAATATGTTTTGTAGATTTAAGTGGCAGGTTTAAGTTGATTGACTTTCTTAAATATGTTCTGTTGGTTAATGTCGGCGGTCTATTGATGCGGCATAACTCTGAGTTCATATTAATGAGGAAGGGAGAGTGATCAGAAGACAAATCAAATGATGGTTCCATGTTTATATAGCTTGAAGAGATGCCTTTTATGATACAAAAGTCGATGAGATCCGGTATCTTACAACTATCAGTAGGCCAGTAGGTATGTTGGTCTGTAGTCAGAGTTGCTTGTTGGTTTCTATACTTACTCACAGAAACGCCCTTGGAGTGATTTGAGGCATTTTGGAAACTTCTGAAAGCAATCTAAGAAGCGTTTTGATAAGCAACATAAAAGCAGTTTATACCGCTTCCAAAGTGATTTAAAAAGGCTCTAGGCCATTTTGATTAGTTTGTAGTCACAATTGTTTGGCCGTTTTAAAGATATTAATTTAGAAACCAAATTTAGCAAAACTCTGTTTACCTAAGTATTCTGCTGGAATGGTTGAAGAAACTTAAAAATCTGTAATATCTGAATTTTGAAAAAATTCAATACCTTCAGAAGAGAAGGTTGGATCAAAACCGGACTGTCTTCTTTAGAAATGACAGAAGAAGTGTCAAATACGGCGGATACAAACAATCTTCTCTTATACTTTGGTCGAGATTTTATATTTAGTTAATGAGAATTAAACTGGGAAGACACTTTTTGGGTCTCTTTGGGGGTTCGGCTTTCTCTATGTCCGTGGTTTCTATTCAAGTTTATTACCCTATCAAATCCTTAAAAGTGAAGCTAAGTAAATACTTTACACAAACACTGAAGACGAGCATCTCCATCTATACCAAGCAAATCGGATAGAAATAATTAGACATTTTTGAAGTGGATAATTCAATCGGTATTATTAAAAGCAGATAACGTTATTATATGTTATTTAAAAGTATCACAGCGACGTTAACAACATATAATATACTGAACAATTTAAAATTCCAAATACCATAACGAGAGAAAGAAATTACTTGCTATTAGTGGAAAACCAGTTCAAGTTGTACAATATTGCTAATTACCATACTTGGATAAGCATAAAATCCTATTATACAAACTTATTGTGTGTGATATTGAAAAATAATTTTTTTTATAAAACAAGGAAATTCTAGCTTGTTTTGCAATATAAAATACACACAGCCTCAAGCCTTGTTTGTATATATTAACAGATAAAATCTACCAAAAATTTACTAAATTACAAAATAATGGTAATAATTATATCAAATTTCCTTTCAAAATATCAACCTGTCGATTAACAAAACATAAAATATGGTTTTTCTTTCCTTTGGCAGTTATTTACGCAAGAATTATGTAGTAGTAGTAGTTAGTAGTTTAAGTAGTAGCTATAGCCGGTGTGAACTAAATTCTTGTTCACTTGAAATTCGATCAATCTTGTGGTCTTGAAACAATGCTGTTGCGGTTAAGTAAAAATATGTGGGACGTCTGAAAGTTTTATGGAATGTTGTCAATGTTTTAAAAAATTACAGGATGTAATGGATTATCATTAGAGGTTTTACGTGAAACATTTCAGTTTTCCTTTCTGAAATGTTGCGTAATGAAAGAGAAAGAATATTTGCATGATTGGATGTATAAATAAATTTTAAGCAGATTGTATCTTTATACTTCCTATTGTGAGGTCAAAAAAAAAACTTCTTTCTCCCACTTATTATAGCTGATTTATAAAAAATGATATCATTCACACTTTAAGTAATATTTCATTAAAAACCTCATATATTTCTAAGCAGTTATCCTTGTAGTGCATTAAAAAATGATCTAACCTAATAATTCTACCACAATTAATAATAAACCACAATGGAATATCACGCATATACCGTGGCACCGTACAAGAAAATACAATAACATCGCACACCTACAGAGAACATCATCAATTTTTTTCTTCCTTCTTTTATAAACTTACCGGTACAGACAGACATGGTATGGGACTTATAATCTTTTTTTCTTCTATTTCGTGGGGTGGGCGGATTACTACTTAAACAGGTGTGTTTCTCATGGATTTTATAAAACGCGTTCGCCTAAAACGGCCTACGCTATCTTACCAAAGTGAATATTTAAACGTTAGGTTAGTTGATATTTTACAATTCTCTTTCTCTTTAAAAAAATCGTTAATAATGTTTGGACTATTAGCACTTTGGTATGGTTCATTTGTATTTACAAGACAAGTAACATTAATGACAAGTGTTCGGGTTTCTCCTGATAAATAATTATAGAGTTACAAGAGTGGATTTAAAATGTTCTTATTCCATTTATGGTGTTGCACTTTTGCTGGTTTAAATAACAGTCGATTTAATTGCAGTTCAGTTTCTGAAACAGTTTTTGCTTAAAATTAATTGCAGGATAAATCTCTTATCGTAGCTCACAATCTAACTCATCAAAACTGATATAAACCACGTTAACATACAAATTTTGAATTATATCAACTTAAAAACAGTAATGAAGAACATAAATTAAATAAAGAAATATAAAGCAAACATAAAATTTTGCCAAAGTAAATTAAACTAAAGTAATAAAAACACAGACTTTTATGTCTCCGTTAGACTAATAGAACACAAAACAGTATTTTTTTTTAGATTTACTACAAGGTCACGATTAATACCATCCTATTATGTAAAACAGAATCATTTGGTTAACTCGAAAAATTCTGAAATGCAAATCAGCTTCAAATTGTATTCTGCAATTGTTACAAGAGCGCTAACACCAATTACGCTCATAATACACGTTGTTGAATTTGCTCACATAACATATTCAACCGCATATGTACTTACATATAAAGCTTTTTTACAGCAACAACCTTGAATGTTGTATACATACAGGTACACACGTAACAATAGGATGCAATAATTTAAAGATAATTAATAATTAAAATATTATTCAATATTTTCTTTTTCCCGCTTATTCTATCAGATCTAGATATGATAGGTAGACCAATTTGTAGGTAAACTTCACTGAGCTATAGATATTTTAATTATCTATGACGCGTTCGAAGACTAAAGAAAAGGTTTAGGTACAAAAAGTATAATTTCCGTTCATTGTGACAGTTTTTCTACTACGTAATTAGTTTTTGTAATAAAACAAATACAACGATTGATGGATTAAAGCCGAGCCCTGATTAACAATTACAGGAGATGAATTTAATAAACTCACATGGCAACAGTAGCATTTGACCATATTCGCACTTTGTACAAATGGTAACCAGCAAGACAGATAATTACGTGATGTGAGTTAATTAACACATAAATAAACAACTTTTAAATGATAATTTTCTTTAGTCATTAATGTATAAATATTGGTTTTTCTGCAAATCTTTATTAGAATTGCAATTTTAAATTTAACACTAATATTCCTTTTTATATTAGAATGCAGGGTTGGAAACTTACCGGTTTCTTTGATCTTTATTTATTTTTAAAAGAGTTTTAAAATAATTAGTTTGATGTTTGAAAGATTCCTATTAAAGGATTTTAATTCGATTATAAGTTTTTATCAAAAATCAAAATCTTGATTTAGAGTTACGAAAAAAATGGAAAAACATCTCCATACGATTGGTAGTTTTTACATTTTTATAATTTAATATAAAAACAACAAATTAAATGAAACAACATCTTGTGTTAAAAAATCGCTTAAAGATCAAAAATAATTTAAAATCAACCATTAAAATAAATTCAAGGAGCCAGCAAGTTTCAAACCAAACACACTCGAACTATTTTGATAATGTGACTCTCATTTACACTTTTCTTTTTTACTTTCCATCCGACTTCAAAAGAAAACTTTTTAAAACCAGCAAATTTCAGTAAACAAATTAACAGAAATTGTACTGATAAGGCATAAGATAGATAATTAAGCCCCAACTAGTTTTTTTACATCAAAAATGCTCCAGCTTAACAGATATAATAAGTAGCATGAAGATTTTTCGCACTCGAAATTGTGAACAGCAAATAAAGTGATTTTTTCTGCCTACAGCTATAGCTGTAGAAGATATTCAAGGAGCAATAGTCGTATAGCTTGTTTTCATTGCAACTGAAAAGGATATTCCTGCCATTCCTGCTGTGTAACTGTAGACTACTTCTATGTGCTTTGAGAAATCAAGGAAGAAATGACAAATTTGCTGGTCTTAAGAGGAAGATGACCTAAACTCTTAAAGAATTGTTTAAGAGGATGCACGTTTGCATTATTATGCAAATTATGATGGTGACCACGTCAAGGAAGTAAAATACAATTTCTTTGTTTATCGTCACTTCCTTCTTCGTGTTTCGAAATCTACAATATAAAAACAAATAATATATAATTTGCTTAAATTACTTAAATCAACCTCGTTTTGATAACTGGAAAATATTTTCGCGGGCGTTGTACGCGTGCAGTCCCGGTTTGCATCTTGTGGTGTGGCGTCACTTCTTGAAACGTTAGAAAAACCAGAATTCTACGAGGATTTCTAAAATCGACAATCTTATACAAAAAATCTATCAGCAGACATTTCCTTAAAAAAGGTGATGATCTTGTAATTAGAATCATTCCATGAAAGAAACAAAGCAGAAGGATCTTACAGTATTCAATGTAACATGAATATACAGTGTGGAAACCAGCGACGTTGACATAAAGTAAGCCATAAGAGCAAGCGGAAAGGAATAATATTTAACATTAGTGGACAGGAAATATACACATCTAAAACTTTCGTTGAAAATTAACACTGATTTGCACTTGCAGAAATTCAAAATGGCAAGGTCAGTAGAATACATATTACAGAAGAACCTGGGTAAGTAAGAGTCAAGAAAGACAAACAAGGCAAAGACAGAAAGAATATTAGGTATAAATTATAGAGAAAAATAAAGAAAAAACAAAAGAAAAAGAATAAGAATATGGTAACATGAAGCTGGAAAAAGAGTCAGACATATTCAAATATTTACATTCACGTGCTGCGATGCAGAAGACAAATGGGAGCAAACTTTTTAGATTTTGTTTTTACAAATGGAAAAACAAAAGCAAAAAAGAATAAAGTAAGAAAACATGGACAGGCCAAAAACATAGAAAACTAAGAGAAGGACTAAGGAAAAGAAAGGGAAGAAAAAACAGAAATGACTTTTCTGTTGACCAAATTAAGACCAAAGAGAAAAAGAAAAAGGCGGAATAGAGATAAGAAGAAGAAAATCAACAAAAAAGGAAGGGTTTAGGGTATAAAATGAGAGAAAACAGGGTAGAAAGAAGACAAAGGAAAATAGAAGGGAAGAAATGGAAAAGCGAGAAGAATCAAACCCTTAACCTCAATTCTATACTACCTATCGATTAGTATGTTGCAAGTGAAGGGTCTTTAATTCTGTATCGAACTAGATATTTTGGATTTTTAAATTTTAAATAATACCAACATGCTATTCTTGAGACTGATACCTAGATATTGAAAAAAAACAGCACTTTTATTCTTAGTAACATTGTTCTTCTAAGTTTACTTTCTTCACTGTAAAACTTTTTTAACATTTCCTTGACTTTCTTATTTCTGGACAAATGGCCAGGATTCTAAGATTTTCCAGGTTGCTAGGCACCCTCTAAGCGTTATTCCATTCCGTATGCTCTTACGGCTTATCCTATGTCCACGTCGTTAGTTTCCACACTGTAGAGCTTGATTCGTGTAACTGTTACTATTGGCCCAAAGCACAGTTTTCATTTATTCAACTTTGATACTTTTGTCCAAATACTGTATCTACACCTCATTAAGCATTATGGAGGGTAAATTGCGCCTGAATGACATTTATATTATTTATTATCATGAAGTTAATGTAAATTTTAGTTTAACGTCCCGGCAAAATAAGTATCCCGACTTCCTTCAATTCAAAGGTTTGTCCAACATTAAAATCGTTTTCTAGAAGAAAAATTCTACAACTCTGTTTATTAAAAAAGCTTCTAAGAAATTTTCGGTTTCCAGAAGTGCAGATTCAATAATAAAAACAGAAAGAAACTGGAAAAGACAAATTAAGAATGAGTACCAAAAAAATGCCAAAAAATTAGAATTTCATAACAATACTCAGACAATCTTTTCTAGAAAAAGTTAATGGATCTGAGACAACGAAAGAAAAAAAAACGATAAAAAAAACATGTGCTATACCTACGACAACTCTTGGTACAGCCCACACTATAAGTATAAAATATTCGACAGCAGGAGCTACCAACCGCCACTGGCCTATCGATGATCCGACCGCATGCCTATGGGCACGTGCTGCGATTGAGAGGACAAATGAGAGCAAACGTTTTAGATTTTGCTTTTACAAATGGAAAAGCAAAAGCAAAAAAGAATAGAGTAAGAAAACATGGACAGGCCAAAAACTTAGAAAAGCAAGAGAAGGACTAAGGAAAAGAAAGGGAAGAAAAAACAAAAGTGACTTCTCCCAGGGCCGTATTTATACCGTTTTCAGTTTTTTTGCGTTTTTGACTTCGACGATAATCTAGCAGGAAAAATTATATAGAGCCATCTTTTGTTTCTTATTCCATGGCGCATACGAGGCTAGGAACTACACTTTTCTAGGATCTTGGAGAACTATTCCAGAAAGTTAAAAAACAAAGACTAATTACACACATCCTGTGGATGCATTCCCATAATACAAATATCAAATATTACATCGATCGAACCATCCGGACAGTTTTGATGGGGGTTGCAAGATTTGCAGAATGCCCGAACTGTTGCTGGAGGAAATTCAGAGTCTCTTGGTTTACTACCGGCAATCCGTTTTTACTGGTCGACAATACTCGCAAATCTACGTTGAACGACAAAAACCAGACCCCCGTATCCCTTATAGTTTCCAAGCTAGGAGTTCTCATAGGTTTGACTTGTCGCGCCCTCTAGCGGCCAAACTGTAGTAACTGGGAAATTGGTTCCAGCGGCATCGGACTGAAGTGAAAACACTCAATTGGGATACTAGATGCCTATGGACCCGAATTTAAATCTGTCAGTGGCAAAATTCTTCGGGGAGGTTCTACATCACAGCGCCCCTGGTCTCAGATAGCTAGGTTGTCGCCAGTCGTTTTTGCCCATTTTCGCAGCTAGATGTCACCGCGTTCGCTCTGCGCATGCAAGGATTCTGATGGCCTACTCTCTAAATTTGGTCGAACTTTTTACTCGGATATAGTGTTTTAACAAACTATCGGCTTTTTGACCAAAAACTGCTGTAGTTTGTACGGATAGAGTGAAAAACTCAAAACGATGTAGAACGTGCTTTCCACGAGGATTACCAAACAATTATTCAAGTGATTCGTGGCGCTCTTTTGTCTGCTGATGTTTTTTGACAAAATGATGAATTTCATCTAGATCGAGGACAGCCAAATTCTAGATATCATAACAATACACTCCTCCAATTTAAGGTTGACATCAGATCATCAAAAGTGTGCAAAAACACTTCCATTTAGGAAAAGCTGCTGGGTGGTAAGGCATAACTTGGATGTTTTCTATTGCTTCCAGACTAACAAATGTGGTACAGGTTTCAACTGTAAATCGAATCCAGACTGTTTGGCCAGTAGTTTCCGTACTAGATTGAGATACTGCAAGTGATTAAGAGCAACCATCTGGGAATGCAGTACAAACAGATTGATGCAATTCAAATGCAAGGCTCTTCTACCGTAACTGATTTCAGCACCGTGTTGTATGGAAAGGCACTATATCTGCTGATTTATAAAGTATGAAGTAACTTTGCATTCCCAAAATACAAAACGTTGTCTAAAGTTGAAACAGTGAACTATGCTGGCAGAAGAAAAGTGTACGTGGAATAAATTTTCTTTTATGTAAACACGTAAGGAAGCTGGTCGTCCACATAATGTGATCATTAAAGAAAAATGTAGATCATTTGAATCACTTGGACATTTCAGATCGTTTACCTATAATTTAGCTATCATTTGAAATTTTACGATTGGCAAGACGTCAAGTCAGAATGTTGGAATCCAAACAAAAACGTGCAAGAATATCCTCAACACAAGCCAGTTGGCCTTGTTTTTGATCCTCTTTTTACCGTTAAATAACAAAAGTTAACATCCTATACGTTCATTACCTTTTAGGTAAATCGCAAAATGCCTGTGTAATTAAAATTAAATACTTCCTTAATCTATCTTTTATTTATTTGTATGTATTTAATCTAAAACCGAAAAAATCCCAACATTTTTTCTAATGTAAACATAATGAAAACATAAAAAGACAAACTTATTATTATTTCAAAAGACAACTAACTTTGCAATTAAAATAATTGTTGCAGAATCAACGAATTTTCTTTTGTCTCATTTAACTGCTCACAGTTCACATAATAAAAGTAATTGTTGCCACATTTTTATTTTGTTGTTTAAATTAATTATTATTTATAATGCCTAATTACTTATTATTTTGTCTTTTCTGTTACAAAACTGCAGTGATTCATCTAAGTTTTCTTCATGCCGCATCATTGCAGATTTTCTCCAAATGATAACTTTATTATTATTATTGTGTCACGTCACACGAATTTAACGCAACGAGTTCCGCGATTTTCTTCACATTTCTATCTGTGAGTGTTCAAAAAAACCATTTTTAAGGTATTGCGACGTTTCCCATGCATTTATTTTGTATGTAATTGTAACAACACACAAAATGACACAGAAATTTTCCACGCTTATTTCACTAACGGATATTGCATTATATCAAATGGCAAGTGTTTTTTTTATGTTGTAAAAGTAGAATTAACAAGATAAGTGAGGAAATGTTCATAAAGCTCAAAAGTGTGAAAGCTAATAATTTTAAAGAATTTTTATAATTTTCTGCATGATATGAAGCGGATCTTTAGGTAAAAAATTTACAGTAAGAGATTAATTGATAATTGCGTCATTTTTAAATACCAAAGCATTTACTTCCAGGATGTATTTATTAATTATTAGAAATCGACCAGATGTGCTTGTTCTTTTTGTTTACCTGCAAAGTGAGTGGTACTATTTGATAAATTAATTATTCAGAAAATGCAATTCATATCTACGTTTATGTAGTATGTGTCCATTTAAATTATTGCGTATGCGATTTTAAGATTGTGTGTATGAGTGTGTAAACGCTAAGTATAGGATGTTAGGTAATAATGCAAATTACCAACCTAGATTTACTTAAAACTCATTCAGCAATTATTATTCAGATGTATTAGAAAATTAAAGGAAACAAATTATATAAAAATTCTTTAAATGTTTGTTCAGAAAGTAGTTCTGATCAGATCGTTATGGAATAAGCTTTTAGTACAGGTGTTAAGAGGAAGAAGAAAATATTACGAATAATAAGTTTTAGCCTCGACCTTAGGCATTATATGACCAGACAAAACAATGAGCTGATACAGCACACGATATGATGCATTATTAAAACTGATGATATATGAGGTCTACACCCTATATTATTTAAGTATTGTATATCGTCACGTATTATAATGATAAATAACGAAGGACGTATCAAGCAAAGACAATAACCAAAATATTGATTTACATATTGAGGCGGATTCGGATTATGTCATTGTCTTTCCCAATAATATAATAAATTTTAAGAAAGAAAAAATAGGACTATATTTCATAGCGTAATAAATGTTAATATTTATTTATTAAAATTAGTAATGAAGGATGTAGAACAACCTAAAACGAGTCCTTGCCAAACAATAAATAAATCAATAAGTAAATAAAACCAGTCTCTAAGAAAAACATCTAAAATCGTAGTTTCTAAATATGTATCCTCTTGAAATGATTTATTTAAACTCAGGAGCTTCATTTCCTCATTAAAATGACATCCTCAAAAATTGTTCTGTAGTTGTCATATTTGAAATGTGGAATCTTTACAAAAATATAATACAGATTTCTAGAGAAAATTAATTGCTTTTAGTGTAGAGATATTTTCAAATCTGTTACGGATGCTCTTAACACGCTATAAATGTCCTCTATAAATAAACAATAAAAAGCTGTCTTTCTAGAAGTTAATTAAATTCAAGATTTACTTCGATTTTATACCTTATTAATAACTAAATTTATTAGTAGAAGTAGAAAGAAAAATGGATATCAACAATGGTAATTATACAAAAGTTGGTCTCACTTTTGATAATACTGAAAGTGGTTATTTCTAGTACATTCAATTCACTTGCAGTTAAAGAGCTATCTCTAACTGTAACGCTCTATTCTGCATGTAATGTATTGAAACATATCAACCTGTCTGCAAAATTCCCATTGCTTCTGTCATAAACTACTTTCTTACCTACCATGGTTGGTTGGAAAATGCTATGGTGAAATTCGTTTGTCTGATATTTCCAAACTCACTTTTGAAAAACTTCAAAATGAGATCGAGACATCCACCAACGACCACTAACGCATTTTCCTATTTTGCTCTGTGTTATGATTATCATTCAACTCTTCCTTGTCCGTAACAAACATGACAATTATCTTCCATGTTCTTGAAGTTCTCATCGCCTAAAAGGACTCAATAATTCATAACAGAGCTTCTGCTCCTGAATCAACATTAAAAATCCAAAGTCGCGTTTCAGAGCAAATGAATCAAATAGAATTGTAATGCACAAGGACGTCCAAAATAATATTCCAAGATTAACTGCCCTAAATTTTAATTTCCAGGTATTTAAACAATTTTGACTTCTCCAGGATTTCCACGAAATCTTTCTGAAAACTCCGTATACCTATTCTAGCCTATTACTATTCAAAATCTGATGCGCACCCGGTACTTGTTTGCTGTGCAAAGATCAGTGCGGTAACTTGCGCTGCACATGCGCAATAGTACTTTCCAGTTTTATGTTTGTATAATAAGTTGCTCGTCAACACTGTCACGTTTGCGCGCTGCGTTGCTGCTGCCAAATTTGTTCCATGGCATTCGGTTTAGCAGTGTAAAGTTGTATGATGACGCATACAACTTACCTTGGGCAAAACACTCGAAAACGGAACGTACTGTTGTTGGTTTATGGTTTTTGCCAATACAGCGTATCTTCTAAAAGTCAGATTTAAACAATGAAGATTTAGCAAAAATCACTTCAAGAATCATCCCGTTCTTATTGGCGACTCGAGTCGTCTGAGAGCTTGTCATCGCTTTTAAGGGAAAATTGGGCGATTCGAAACCAACACGAAAGCCCCTCGGGCTTCAAACCAAACATATGGGGCCTTTCTAGGACTCCAAAATGACATTATGAGTGATCCTAAGACGCCTAAGACATCTTGAGCTAGCTTTGTTGCCGACGTAGGCATTTCTGCTGTTGTTATAATTTCCAGACAAAAATATTAAACTTCCTGACTTTTATTTATCTTTTCCAATTCCATGACTTTTTCTCTATTAAACTTTTTCCCTAACGTTTCCAGGTCTTCCCTGTTTACCAGGCAAGGGTAAACCCTGAGATATATAAACAAAGTATATCTTGCAATTTGTTTGAATACATTTTCTCAAATCATCTCCTCTGGAAGATCAAAAATGTGTTGCAGAATGTATGAAAATAGTAACATTTGAACATCTTCCTATGAATCGTCTATAGGGATTAATGATTGCGAAGAAACCAGTGATGAATGTTAAAGGAATATAACTTTGTAAAAAAGAAACTATTCTTTTGAGGAAGAGATATATTGAATTGCATAAACAAAAACAAAATAAATATCTTTGGTGTACAAGACCCAGCCCGGAATGACGGCCGCCTTCTACGAGTTTTTTGCCAATAAGCTTACGTCAACAAGGTTTTGTCGATGGGGTACATGTTTATACCAAGACACAAACGCGGTTAGCACGCACAGTATGGAGACCAGGCCGCCAAAAGCGTGCCACAGCAAAGGAATTCTTATTTGTTTTTGCCGCCATCAAATGACCTACTGTACGAGATCAAAGTTCTTAGTGGCTTCTTTGAGCTATTAAAGCCTAAGTCACTTGTGTATCCCCATCAAAATCAACTGGGCTATGTGAATAAAATGTATTAAATGCTTTTGCTTCAGATAATAAAGGATCAAGGATGTACTTTCTAAATCGATAGAAGCGAGATAGATGTGGAGTAAAAGCAGTTATTGTACTTTATTCACCTGGTCCGAATATGAATGTCAAGACTGTTAGGTTTTCGAAAACGGATATAACACATGTGTTGGCGTCTGGTGGTTGTGAATGGGCTATGATGAAATAAGCATAAGCAGGTTTCTTCCAACAAGAATCTCTAATAGACAATAGATATTTTTCAAAGTTCTCTGCACAGAGGGTCTTGAAAAAGAGGAGAACGTTTTGTAGCGAGGCCATATTCTGTATTGAGTTTTACGAGCAAATAAGCAATATGCAAGTCAGATTCCAAATGGCAAAATATAGTTAGTAACGCAACAAAATTTTAGTTTAAGGGTACTTTTGAAAAATTGATGCTCTTTATCTCAAACAACTAAACAAACAGATTAATCACTTTAACATGTTCCAAAGCGTGTTCCTAAATTGGAATCTAATTAGCTACGATCAGAAAGTCTTTTTCTACCAGAAAAATGCAAATTTGATTGTTCAAGATCTATTTCTTTTTACCTTCCATAGCAAATTCGTAAAGAAAATAACTTAAGAGTATTTTTTGCATAGTAACCACCAGATAACAACGTTTTCGTACTTTGTCATAACATTGATAGAATTTCTCTTGACAATATTTGTCTTATAATGTAAACAGAGAAGAAACTTATTTTCTCATTTTGTTCTTTAATTGGGCCTTAATTTTATAATAATATATAAAAGTCTATTGTTTGGCAGCTTCTTATCTGACGTCCCAATCAGTTTTCACATCGTTCAAACAAAAAGCGTTGGTTTCTTTTCATTTTTTTTATTCACCCTGTACGTTCCTCTTTGATGATCTTCCAAACCTTGATTTAGTTCATTTAACTATGGTATGGTATGGGATAACCTTTCAAATGCTCCTCTTTATTTTGGCTGCATAGATAACGATAAATTTTATTCTTTCGATGTGTGAATGTATCCTAGCAAATAGTTCTGGTTCTCAAAAGAGAAGCTATCAACTGCAACTATAATGGGCTTATTGGATAAAATGCGTCTAAATGAAGCAGAAGTAGGTGATGCAATTTTGAACAAAGAACAAGAAAAAAACATCGTATCGTCATAGTTCGCTATTTTACAATAACTGTGATAATCTTTAACGTATAATATATAAAGCAACGTGTACATATATCTTGTGGCAGCCGCAAGCTATTCATGGGACTTAAATAAATTCTCATATTCAAAAAACTAGCTAATTGTGTCAGACACCTTGTCTGATACAATGTAGATCCTGACAAGCTCCATCATGTTGTAATACGTATAAATCCATAAATACAAAGGAGGAGATAAAGCAAGGCGAGAGAAGCAAGCAAAAGAAGAAACTGTAAATACACAAATGTCAATCTTTATGGAAGTTGCAAAACCGATATTTCGTTTGTAGTAACAGCATTAAATCTTTATAGGAGAAGACAGTCTTGAGAAGTTTTTAGATACTGCAAAATGGATTTTAAAAACTCGTAGAGGCTCGTACCATTTTTGCCTGAAGTCTCTACGATTTGCAAGAACTCAATGTTTCGACATATCGACATTGCAATGCATCTTTGCATTTATAGAAAGAAAAGCCAGAAAGAGTTACTGGGGACAAGGTACAATTTATGACAGAATGGGAAAAGATTTATAGCCTGGCAAAGGGCCGCAGATTGCAAGGCCTACATAATATGCATGCGGGAGAGGCTCTAAACACCAAGACTATGGCAATGAGATTTCGCAAGGAAAACTCAAATACGAGTTAAGCCCTAAGAAAAAAAACATTATAGACGTTTGATGGAAAGCGAGTTGTCTTGGAAAAATCAAAATATTTAATTGATAAATACAGTTTGCAACAAACCCAAAATATAGTTTCGTGATATCTGTGAAACATCTTCTTTCCTTCCAACGTTGCATCATCAAATTTTCAACTGATAAAAAGTAGGGAAATATCAAAACTGGTAATTTCAATCTGATACACTATTGCTAATGGAAAAACTGATGAACCAAATACAAATAGAGAAGGAGGATTCTATAAAAAGATGTTCGACTACTGAAAGCCACACGATAAATGATTGCTACATCGGAATCGGCAGGATCATCTTTAAAAAGAGGGAATTTCAGCTACAAAGCCATTTTAAGACTCTAATGTGTGTTGTTTCCATTCTGAACCAACAACGTGGAAATTTCTTTTGACAAACAAATTATCAATGTAGTTGCACTGTCTGAATTTATAATTCGTATTAATTAGATCAAATCAAAACCTCAATGTAACTAAAAACCCTTAATTACGTGAGTATATTAAAAAACAAAAAGGGTACTAATTTTAAAATAACACAAATATTGCAAACTTAAAAACAGAAAGTATGCAATTTTCCTTAGTTTAATTATTTATTTAATAGGCAAAAGGAGCTATATTACATAAAATAAAAAAAAACAATTTTCCACTTGATTAGTTCTAATTAAAAATTATATTTTATGAAATCCATTACACTCTAGTATCTGACATATTTGGGTCGGCTTCTCTTGTTAGCAACAAAATTCCATTATCTTCACTTTAAAAATAATAGGTAGAACCTTCTTATAAAGGGACAAAGATTGCGCAAAGAGATTTCCTTTGAAACGACTTCCAAGAACATCATCCCACACATGTATCTATCTTGTTGCTCCAGCAGAGTTGCCACTCCTTCGAATGCATTCGAACGAAATCCAATTCTTTTTTTCTTTTCTTTTAAGAATGATGGTCGGTCCATTTAAACTTTTAAAAAGGAGATGCATTGACCTAGTAAATCATCGTTATTAAACGTACTCTAATTAAAATTCATATTAAGTTAATAAACTTTAATTATCCTGTAATGGCACGATTTCATGTTTGAAGGGATTAATTCCTATTTGTTGCAATTTAAAAGATTCTACGAAGGTAACCTAGAATAAACTGAGCCCAAGGCTTTTAAATACTTAATACACCGTTAAATCAACTGTAATAATTGTTAATTTACATAAATAATTGAAAGTATTCAATCTAATCACGTACTATTAAGTAGTAGCCACTGTCTGTTACTACTTTCGATGTCTTTTGCGACAGTCAATCAATCGGTGATTTTAACACCATTAACAAGCACTTTTGCAATTTATGAAAATTAATTCCTTTAAAATTACATCTCTCCTTTAGGTCAAGGCCTAAAATAACTCAAGTTAATTTCAAAACTGATAACATCTACATTTATAACTTCTGTTAACCTTAACAGCAATTAAAACAATAAAACAAAAAAATTCTTCCCAGGACGTGTCATTTCCCAAAGTGAAAAAAAGGAGGAAGAAGAATCCTTGAGTGTAAAGATGCAATTTTTTAACAATTTTATAAAACGCCAACTTAACATTTGTACAAAACACCAAGCAAAATAATATTTATAATGCATTTTTAATTTTTCTCTTTTGTTTTAAACGTTAAAACGCAACGGTAAAAATTTAAATTATTTAGTAACAGAAATATTTATAAAATTCGTGACAGAAGAACATGGTAGTCAACGAAATAATTAAAAAGTACAGATTATTCCTACGAAAACATAAATTAAGTATAAATTCCAATCTAAGTAAAGCTTTCCAAGTTCAAAAATGTGTAGCAATTAAAATTTTAATAGCATCGTCTCTTTCCCGACGTAACCGCTAATTTCCTTGATTTTATGATATTAGGTTAAGTTAGTGTATGAATAGTTTTTAATTTTGATCGAAGTTGAATCTTTGGGAATTTCTTTATTATAAATGCGATTTATTGAAAAATTCAAAAACAAGTTCAACTTGGAGAAAAATTAAATGGAAACTGACTTTCAGCTTTTCTTAGAACTGTTTCTTTGTTATGTTGCGTTAAATTACTTATTAAGCTGTTCCCTGAAAAAGGTGGGGTTTCACATTGGTTTTTCTTTCTTTCACAATTTTTATCATTGTGAGCCATGATATATAGTTGAATGCTCTATATGTTTTTACTTTCCTCTTAGTGACGTGCACACAGTTGAATGGTTCTTTGAATTTGTCTCCAGAACTAATAAATTATACTTACTAATATGTAGATTAATTTAAAAATTTTAGTTTTAATCACCTGTATTGAAATTATTCTAAAGGAACAGGTAACAGAGATTTTTTGAATCGTGTGATACCAAAGACATTATGCCATGTAATATGCAATTTAGAAGTTTTGCATCAAACATTATATTTTAAGTATTTGCAGATAGGTTAGTTGGTTTTCAATCTACGAACCGTCGATAAGAATAAAAATAAGTTTATACAGTCAGATTAGGACAGAGGAAAACATGCCACAATCGATATATACAAAAATAATAAAAGATACTGGGGTTCGTGTTCCTCATGAGAGCATCGCAAAAAAAAACAGTTTGGCAACCACTGGATTAGAGCAGATATAGAAGCTAAAAACATTAATTTCGAAATGTATACTTTTCTGTACGTGATGACTTCAACAACAAGAATACTTCTGCGGATAATCAGTTTAGCTGATTAACTTTTTTCTTTGACTCGTACCAATGGCCTAAAAATTGTATGCGATAGAATTAATATGCAAGAGTCGTTCAAGTCAAATCCAGCATTTTCTATGGAATGAAATAATACCGTCGCATCGTACTGGCTTAGTGAGTCAAGTGGTTGACTATGAGTTTGAATTTCCACTGACTTAGTAGAGGTCTTCAAGGTAAGAACTGGGAAAAAAGAGGGGAATGGCTTTTCATTGGTTGTACTTTATATACAAATGAGGTCATTAAATTGATTTTCTTTCTTTCTTTTCCTGCGGTATTCACTTACTTCATCATCGTTATGAAGAACCATGAAAACCTTAATGGGGGCGAGGATAGTCAACTCTTGAACTAGTACTAGGACATCTTGAGTACAAACGCAGCTCGATAACGATTAGGATCTCAACATTATATCCACCTCGCAAAGAAGATGACGTAGAGCCTGTTATTGAGCCACTATAAACGCACGCAACATCATTCGATAAGTAACAGCAAGGATATAGTTACGGCAAGCATTGAGCAAGCCACACCATAAGCTTCTTTCTTCTAATAATGATTAACGACTTAATGAGAACAAGTCATGGGAAGTCGATCTAAAAGTATGTACTGACTAAGAGAGTCAAATCAAGTTGTATAGAGACGGATCAGGTTTACAAAGGTATAGCAGAGCTCATTTGGGCTACTTATCTACGTTTTTACGGTAAGCTTCAAATGTCAGATATGAAACTTTTTGTTCACAATCAAGCTTTTAGCTTCTCTTTAATCAAACTAAACTATTAGCAATGAAACTTTCTCGTATCCCGCTTGATCATTAAAAGGTTAGTAGTTCCATCAAGATCAGCAGATTTTCTGTTGCTTATTTTTGCAAAAGCATTTTTATACCATTAGGAAACATATGATGCAAATAATTTCGAAAATATATCTTGTTTCTTTTGTCCTACAGACTCTTAAAGATTCTAACTTAATCTAAAAGAGCAACCTACAGCAGTCGACCTTCTCTCGTCCAAAGTGGTGGTGCAGTCAAAGACTAGGCGGACAAATGACAAGATTTAATTTGTCCGTGTAACAAAACGAACAAAACGAATCTGAAAATTGAAATTCTTTTTAATGGCCAATGTGCTTTGGATGCCAGTCTACTACTCTCAAAACATTAGATCAAAATATTTACAAAAAAAATGTCTTCGTCTAGATTTTGATTCAGTATTATCTATCCAAGTTGATTGGAAGAGACTGGGGTCGTCACACGTTAAGTTTCTGAATTTGTACGCCATTTTTCCTTGTTCTATCTTCATTAGAACCCAGTTAGTATATAATTGCCGTTCTTGGTTCTCCTTTTGCTTACGCCCAAAAGGATTTCTTGAGGTAAATTATCGACATCAAATGTGATACGGTTCAGATCTAATAGGCATCATTAGTCGTTTTCACTTTGTTTTTTAACAAATGTAACCTTTTTCCACTCGATTAATTTTGACCAGAGCGCACCTAACAAGCTTAGCAAAACCACTGCGAAGCGATGCAATTGTGTTTCTTGCTTGCTTGGCCGTACACTATTACCATGAGGTCATAATTCATTCAAAAACGAATGAATACACCTTATAGTTTTTTTTTAAATTTAACGAGATGACCTAAAGCTCTTGAATGACATGAGCTATTTTTAAAAATATTTGTACAATTTATGCCAAGTTTGCTTCCCTTTAACTTTATTAAAGCCATTCCGTTCTTGTTAACCGAAACAGGCCCGCCGTGCAGAGCGTGCACCGCACGCGGGCGGCATGTTAAAGGGGGGCGGCAAATACAGAGAGCTCGTCATGTTCATACTCATTCTCATCGATCAGTAAAGCATTATGAATATTGACAATAGTTTTTTATTTGTGTACGTTTACAGCATGCATTGTCTCGCAATTGTGAGATAAAGTACCGATACCAAACAAAAAATGATCGCAAATTGAGCGCAATAACGATTTTCTCTCCGCTACAGGCGCTGTTGATCTACATTAAATTTGACAAGTTTAAAGGCCAGTATTGTTAAATTGAGAGAAGGAGCCAAGCCAATTGCCTTCAGAGCGAGAGAGGTTCCGCGCACCCTGAAGGAGAAAGTTGCACTAGAGCTCAAAGCTCAATCATTACGAAGGCTTAAAAAAGCGATTGGGCATTACCACTAATCGTCGTGCCAGAGATTTATGGTTCAGTAACGAGTACGTCTGTGTGTTGATTATAAAGTAGGGGTAAATCGTCAACTGCAGAATACTCAGTATCCTATTCCACGAATTGATGATCTTCTCACAACCATGAATTATTTGGCACATATTATAGCTCCCTCGATTTAGTAAAACTGTGCCAGTCGATCAAGAAAGCGTAAAAATCCATACAATTATTACACACAAATGTAGCTATTTCTTCGGGATCAAAACTGCTTCTAATGATTTCCATCTTATTATGGACAAAATTTTACCGCATGTTTTGACATTATAATTTTACAGCCGAACCTTATCAGAATGTTATAAGAACTTACTTGCCTGCCTCGATAGATTGCAAGAGTACGATTTACATCTAAACAAAGAACGGTGCAAATTTATCAAGATTAAAGTCCAGTACCTTGAGAAAGAAAAAATTTCAAAAGATCCGGCACAAATGCGCCAAGACCATAAAATCAAGAAGGTGTCAAGAGATTCTTAGGAATGGTGACTTACTATGCAAAATTCATTCCGAACGCTTCAACACTAACTTATCCTTTGAGATTACTTCTACAGAAACATCACAAGTTCTTTTGGTCCTCGAAATGTGAAGCAACATTCATAAAACTGAAAACGGAGATTGCTAGTGATAAAGTTTTGACACCATTTAACCCAGATCTTCCAATTACAGTAGCATGTGACGCGTCTCCAACTGAAGTGACAGGAGTTCTTTTTCACAATGTAAACGGAGTTGAAAAGCCTATTGCATTCACATTAAGACAATTGATCAAAACCGAGATGAACTACAGTCAGCTCGACAGAGAGGCTCTGGCAATTGTACTTGCTCTAACGGTATAGCAGAACGTAATGTCCAAACCTTCAAACAGAAACTAAAAGCCATGTTAACTTCCCCGTCAGAACTATACTCAAAAAGTAGAATACGTATTAAACTTGACCTTCTGAAACCGTCAACAAAATCACACGCCAGACCTACCAGCGTTCGTCAATTAAGCTTACAGACAAGATGGTATCCGGCCAAAAATAAAATAACCCTCAAGTTCGGGATGCTCCATTACCATGTGAACCTCGATAGTGAGGGCTACTGTCTGAAAAGACAGTTGCTGCAGGTCATCGTCAATAATCCCTAACCAAAGAAACTGACGTTTTCTTCGCTTCCACAGCTTACCGTCCCTATGGACGAATCAGACCAGCTCCAAACGAAACCGGCAGAATCAACAGAAGGCCAGTCATTCTCTCAACCAATTCCGAGACGTTCGGCAAGATTAAGATGTATCCTTTACAAAGTTACCTTCATTTATTTCATAAACTAAAGGCAATGTTAATTCTCATATTTTAAACTTATATTTAATTCCAAAATGTCTCAGTTATTCAGTGCTGTTTGTTTCAATATTGTTTGTACTTTTATCAGCGTAGGAGGGTGTTATTATATCAACTCGCATTGCAATAGTAGAATAGATAGTGTGAACGCAATATGCAAAAGAGTGTGAACACCTCCTACGATGCTGTATACTATACAGGGTGTTCAAATATGACTGAATGTCACGTGATTGACAAAGTGCGACAAATATGCCAAAACTAACCTCTGAGATAATTAATTTTGTGCATATCGGGTTACATAAGCAACATTCTTCTAGTTCACAATCATCAGTTCTTATCACACTAATGCATGAGCTGTCAATAAATCTTTCAGTCATTAATGAACACATCGTATATCCTAAAATACCAAGTATAATTATGCATAAGTGTACATCAACTAATTATTAACTTTCGACACAATAAGTTTATAAGTTTGAGGTTATTAAAATTTAAATTTCAGAAAAAAGAAATTATTAATGCCTTAGTACAAGCCCAGTCAGGGATAGAGGATGGGGCTGGGGGCGGCATAGTCGGTTCTGCACCCGGGCGTTTAGGTGGCTAGCAGCGGGCCTGTACCCAAAGATAAGGAGACAAAGATGCCAAGTTTAAAACATCTTTGTTGCGTACAGACTATTCCGTTGCGGCCAGACCACGATTAGTAGAAAGTTCTGTGATGATTCAGTTTTCGAGATTCCGGCAAATGATATAATAACAGAGGAATATGAAGAGTAGAGATGACAGCTGTACCTATAAAATTTCTTTGCTATCAAGGGACAAGAACAATTATAATAATGTGCTCTTCCATAATGTAGAGGACCTCTAATGGTTTAAGACTGTTCTGGGAGGCGATTCCATGGAAAATCTAGACAAGATTAGAGATACTGTTGATATACCAAATGGCAGTGCCGTAAAGTCTTCTAACAACATACTATAAAGAAAAATTATTGTAAAGAATTACTTGAACGAATATTGGCCAAGAAAAAGATGAAGGCGATACTAGCAAAAACTGTCAAGGTTTAGAAAGAAGAACCAGAGTTTCTCTTAAGTAAATATTTAGTACCAGCATGTAAACTCGTTTTCTCTTAACTAAAATATTTTTTAGCGAAATCACTTTTATGAAATCAGACGAAACAGACTAAAAAACATCAATGCTTTGTCTACTAGTTCAAGAGATGATAGAAATAAGGAAATATAAAATTGAGATTGCTAGAGCGTAACAGAAGTGGGATTAACCATGATATGACTAGAACTATAATATTAGAACAAAAAATGATATTCTCTAGCAACAATTTGTGTAAGATAGATTCTCTTATACTTGGAAGCTGTCAAAAGTTATTCGCTAATACTAAATTTTAAAAGAAACGACTACCAGAAGTTGTTTCAGGTAAATATTGCACATTATCCTTATTTTAAAATTCAACATTAACGTCTTCTCTGTCCCAAACTGCTTTTAAATTCAAATATTGTCCATTTTATTATTAATAATAACCATAAATTTTATAATAAATTTGTATGCATACACGAGTGAAGGGTTTTATTAAAATATCACGTGATTGTATGTTCATCATTCAAAAAGGTGAGGTGGAGTATTACGTTATCCTTTTAGTGTTGGCGGCAAAGCTGTTGTTTCGTGAATGCACGAACACCTGTTAAATACACCTACAGTTTAATCTTTATAAATTATAAATGTTTAAATTTAATGTTGGTACATTTATCAAAATGTTATTACATATTACATAACTACCCTGTATAACATGACGTTTATTGTAAGGATTGTAAGGAATTCTCCAATATGCAATGCAATACCTGTAAGTTCTAATGTAAAGTTGTGATTTATATTTAAGAAATTCATCTTCCATGACTGTTAATGTTGAATCATATCTTAATTAAAATTGAAACTGATACGCTGGAATTACTTCCAGCGGGATGACATGGCGTTATTATTATTATTAACTGCAGTCACAGCTACTAGACTTGATGGTTTTTAAAAGTAATTAGGACTTAAATGAAGTACTAAGACTTAAAGTCAAAGATCGAGCTTTACAAGGCGTTAAAAAGGTCAATCGAATTATTTGTCTTGCGGTTCACTTTGCTACGGTTTTGAACGTTATCGTTACAATATAATTTTTCCACTTAATTTCTTTTGTAAACGACTGGCCAAAGTTGAAAATTAAGAAGTCCTTGGGTTGATTAAAACCATACGGGTCCATACAATACTAAAGCGTTAATTGATGAAGAAATTTAGTCCAAACTTCTAGTTTTCTCAATATAAAATTGGCATTAAAAAATAAACAATATAAAGGTGGATGACCTGCCGCGTCAATCTAATTTACTAGATGTGCAATACTACAAGAGTATTACGATACAACCACACCTACGCATCCCCCATATGTGCTATTTCATTTCTCCCCCACACAGAAAACGAGGGGAGCCTACGAGTAATTGACAAGAAAGAGGCTTGTGCGGATGGACGTTAAGTAATTGATGCATTTATCGGATATTACAACCACCCTTGATAATGTATATTAATAGTGTAAAATTCGTTTTAAATTATCTCTTTGATGTTTTCTCATTTTTAACCGTAGGTGTTGTTGCAACCAATAGAATTTTATTTTGATGGTTATTAGTGAACCGGATTCGAGAACGGTGCCTTATTAGAAGACGTTTATATTTATCGACTTCCCACTACTTACACTGAAATTAACACTGTAAATTTATTTTTTATTAATTGAATTAATAAAACTAGCGGATAATTGATATGGGTCTCGACAAACTACCCACCGAATTGATTTTTGTATGGGTGTCATTTACAGTGTTTCTTCAGTTTGAATAAACAGAATAAAAGATGATATATATACGAGAGCAGAAATGCAAAAATGGAAATTGCCACAAAGGAGAGAAAATACAAACTGACTTCCTGAGTCATCTCCATTGTATAGCACGCGTACATTAAATTATAAGCGAATACGAGAACAACATCTAAATTTATTTAATTGCAGGTCTTTAAATGTAATAACTTAAAGAAACAAATTTTCTGTACAATTACATGCGTTACGCTTCTTTTGTATGTACAGTTCTCTTGATCCGTTAATTTTGATCCGGTCACTTACATCTAACGTGAACCCTGAAATATTAGGTGTCATGTCGTTCAGTCACACGTCTTCTAATGTATTTGCATCAATACTTTGCTTCAGATTCTTCAAATTAAATCTTTTATCTAAAATCCTAAGACTACCCAGACACCATTTCTTGCATTTATGGAGAGGGTTCAACCATTAGACTTCTCTTCCCAAAAGGGAAGATTTTCATTAAAAGAAGTGATAATTTAAAGACCTTGAGTGAGATGAAATCGAATAAATACGGCACAAAATCATTAGTTGTCTAAAATGTACTATAGACGTATTTGAAATTGTGGCTCGATAGTTCATATCGGAGGATAAAAGTGAAGAAGAGAAAAAACGATAGACCTCAGGCGGAATCAGTAAAATCTTGAGCAAAACAGCAGAATGAAATTAAGACAGTTGGTATAAATCGCCTTACACGGTTTTTGGCTTAACATTAATAGTAGAAGGCACTTACGAAGGTGGTCTGAAAAGTTTCCGACCTAACAAAGATACAAGACATTTTTTCTGAAAATCTTTTTTTATTTTTCAACATAGTCTCCTTGTAACTTTACACACTTCTCCCAGCGATGCTCCCATCTCTGTAACCCGTCCAAATAGTACTCGGCATTTTTCTCTGCAAAATAATTGTTCACGAAGGTGATTCGTGGATTTTCGCCATGGCAACCGCTGAGGTGTGAGACGGTGCGTTGTCTTGGTGAAACAGGATTTTCTTTTTCTACAAATGTGGCCGTTTTTTCGCAAGTTCTGCCTTCAGCTTGTCAAGTAATGATGCATAGTATGCTCCTGTAATGATTTTTCCTTTTTGAAGATAATCGATTAAAATAACTCCATGACTATCCCAAAAAACAGTCGCCATCACTTTCCCAGCCGAAAAAACAGTTTTTGCTTTTTTTGGAGCCGGTTCCCCCTTTGCAGTCCACTGTTTGGACTGTATTTTTGTTTCGGGCGTATAATGGTGTATCCAAGTTTCATCTACAGTAATTAATCGGCGCCAAAACTCGGATTTATCTCGCCTAAACTGCGCCAAAAGAGCGCTGGAAATATTCATTCGAACACGTTTTTGGTCTAACGTGAGCAAACGCGGCACCCAACACGCGGACAGTTTTCTCATGCGTAAATGTTGATTTAATATGTGACAAACACGTTCTTTTGACATGTTCATAACCTCTGCTATCTCTCTCACTTTAATTCGGCGGTCGTCTAGCACCATTTGGTGAACTTTGGCGATGTTTTCGTCGGTAGTTGCAGTTTTTGGACGTCCCGAACGTTCATCGTCTCCCAAGCTCTTACGGCCACGTTTAAATTCAGCAGCCCAAAATTTCACTGTGGCAAATGATGGTGCAGAGTCTCCATACACAGAATCCAACTCATCTTTTATTTGCGAAGGTGTATTGCCTTTCAAAAACAAATATTTAATGACAGCTCGATACTCGATTTTGTCCATTTTCACAAAAAAACTCACATCAACTCACTCAAACGACTGTTACATAAAAACTGCGCGTCCAAAATGGCTGAAACTTTGGTGAGTAACTGACAACAGATGAACAACGAAATTCAATAGCTTTTATTTACGAGTGCTGCCATCTTCACGTTGAGGTCGGAAACTTTTCAGATCACCCTCGTACTGTTCAAATTTTTACATAACTTTTAAAAGAGGTAGTTAATGTTTATATTACATCGCTTGATCACGGTTTATAATCCAATAACTGTGGATTATATATTTTTCTAGAAGAGAATAAACTCAATAGAAAAATTATTTTTAAAGATTTAGTATGAAAGTAATAATTAATTAGATTTGTTAACTGAATTGGATCCACTCGGTTTTAACGAATGAACAAGCCGACCGGCATGACGACACGACTTCTCAACTTAGGCAAGTCAATATGATTACAGCATTGTTTAGATAACCGTCGCTTGCTGCAATAAAACCAATCTACTTTGGGCTTATAAGGCTACTAGTTCTCTCTATTTCCTCAATTACATAAAGGAGTTTGTCTCTTTTTTATTTTGATTGCTCTCCTCACAATAAACAAACGTAATAACTACAGTACTAGAATGAGGGCATGGCTTATTGAACACAGTCAGAAAGAAAGTCTCTTCAAAATAAAATTTGCTGATACACTTTCATGTTTGTTTGCTCGATGATTACAAAAGCATCTAAAATTACCCAAAATGAATGATCAAAAATCGTTTGAGATGCTTCAGGCTTGGAATAAATCAATTCAGAATTGATACATTCATAATAACTTGTGTTGTCCAAACAGTTCTCAGTGAGTAAAAAACGTTTTCAGTTCTAATCCACACTCAATATGTTTGACCTGAAAGTTTAAGTAATAATTTCAAGGTAGATTTGTTAGGTGCTCAAAATGATCAAAAATTTAGAAAAAATTGGTTTTGGGAATTTTTTAGCTTTTCTTGACTAAAATTGCATTGGAATCAAATCATACTTTTATCCAGAGATGATTCAAAGGGCAAAAGTCAAAAATTGCTTTAACCAAAACCAAAACTGAAGTTCTCAATTTTAGAAAATGTTTTAGGATACAATGTCGCAAATGGATTCGATATTTTGTAGTATCTAACAGCGGATATGAGCCTTAGACAAGTGAAAAAACGATCAAAAGCGTCAAAGAAGAAAAAGACCAAAAGCATAGTGCAAGTTACCCTTCCTGCACAACCTCCTTCAGTTTTGCGTTTTTTTTCTCCGTTTCATCGAAAAAAGAAAACGAGAAGATCTGAAATTAACCTTCGGTCTAATAACCAAAAATTATAATTCTTCTTGGGACTAAGATCTATAGTTAATCAGCTAATCTTTCAAGTTTTCACGATTTCATAACTAATATCTAGAGAAAACACTTTTGGTGTAGATTCATGCAAGATATTACTAACAAGGTAAGTTGCTGATGTGACAAAATTTTATTAGCGTATTAACTAAATTCTTTAGTAAAGTCTATAAATCGGAATCGGAATCGTGGAGTTTTCATTTCGGCCTGTCAAGCCTATTTATGTTGGTCCTGCTACTAGCCTTTGGCATGCAGCTTATTCACGATTTAAGCAAGTCTGGACAAGCTTGTTAGAAAGGTGGACAAATTGAAACCAGTAGATCAATTGTTTATTCTGACTCATGCTACATTTATCAGTATTGAACGAGACGTCCAATATATTCTTAGTCTTGATTTCATTCCAGCTGTAAGCCGGGACTCGGGATCGTGTTGGGCTTGGGACATAATACACGCGATCTTTCCACATGAACTGTACATATTATTCAGCCTTTTTTTTTCTTTTGTGGAACATCAAACATGGGTAAAGAAGGATTCATAAAGACCTGTTTCAAAGCAAATAATATTGAGTGTTAACACTGTTAAACCGGTCTAAAGGTGTATACTGACCAATGTCGTCACATGGAATTAGACTCACAAAGATACAGCAGAACCAGTTGGATTACTTATTAAGATAAGCAATGCATACGCATCAAGATTTGAATCTTTCTGGATCAATGATCTAAATCATACATTGGCTAGAATTTGTTACTGTAAAGGCAAATTTAGCAGCAGAAATTATCTTTAGAGCAGATATTCGATGAAGAGACTAATTTTGTTCTGGTAGTCAAATTGTAAAATATACAAAGGTGTTTTGTTGTTATACAAGCCAATTCGGCAATTTGATTCCAGGATGCCCATGTAGTGTGATCTAGATACAGCATGTTTCATTTTCATCAACATCTTCCTGGCCGCAGTGATCGGTAATTGCCGTCTTGCATTGAAAAGCAAAAAAAGTAAAATTGCATTAGTCAAGTCATTTTAGTTTCTTTGCTTGTTTTCGTCTTGTCCGAATCAACGTTTTCATATATTACTGTGTACAAAACAAGCAGGTGATTGTAAGTTATCTACTGGTATACAGAAAAAGAACAAAAAGTTTGCTGAATTTACGCTGAATCGATTGGACTCGACTCTATTAGTTAATAAACCTTAGAAGTCTAGGTCTGATTCTATCTCACTACGTTGGCTAACTGTACCCATTCTAACACAAACAAACATCAGATGACAATGGATATCATTCGTTTTAATTTAAATAGAAAATTGTTTCATTTTCTTAAATATATTAGTACAATTGCCGTTTACGTAAACAAATCAATTCTTTGGCACACAAATAGCATGCACTGTTTTCTTCCATCGCTTGATCTAAAACTCGATGAAACTAACCTAAAGCGTAACAAGCTGAAATGTAGCTTGGAGTTCTTTAATCGGTTGACTGCACTGTACTTACCAGAAAGCTTACTAAAGCAGTTTTGCGTATCGTTATCAGAAAATGTGGCAGGTATTGATATACCCTCTCCTACTAAAAATCAAGCCAAAATAATCAAATCAAAAAGTCGAAAATGACTCTATTAATCTAAGGTATCGGCAGAGAGTGAGGATGGAGTGCAATTGCTTTATTTTGAGCTCGAAAGAATAGAAACTGTCATAAAATACTTGGTTCTAAAAATTCTCCTTAACATAAGCTGCTAAAACAAAATTATTGGGCAAGGATGGGTTAGAAATGACAAAAAAATAATTTGATAAAATAGTAACGAGCCTTCTCTTAATGAATTTTTTGCAAACACCTCTTATGATACATAAAAATGTTTTTTAAGCAATGTATAGATGGCCAAGACGTAGTCCATTGCGTAATTTCATTTTTTAAAAATCTTTTTTAAATGAATTTCATGTATTAACCCTAGCCTAACACTTCTTAATAGGATGTTGGGTTACATCAGACAGATGGCCGCCGAAGGCGGCTTATTCGTAAATCGCAAAAATCTATAATAGCTTCTTTTAAGAAGGTTTCGTAATAGACTGCAAGATTTGTTATTTTCGATATTGATATATTGATGGAGAAGATTAATCATAGTTTTACGGGCTAAATAGATCTTTGTTACCATCATTTAAATACTTTGAGTTCCCATCAGATTATTTATAACATAAAAAAGAAGATTAAAAGGATTAAAAAGATTTTTCTCCCGTTTCGGATTTCAGGTAGTTAAAGATCTGATGGAACCTTCCTGTGTGGAACGGGAACAGTTAGGTTAGTATGCAGCTGATGAAACTGACCGCGCAGAGCTTTGTTTGGGCGTTATTTCAAAATTTGTAATTATAGGAGACAAAGTTGCTTATGCTTTATGAATTTAGTTTTGTGTAAAACACTAAAAAGGTTATTCTCCACCTGCACATACTACACATTTATAAAATAAGAATATTTGATTCTATAATTAAAATATTTCTCACAGATCACCTACGATATAAAAGCAAATTAAAGCTAAAAATATCTTTGGAATCTAAATTATATTTTGTAAGAATAACCCAAAAGTGTTACAATACCATTTCTGTATTTTTGCAAAAAAAACAGCTGCAAAAAAGGTAGGTGGTCATAACTGTAATGTGCACTCTTGACCACCTACATTGTTCAATTTTAATTATTGCAACAATTCGAACACAGAAAATTAAACATCCGTTTCATATTTATAATCTCAAGCCGTGATAATCATCAATATCAAATTCGCTTCAAATTATCATCACATCCTGAACATTTTCAAAAATGAATATTTCACGTTATTCGCACAACCAGCTATAAATTATGACATTAAAAATTATAACCTCCTTCACAGTTTTTGATATTGAAAGAATAAATTGTTTCCTTTTTGATTCCAATCCTGTTATTCTACATAAAAAAATTTAAATCTCCAAGTGAAATGATTTGTAAACTTCTATACGCAGGAAATACCTTTTTTTTGGTTGTGTTATAGATGGTGCGTTTGAACACCAATTATGTACAAACCTCAACTATGCATCTACTACCTTGATTATTCAGACAGCACTTAAGCGTGAATAGTTTTAATAAAAACCCAGCATCCTCTTTAACAATAGCTTGGCCCGTGCCTTAATTTAAATGATTTGGAGCAGTCTTGCGTTAAGTTTCTTCCGCTTGAAAATTTTGTATCTCTACCCCATGGAATAAATAAAAATAATAATCACTATCTAATATCGTTTCCGCAAAAGAAACACTTCCGTTTCCACGGATCTAAACTAATGGTCACAGTGAATGCTTGCATTTCCGTTTTTCACCCTACAGCTGATACGTAACCCCCGTGGGATTTGCTCTAGTTATATTTTAAAATTTACAATTTCCTTTTAGGTCACAAGCTTACCTGTGAAAATTAAAATACAAAGAAATTATGTCAAAACATTTTTGTGGTTACACCACCGGATCTGGACAATTTGATTGAATTTCCTTACGAAGGAAATGTTAATACGAACTAATTGGAGTTGGCGCTTGTGTAATTGAACTGAATTAACTTAAATTTTTGAAAAGGAAACAACGTAGAAAATTCAAACGTAAAACTATTATTGTCTTATTACGTAAGATTTCATAACGTCCAATTCGTTTTCTAATGGTATTAGATAAGCCTTTTTTTTATTTGTGACTTCTCAATTCAATTTTATTCCGTCGTTAAAAAGAGATAAATAAAAAGAAGCTTAAAATGAGATTATTGTATGACGAGCAAGAGTGTAATGAATGTCAATTTAAGCTCCGTCTTAAAATGTAATTATTTGTATACAAAGAGAACAACTAAATTAGTGATTAGTATTTTTAGACTTTTGATGTGTGGTCTTCATAGGGTAATTAACCTTTTTAAAACCCCCCTCACAAAACTTCGACATATAAAAAGGAAGTGTTAAAGTTTATTTGTGGATACAAATTGTAGTTTGTCAGAAAAGGGGAAAAGGAAAACTTTTATAGCGTCGTTTGCTCAAAGGGGTTATCATGTAATTTAATACTGATGGGTGCGTGTATGTTTGCACACCCTCTAATTTCGGCTCGTTTTGTGTTTAAACCCGTTACAAATTTAATTTCGGTTTGTTTATTGGAAAAAGATCGCTTTTGGAAATTGAAACAAGTTAACATTTTGCACGCACATTTGGTAAACACACCCGCATACCCGGAAGCCAAATAATGTCATTTCCGGAGGATCAACATGTATAGAATTACAAGAAGAATTTGAAGTTTTAGGTAAGATTTTGTTTGCTTCTGCAAAAAAAAAGTTGAATAAACTCATTTTCATTTTGACTTTCAACTGAATTAATTTTACAAGCTATAAATCAAGCTTGCAAGTGAAAATTTGACTAACAAGATCTGCAATGTTATTAAAGCTCATAAAACTATTAGTTATGGCGTAAAGAATTTACTGAAGTGTTTCGACAAGTTTGCGTTTACTTTCCTTTCTAACTGTAACGTATGGAAGCTTCAACACAATTTCTGGTGAAAGAAAAAAAAAGCAAAAAATTTGCTAATTGTATAAAAAAATTGACATGACAAGAGAAGAGGAAATCAGTTCGAACCAGAAAGTGCTCTAGTTAAGTTATAATAATTGTAATTTTTATAAATGTTTTTGCTTACGTGCTTGTTGCCAATTTACTTGTCACAAAAAGGTAAACTGTATTATTAACATCATTATCAACTTACGAAAAATCACGAATTCGTGATGGTAATTTGAGATATTCGGATATGTTTTGGAACTTCTGATAATAGTCTTTCCCTTGTAGTTTTCATTGCTTTATAATTTTTTCCTTTTCAATCTTAACTCCATGATATTTGCAAATCTGTTAAGTGTTTGCTGATAATGTAATTATTTGCGTCTTATCAAAGATCCTCTGATATTACTCGATAAAGAAATTCTTGTTTAGCCTAAACTGCGATTCCAAGTCGGTTATACGAGGGTTGCTATTTATATTTCTGGCCTAACAATGAAAAAACAAGTATTTATGATCGAAACTAGTTTTATTGTTTTTCAAAATATTCTCCATTAAGACTGATACACTTTTCCATGCGTTTAAACCAATTTTCGAAGCACTTTTTCCACTCTGTTTGAGGCAACTCCAAAATATGCGTTTTGAAACAAAAAACGGCTTCTTCTGGTGTTGAAAATCGTTGACCACGCAGTTTGTTTCTGATGTACGGGCATAAAAAGAAGTCATTGGGTGCCAAATCAGGGCTGTATGGTGGATGGCCCATCAACTCGACCTTCTGGCTGGTTAAATATTCAATTGTTTGAGCAGCGGTGTGAGAGCTTGCATTGTCATGATGAAGAATGATTCGCCTCTTCTTTGAAGTTTCCGAATTTCTCCAATGACTTCTGGCAAACAAATGGTTGTGTACCATTCAGAGTTGACCGTCTTACGTTGCTCTAACGCCACTGTTGCCACATGACCGGTAATGCCAAAGAAACAGGCAACCATTTGCTTCGATGTGCTTCTTCCGCGAACAACTTTTGTTGGATTTGGCTCGTCTTGAAAGACCCACACAGTTGATTGCTGTTTTGTTTCGGGCTCATATGCGTAGATCCATGATTCGTCACCTGTGCAGATGTTATGCACGGCCTTTGATGCACCTTTCGCAAATTTTTTCAACATTTCAATGCACCAGTCGACGCGAGCCTTCTTTTGAGCATTGGTCAGGTTATGCGGGATCCAACGGGAACAAATTTTTTTACGGCCAAATGATCATGTAATATCTGGTTGATGTTAGTCATACTAATGCCCAAAGATGCCTCAATCTCACGGTATGTCACATGACGATCTTGTTTAATCAGTTCACGCACAGCATCGATGTTTTCAGGCACAACGACAGATTTTGGACGGCCTTCACGGATTTCGTCCTGGAGTGAACATCGGCCACGTTTGAATTCATTATACCAGTTTTTTACAGTGCTGTAGGATGGAGCTTCATCGCTATGTAATGTATTAAGTTCATTGATGCACTCTTGTCGTGATAATCCACGTCGAAAGTTATGAAAAATAATTGCACGAAAGTGTTCACGGGTCAATTCCATTTTTTACTAGGGAATGCACTTTTCAATTAACTGCAAACAACACTAATCGCACTCAAATGACAAAATGTTGTGGTTGAGGTTATGTTGAACAATGTAAAGTTTACACCGGAAATGTCAGCTGACGCCTGGAGACAGTCAGTGTTGCCAAGGCCAGAAATATAAATAGCAACCCTCGTAGTCTCCTTCCTGACTTTTACTTACCCATTTAGCTCAGAATCTTCCAATTTTGGCTTGCGTCATTGCTTTCCATTTTTCTCTATTTAGGGCAGTTTTTATAGACAAATTGTGCAAAAAGTTTGATAGTCTCTCAGGTTCGTTGTATTTTGAAACTCTAGTCATATTCATTTTAGTCAAGATCCAAAATGCTTAGTCCCATCTTCTGACCTCTTGTTTATTATAGCTCTTCTTATACGGGACACTGATGCTGCTGAGATTCGTTAAACAGTAGAATATAAAAAGCACAATAATATTTACAAGAATATCAAGCATTGCACGCCTTCAGAGGTCTCTTTATCCAGTATTGATAGAAGCCTTGTTTACGTAAACTTTATAATATTCTTTTTCTTAAAAGGTTGACCATGCCTAACATTAATACAATTTTGTTCAAAGGTTGATCCCCACAATCACACAACAATATTGAGGTTCTATATCATGTTAGTATAACCTACAATGCAACATTTTTATCAAAATTGGTTAACTTTTAAGGGCAAATAACCATGAGCAGTTGTTTGCAGAAACGTTCGACTCATTCTCGTCTAACACGTTATTCTCTGTATTTCCTCATCCTTGTTCAGTTTTTTTAGCAAACTTTATACATGTGCATATTAAGATTAATATTTTTTTTATTTATAGAACGATAAACATGAGGGTTTGAGATGAGATTTGGAAACAAATTTCAAAAGATATTCTCTTATATACTATCTTAAATTGATATTGGTGGACTGCACTGTCTCTTTTATCTAAAAACACTAAAAATAGCGGAAATTCTTACGAAACACTATAACTTTAAAGAGAAATAGCCCGATATGTAACTTTCTATTTATTGCCAATAAACAAGCGAGCAGAGAGCCACTATGGATCCGGCATTAACCAAGATACGGTACACTTCTCGATAGATTTTGGACTTTTTCTTCGAATTCGTCTTCAGAATACCAAAAACTATTCATAGATATTCAGTTTACCTCTTTAGCTATTTTCAATTGTTTCGAAACGGTCGAGTTTCTTAGGTTCTTTTCAAATTAGACAATCAAATTAGCCGTTTGTGGGTACAGTCATGTAAACTTCTTTGTAGTTAAGACAAAAAAAAGAAAGATATTTTGCAAACACAAGCGATCATGGTCAAAGATGGAGAAAATCCGATTGTACGAAATACGCTGACAAAAATTACCAAAATCAGCAATAGTCGCATAATCAAAGGAAGAAAAAAGTTTATAATTTGACTTTGTCCATTTTGCCGTGATCTTCAGCAGCTAAACCTTGAAAGATAAAAATCTCATTCTACTAGTTCTGCCGAAATATTCCTAAATAAAACGCTTTGGTCCCACTTTGGTATTTTTCGAAACGCTTGCGAAGGAGAATTTGATTGACTGCAGATAGATAGATAGACAATAGTTTGCTGGTCTCTGAAGAAAGCGTCCCTGCTCCACCTTTCATGGTCACAGAAAACGCTAACGTCACTAGTGGTGGTTACTGAGAATTTCTGGCTATCACCAGACCAATATACATAATATGATGAGAATCCTTTAGTGGTTCTCAAAATAAGCGAATTGAAATCTGAACTGTGGGAGGCATATTCTCCGTCTCTATCTGGGTGAAAAATCTTTTGAAATCAAAAAGCAAACGAATGGAAGAAAGGGCAATAAATATTGCAATGAAATTCAACATGGGGTGTTTAAGTGCTCAATGCAATAGCTACCTTTCAGCTTCTTCGATTCATTTCCATCTCACCTTTACGTCGTGAACCTTAATAGGTTAAGGATTTCTGTTGAGATTTGACGTGGAAATTCCAGAGGAACACTTAGACAAATCAATTACCATATGCTATTAGTATCATGATCATTTGATCTCTATCTTAAAAATCCAAATACCATCTAGGTCCTCTTTAAACTATTTAAGTTCATTACTTCAATTTTAAAGCTAATTCAGAAACTTTTAAAAGTCAAGTAACTGTTAAAGTTAAAAAATGATTTTCGAAATACTAAAAAGAGGAAATAAAAGAAAACAAGAAAATTCTTCAGGAGCTTCTTTCAATTAAAAGCTATTGCCAAAAGAACAAACGCTGAAGATTCAGTTTTCGTTGTAGAAAAATACCGAAGTTATCACATTCAAGAAGTATAAGAGAAAGAAACAGCGCCAAGAGTTCACACCAATGTAGAAGCATAGCTTCGGCAAATGGGTTGAAAAAAAACTATGTCTGCCTAAATCTTTGAAATAACTGCCTCTAATTTGCTTTAATGCAAATCATCTAGAAAAGTGCTGCTTAAATATTGTGTACTTAGTTCTATTCTATATGCTCTCATTACAATATTTGATTTTGACCCTCTAACAATTTCTTTTGGTATATTTTGATCCTTAGCTTTGATTCTTTTTTGTGCCAAATTTACCTGTCTCTTTTTTTCTCCTCTTAAACATTTCAGCCTCATTCTATTACAGGCACAATATACTACTTACTACTAGGGAATCAAAGAAATCTTGATTGTTTTGCGTACAAGTACATTTAAGTTTGCGTTTGGCACTAAGACACTGGTACCATCAGAGCAAAACTTTGCCACCGACTCTAAGCTCAAATATATCGTTCTGCATGTCCATATCTCATCTAAACGTAGATCTCCTTTAATCATTCCATGCTTCTCCTTCATTTGTAAAGATGAAAAAACATAGGCCCGCTCAAGATTTGAAGCTAGAGAGGTTTTAGTAACTGCTTGTGTATGAATCTTGAATAATCATCATAAATTTCTTGTATTAAATAAGATCAGTGCCTACCAACTGATGTGCTGCGTAGGCAACAACTGTCAATTCTGTTTTGAGAAAAAGATTTTCAAACTGCTGTCACACTTCCGAATCAGGATTTTCCACAAATAGCTCTGTATTTGGTTACTGTCAATTGAGAGATCGACCGGTACAAAAGAAAAGCTAGACTAGAGCTTTTTGGGTCATATCGGAAAAATCTTTATGAAAATGTAGATAAATTTTGTCGTAATGGACTACTTCTGAAACTATAAAATGGAATTTTACCTAGACAACATTGCGAGTTGCTAAAGTCGTACAGTGTGCCTAGCAGTACAAGTGACGAATGAAACGACAACAGCAACAGAACATTCACAGAAGACACTGCAATAGTAGCAGTAGATAAAACTTAAGAGGAAACCGTAATTAACTATAGACAGCTGTTAACAATATCAATAGATGGATCAAAAAATGACGAATAATAAAGTTAAAGGAGAACAGGCCCCTACATCTTCACAAATAAACTGACTGAACATAGTCCCTCTAAAAATAAATGGCACGAACGTCCCATACCTCACATTGCGAAAGCCTTAGAAATGACCTCAGGTGTGAAACTTCGATGGAAGGAAAAATGTGAAGAACTGAGATTAAAATACGGAAACATGTACTGGATGTTTGGATGAAAATCTAAGATATCAGTGAATAGGTCCTGAAACCTATATGGGCCTACAAAATACTTACAACTCTGGGGATGTGTCAGATTTATATTGAGTGAATACGAGGGTCGTTTGAAAAGTCCGTGCAAAAATAAAAACTACTTAATTGTTTGGGGTTTTTCAACATAGTCTCCTTTTAGGCGTATACACTTTATCCAACGCTGCTCTAGTTTGTTGATCCCTTCTGAATAATAGGATTTGTCCAAGTCTGAAAAATAGCCATTCGTTTCTGCAATCACCTCCTCGTTTGAATAAAATCTTTTTCCCGCCAGATATTTCTTCAAATTGGGGAACAAATAGTAGTCCGAGGGAGCCAAGTCTGGAGAATAGGGGGGATGTAAAACGATTGAAACCCTATTTCCATTAATTTTGCGACCACAACTGCTGAGGCGTTGTCGTGATGGAAAAGGACTTTTTTGTGGGCCAATCGTGGGCGTTTTTCTTGCAGCTCGGTTTTTAAACGGTCCAATAACGATGAATAATATGCACCTGTAATAGTTTTACCCTTTTCCAGATAGTCGATGAGGATTATTCCTTGCGAATCCCAAAAGACAGTCGCCATAATCTTTCCAGTCGAAGGAACGGTCTTTGCCGTTTTTGGCGCAGATTCCCCCTTGGTAACCCATTGTTTAGATTGTTCTTTGGTCTCAGGAGTGTAGTGATGTATCCATGTTTCATCCACAGTGACGAAACGACGTTTAAAGTCCTGCCGATCCTTCTGGAACAGCTGCAAACCGTCCTTGCAACACTTCACACGATTTCGTTTTTGGTCAAGCGTGAGCAATCGCGGCACCCATCTTGCGGATAGCTTTGTCATGTCCAAATGTTGATGCAAAATATTATGTACCCGTTCATTCGAGATGCCTACAGCACTAGCAATCTCACGCACCTTCACTCTTCTGTCATCCATCACCATATCATGGATTTTATCAATGATTTCTGGAGTAGTAACCTCAACAGGGCGTCCAGAACGTTCAGCGTCACTTGTGCCCATATGGCCACTCCGAAAATTTTGAAACCACTTATAAACTGTTCTAATCGAAGGTGCAGAGTCACCATAATGTTTATCAAGCTTCTCTTTAGTCTCCTGAGGCGTTTTGCCTTTCATAAAGTAATGTTTAATCAACACACGAAATTCTTTTTCGTCCATTTTTTGAAAATCACTCGACTTCCTCGATTCAAACGAATGCCAAACACAAAGAAATAGACCGATCTGGCTGAAACTTGGTGTGTGTTCTTCCAAGAGATGCTACTAGCTAAACATAACCACGATATGCGCCAGTAGTGCCATCTCTCTGACTTTGCACGGACTTTTCAAACGACCCTCGTATAAAGATACAAATTTTAATTATTTGTAACAGAAAAACAGTTCTCCAGTTTGATAACACGGCTTTGAAATACAAAGAATAAAAGCGTTGCTGCATTCTATTCCAATGGCCATTTATGTGTAAGAAGACTAAAATCCGACCGTGTGTTGCCGCAGGCTGCTTATAAAAGAAGTTACAAATGAAGCGAAGCTACTAATAAGAAAGTTAAAAGTGTCTAGAACAGTTTCAGCCAAATTATATTCCTGCGACACCAAACAGGTTAGATTTGGGTTTTAAACATCTCGCATACTTTCTCCAAATAA
The DNA here is from genome assembly GCA_011009095.1 of Ignelater luminosus. NCBI lineage: Eukaryota > Metazoa > Arthropoda > Insecta > Coleoptera > Elateridae > Ignelater > Ignelater luminosus. The sequence goes on from VTPC01090687.1 coordinate 315,466, forward strand.
TTTTCAAAAGTAGGTCTAAATTCTGGAGAGAGATGAAATCATAGTTGTGACCTTTTACATAATCTGTGGCTACTTAAGGGATCATTTCTCTTCCCAGCTTGTGACGTTGAGCTTGAAATTATATTCAAAAGGAATTTTGCTGCACGTAATACAAAATTTTAAAAACGATGTTTACAAGTTTGACAATTTTTATGCGCATTCTTTTCATTTTTATATTTAAGGAAAAACTAGAATGGGAAGGCAATAATTTTAGTAATTCTTGCAAAAACAGATTGGGTATAAACGGGAGTTCCTGTAATACAAATAACTGGCCGTAAAGGTCAATTCCGATTTGTAAAGTTTTGTTAAACTGTATCATTTCATGAATCTCATATCATGTTTCTTGTACACTGCTGTTATTCATAATCATATAAATGTTCATTGACATTGGTAAAGTTAAGTGTTTATAGGAAAAAATTGTATTTAAGTAATTATTCTTAAAAATAGCTGCAACTGACGGAAACGGGGTAACATTGAAACCAAATTCCCTAGAAGGAAAGGCTACTAAAATAAAATAAAAATTAATCATTTCTGATAAGTCTTACATGAGGAATTTAAACAATTAAATTTAAATTAAAGAAATTAATTTCCTTTTCATGTAATTATCATATACTTTTTAATTCATCACGGAAAAAGATTAAAATATTTGTTTCGGTTTGTTTTAATAACTGCAATTTAAAAAAAAATTAGAAATTAAATTTTTCATCAAGGAAGATTACCCGTAGAACTATAATTGGGAATTCCCAAATTAAGCAAAATTGTTTACAAGTAGTAGTAAGACTTATTACTTAAATATTTAAAATGTTTAGGTAATTATCTTGGTGGAATAAATTTTGGGAATCCTGAAGGGGAATTTTCTTGAAACTGTAGATACTCTTAACAAACCTCATAATGCAAATTTCACCATGGCTGCTTTCTCTTTAAGCAAACAAAATTCAATAACAAATTACATAAGCTCTGCTTTTCGATTTTTAAAGCACTTCTGATGAGTAGGTAACACTTTTATATATAGCCTGCTTTAAAAACTTCCAACTTGCACGACCTTATCAACTTAAATCCTGTTACCCAACAAGATGAAGAAACCACGCGTAGTAACACTCACGTTACCTAAAGTCGTGCTAGGTATTTCCATGAAACGATTGCACGACGGAAAATTCGCCTTAACACATACCGGTCAGCGACGAGGCGTGCGAAAGCACTTTAATGATGGCATCCTTTTTCCTTTTTCGAAGATCTCATTTGAATATACTAACAAATTAATACCGTAAATTTTTAATAAGTTGTCAATGTGATTATACTAGTTAAATGATTCAAGTCTTCTGGAATGCGATCTTCACGTTCATCGGTAGCTGCGCTCCGTTGCTCTCACCTTGCCTTGGGCTGAGGAAGTTACTGTCGTCTATATTAAAACGCGTTTCGTGTGTGTAACTATTCCACTGCCTATAATCAAAATCTTAATTGTTATTAATTTAAATCTTTATCATTTGTGGTAAATAAGGGTTGAAAGCAGGAAATAATGAGGCAAAAAAATGTTAAATCATGATGCGGTTTATTCACCGACAGAAAGAACAAACCAGTTAGTGACGAACTAGGATGAATAATCACGTCTGAATGGAGGAACTTCGCAATACCATAAAGATCAAAATCTTCCGGTTCTATTATTATATTTTTTTACTACTACGTAGATTACAACAACAAGAAGAAGAAGAAGGTTTCGTTTTTAAAATATGTAAACGTCCTTTAACAACTTCGCGGTCAGCGGACTTTTCTCCATGGTCTGAATGCCGTTTCGCTTGGTGGAGTTTCCTAGTAACCAAGACATGTCATATTCAATCCTCTTGGGCAGGTAGGTGTCCGATAGAAAGTTTCGCAAAGGTCTTTGGCACCATAATAAAAATAGCAATAAAAGAATTATTGTAAGTTCTTTTTATTCTAAATAAAAATGTTTAAACGGTAACTATTGAATTTGCACAGTCATCTCTAAAATGGGCACGTCTGAAATGAAGTTTTGAGTTTAAAGGACCGAAATAATTTTTTTTAAATTAGTTTATCTTTAAGAGTTAGGAATTTTAACAACTTGAGACGATCATAAATTGAAAATTCAAAAATTGAAACTTCTTGGTGAACATTAAAAGAGAAAACAATCTGAACAATAATCTTAGCGGGCATGTAGAGGCTAAGACCATTACTATAGCGAAATAAATTCTTAATGCAATGCAGTAATTTGGTAACTCGAATAAACTTTAATTAAGAATTATACCACAGTTCAAGGTGCCAGACGTCGTAATTTTAAAGTAAAATACATTAATAAACTCGGAATCTATCCTAAAAGCCTTTAAATATGTACACAACTTAAGAAAAAATGCAAATAAAAATGAAATGTTATTAGGATGTGCCCAGGCGTTACACAATCTGACTAATGCTGTATAAAACAACGGCCTAGGTAAAACTATTAATGTTATTACGGAATGTCTACTGCCCAAAAAGTTCCAAAAGGACAAATAGCAACCTTCATATTATATTAAGGAACTCAAACTTATCCTCTTTCTAATGTGATATTTCAAGCGTCTCTATACAATTCCACTAGCAAGGTAAGAAAATATCCAGTATTGCTCTCGGTTCTTACTCCTTTTTACTTAGTTTAAATGTGCCAGCAATCTGGTTTTGATGTTTTTGACATTTGAACTAATTTTTCTTACTTTAGTGGCTGCCAATTATATTTTATTTCAAGCTTGATCAAGACTGTTGGTTTTACAATTGTTAGAATTGAGAAAAATAAAAACAGGAACTTGTGATCAAAAACGTTCTTATTTTGTGCAAAACCACTGGTTGTATTGCCTCTCTGGTGGCAGCTATCACATTTTTTCTTCTATGGCATTTTTCACTTTAGGCTAACAGAACAACTTTTTCACTCTTGGTCGTGTGCCATGAAGAAGATGCACAGCAAAGTTAAAGCAAATACTGCTTTTGGTTTTTGGTCGAGCTTGTCAACCTACAATCAAGCATTTTGATGTCGATCAATTTATGAAAACGTCATTTGGTTATGATAAAGATGCATTGCTCGATAGACAGAAAACAGTTCCGGTAGAATCTCTCTTCTAATCTGCAACGTTTGTCAGAAATAAGTCTTTGGTTCTTATTGAACAGGTTCTGATCAAAATGGATATTGCATCGCACCTAGAAGTAGACAGTTTATTCCTTTTTTTTAGATTTTCTACATTGGCCAGTCTTCTTTGGATATACTGACAGAATAATTTTTGTCTTTTTCTATTTTGTCGTAACCATAATAATAGAATTCATCACGACTCCATAATAGTAATATTAATAATAAATCATAAATGTAATTCTCTGCAATAACACAAAAAAACAACGGGATGATAAATTAATGAGCAAATAATAACCGTCAGTCTTCAAACTGTAGTCTGTCTAATGGTTACAGTCTCTGTGCTATATAAGTAGGTATCATTATTAAATGTCAAAAACTTTAACAAATTCCTTATCAATCAAACATTTCTATTTCCTTTTTTATTTATTTCATCTTACTGTAAATACTATCGGTTTTACTACAGATTTATAATAATAATACTTTTCTATCATTAATCATTTTGAAGCAAAAATTATTTTCTAGTCTAGATTTCTTGTTATAATGTGATATATCAAAGCTTAAAAAAAAAATTACACTTTATGGTTTGATGATCAACTTAACTCACCGACCATGAAAAAGACTGAAGTTTACATCTGCTTGCACTTTACTCGTCTTTCACAAAGCGACTGACTGACTAGGTATAATTTTACATAAAAAACTTGTACCTTGCAATTTGTTCTATATGCAACTGTAACACGTTAATTCCCCTCTAATAGCAGACCATATACATATAAATAGACCGATACGCTTTTTTCCTAAAAATATTTGCTAAACAAGATCTTTTTATAATGGGAACGAAAAAGAAAAAGAGTTCCTTGCATGCTAGAAGACATCCTTGTTATTGCAGCTAGCAGAAGTCATTAAACTACAATTATGTAGAGTAATCCATCTAATATGGCCAAGCCATCTTTAATTATTACTTTCTGTAATTTTGAAGACGTAACAAGTCATTTGCAAGATGTTTCGAAGAAATATTTTGTTTTTTCGATTTCGATTAAACGATATAGACAGACATTTAAATATTCGAATTCTAGAAAGTTATTGGTTTTCAGAAATAATTACCATTAGCGGTTTGAAATTAATGTGTAAACGAATATTTAAAGAATTTGTCACTTTGGTGTTGAGCTAAAACCGGTTGCAAAACGGAGTGAATTTAAATAAATGACCTTTTACGTTATTGTATTATTAAAAGCAATTTTTTGCGCAAGGATTGATTTCACAGAAAAATTATGAGTTGCTTTCATTTTCATATCAATAAAAATTAATGTGTAAATTGTTGATGAAATTGTTTGATGAAAACCCTAAAGCTATTTTTTGCCTTAATTTAATTAGGAAATCATATAATAAATTATAAGAAAAAACAAGTTGGATACCCGAATCTTTTATACCTCAATCGACTTTTGGAAGACCTATAAGTGGATCAAATTACTTTGTTGGCATTGACCGATGTGATATTACTTGAAACCTAAAAACCTAATACAGTAAATTAGTTGTAAAAAAAAATTTTCCCATAGAAAAATCTTGCTTGATCCAACATTTTCTTAAAATGCTTTTTAATGGATGCCGCAAAAACGGATTTTTGTAGAAACTAATAATTTTGCTTTCTAAGGACAATCTTGGCTGAAGTCATTATGAATAACAAAACGATTATTTCACAATTTCCTGAAAACGTTTTAACTTGTGTCCCTTGGTTTGCGTAAGAATTAAAGTGTTATAACTGATAAGTCACAACATTGCAAATACTGACCGCCACATTTAGGTAAATCAATGGCTGGACGTTTTAATTGTGGTTATTATTGCAAATAGGATAATTCATTAAATAACATGTTGTTTACCAATATGAACTTCTTTGTAAATAGCACTATAAGATCTATAAAGATAATTTCGATCTTAAATTCCTAAAGTACTGTTGAATTCTCAAAAAATAATTCAAAATACTTGATTTAGAAATTCTTGTTAATTGTAACCATAAATAATTTTGTATTGCAACTATATCATCTTTAGCAAATCTTAGTCATAGCAAAAGTTCATCGAAATTCTGAGAGCCAGGAGGATAAAGTCTATTTGCAGTGACAACAAGAAGGACTCGGTTCCTCTGACAAAATACACGCAAGCAATCATACGGTTCGGACTTCGAATGCAGCTCTTGATTCCTTCTTGAAAATCCACTGTGATGTCTAAATATTATCCTAATCTAACCCAAATTATTGCTTTTTGTTTATTGAAATCAACGTCCCAAAAATCTAGAAAAATATTGGAGCTTGAATTACTAGATTCTTTGTGTAATATCGGAAAATATATATCGGATGCTGATTATGACTATTGAGTCATTTGCTTTTATTACCAAGACCACATTATAAGGTTCACATCAAAATACCTTAAGCCAGTAGCAATCTCACTCTTCAATAACTGTTGTTTGATTTCCGATTCTTCCAGAAATATTTCTTTTGTCCAAGCAACCAAAAGATTTTTCTCAAGTACCGTAGATCTGTCGAAATCGAGTAAAATAATCTTAAAACTCTTTTTTTCTCTTATTTTCTTCCTATCGACCTAGATATGATGCCTTGAGCCATTTAGTTGAGTAATTGAGAACAAAAATGCACGAGAGTAGGATTTTTCGTTAATTCTTGATCTGAGTTTTCATGAATTTATTCAATTTGGATTCCCAGATTCTTCAAGTTCTTAACAAAGCATTTCAATTTTAGTTGACTGCTAAAAAAGAGTCGAAAATGTAAAATCAAAGATCTGAAACAGTTTGCATTATAAAAGCTGTTTTTTTTTGTTTTAGTTTTAGAATTTTCTAAAGAAACTCTATACTTTCAAGCTATTTAGCAAAAACTAATTTTTTTTGGAGAAGGTAAATCAAAATTCGGGAGAATTCTGAAAGTTCCATAAATGCCAAAGGAGGTGTTTTCTAAAATGGCGACTTGCTACAGTGAAACAAGGATTTAAGTGCATCATGGTCTAGGTATAGATTAGCAAGCGGCTAGTAGACCAGCTCTTAAGCGAAATGCAAACAAGCACCTTACTCAAAAATTCAAACCGGGGGTAATTTTGTCTAGATCAACGAGCACCAGTCACCATGTCACGTCAAGATCGGTTTCAGTGGCAAACCAAAAAGTGTTGACCATAACAAGAAATATTCCTAATCTTGTTGAGTTTATTATTCTTATAACTTCATTTCATTTAGACTTGACTATAATAACATTTGTAACATTGGTTCTGTATGACAAATGTCTGCAACTATGCGACATCCCCAAGGACTGGAACAACGCTCTAATGGTTCTTCTGTTCAAGAAAGGGGACAACTCTCAACTCAACAACTGCAGGCCTATAAACCTACTCTCAGTATCATACAAGCTATTTAAAAAAATAATAACGGAAAGGCTAACAAATAAATTGAACAGTTACCAATCATGCGAGCAGGCCGGTTTCAGGAAATGCTTTAGCACGCTGGATCACCTATAGCCAACAAGAACACTGATTGAAAAAAGCGAACGAGTGGAATATGAACCTCTGAATGAAATCTCTATAGAAATTTGGTCAATCCTAAACTCATTGAGCAACTGACGCATAGATCACAGGTGCACAACGCTAATCCAGAACATCTATAAGAGAGCAACTTTCCAAGTAATTGTAAAAGAAAAGAGAGGCAAAATCAAAATTGACAGAGCGGTCAGACAGGGCGATACGATTTCGCCAAAACTTTCTATGCTCGAACTTGAAGACATGTTCAGAGAACTTAATTGGGAAGAAAAATCCCCCCAATAAGGGGATCTGGAGGTTTTCAATTTTTACACCATCCGAAAGAGCACGTCAAACTTAGTAAGGGAACCGTTTGTTTAATCGAAAAACACCTATATTTACATCAAACCTACCCAATACCTTAAAGGCAAACGTGTTCGATCAATGTGTCCTCCCAGTATTCACATATGGTACGGAAACATTGGCCTTCAACAAAAAAATACTGAATAAACTCAAAGTCGCACAACGATCAATGGAAAGAAGAATGCTAAAGAGACATGATAACAAACGAAGAAATCCGAAGAAGATCAAAAATGACCGATGTCGCAGAACATCTTGTAGACTGAGATGCAGGATAACAGATGGACTCGAAGAATGGTAGATTAGAGACTATGGACAAATAAAACAAGCCGCGGCCGCCCCCAAACTAAATGGCACGACGATATCAAGCGTATAGCAGGCTCGGACTGGATGACAACGGCACAAGATCGAAATAAGTGGAACAGTCTAGGGGAGGCGCAGCTGAAAATGATGATAGTAACATTTGTTTACATGTCTATGGCAGAGATTGACTGTTCAAAGTCGGTGAAATTGGCGCACGTAGACGTAGTTTGCAGGTGAATCCCTCCGGAATTTGGTCTACGATGATTAGAAAACAAATTATGAGAACAAATCGTGGGATACTTTCTTAGTCTTTCTTTCTTTCAGAAACGACACCAAATCCATCACAAAAAGACCATAGATATTTTGGATAGTTTCTGAGATACGTATTTAAAAAGAAAAGTTTATTTCTCATCATCAACCTCTTTTTTTTTAAATAAGCGGAAAAACAATTGAAAATTGTTTTGGATAGCTCTTGTTGTCACGATTCTAATGATGTAAACATGATAGGGTTACTTTGATTTTTTTAATGCTATAAATTAATGTTTTTGTTTTTGTGCGAAAGGACTTGATTTCTGTTAAACAAAAGCAAGCTGTGAAAACTGCAATATTCTTTTTTTGAGAAATAAAAGCAAATTCTTTCATGTATCTCCTTCTGTTTTTTTGAGTAAGTCATTGCAAAGCATTTATCAACATTAAAGTACAATTTACTGTTAGGGTTTGAAATACTTTATCTTTATTAATACTTTAATGTAATCATAATACCTACCGTCGTTGTTAGTGGTATGTGAGACACTATGTAGATGAGAATGACTTGAAGAAAGTGACATGTAAGATGGCGATAATTTTTGTTAATTAATTAATTAATTAAGTTAATTAAACAAAATCCAAGAAGCTTTTTATTTCTTCAACCCAAAATATTAAGATTTACTCTCCTATGCCCATTTATGTATAGAATTTAAATCCGACTACAGATCCTGGCATTGTTCGATAGTTTCAATTTCTTTAAACATTTTCAAATCATCAGCATATTATAAAAATATTTTGAGAGATATCATTTATAAAAAGTAAAAATAGTAATGGGCCCAGATAGAGCCCTATGGAACTCCAGATGTAACCCAGAATAATTCCGATTTCTATCCCAGGCGCTCGACGTATTGCTTCCTTTCATACAAATAAGATTTGGTAAGATTTAATAGTTTAGTGCTGAATCCAATCCATTTCGCGATTTCTAGAATTTTACCAAAATCGGCAAGAATTGTTTGCTTTTTACCAGAAAATTTTCCTGTTTACAAATTTGAGAATACGGTTCTCTTATCTCTTGCTGTAATCGAAAAAAAAATTCTTAAAATTGCATTTAGGGTACATTGCCGTGTTGTCTAGCGGTAAAACAAGACAAAAAAATCATTCCACTGGGTTTGCAGATATATTCCTAGGTAGAACGAAATCCCTTGGTTCCATTTCGATATCTTTCGGAAATCCAATCGCGACATACGCAAATATCGAAGAAATAGAGATACAGCGACTCTAAATTTGATTTTGACGAACTTAAAGAGGCTCGTTCTTCTTTCCGGCTTTTATCAGGAATGGCTCTTCACCGTATCTTAATTTATTTTGTTTTATTCAAATTTCTGGATTCACAATTATTTGAAACGAAATACATAAATTGATTACTGATAGGTGATTTAATGAATGCAAAATATTATCAAATTAAAGTTTCCATAAATGTCTAAATAAATTAAATAAATTGTTTGGAAAATTTATAATTTATTCTCTCTATACCTAATTTAATTTCGTAACTTCGTCCTTTGTCTGGTTATCAATAACTTTAATCAGTTGTATATTCGAGAGCTAAAAATAACCTTTAACTAAAAATGAATCTCTTCTACTTATTCTAATTCTATATGAGTAGTACTAGAAAATGACTCATAAATAATTAATCATACACATTGTGTATGTGTGTATATTACTACAATAGCGGCAAACCACCTGCTAGTAGTGTTAAGTAATATTTAAGCAGATTTAAACCAACACATAAAGAAAATTAAATTCGGCTTAACAGTATTAACTTCGTAAAAGAACGCTCAATACTGTTTTCTGTTTAAATTGCAATATGCAAATTTAAAATTCCTATATGCATACCAAAATAACTTTTATAATCAGATTTATTGCCAATAAAAATAATTCTGATAAACTTCACTTCTTTTATTCTTTCTTGAAATTTTTTATTTTTATTAACTTTTCGTTTATTTTTGAAAAACCGAACATCTGGATTTTACTCTAGTTACTTTGGTATTTGACTAAAAACAATTAAAAAAATTTAAATTTTATTCAAGGTAACCAGGTATGTAGTTAGTAGATAGAAAACGTGAGAAATTCTTAACAGATGTGTTCGCAACCTTTTTTTAAAAAATGAAGAAATTGATTTCCTTTGATTTAATAATGTACTTCGATAAAATCCCTACCTTAAGGCAGGGAAATCCTTTAATTGACTCTTTTTTATTATTATAATTCTAAACGGATTGAACTTTCTACTATTATCAGCTTATTAGGTGTTGATTAACTTTCAATTTTATTGTTTAATTCTAACAATTTTCAGGCCAAAGTCCAATTTAGTTAAAACATGTAAATAGGTTGCAGCGAGTATTAATCAGAACTTCCAAGAAAATGTTTAATTATAATATTCGTAATTTGCGGAAATTAACGTCAAGTTGTGGTCACTTAAAAACTATAATAAAATATCAACCAGTTTGTTACAAAAAAAAGAAAGCGCCGATTTTAATAGTATGTAGTTAATTACAATCTTGTTAACAGTTGTCATACTAAGTAAGATTTAAAAATGGACCGGAACATTTCAAAGACCTACTTGTCCAACGATTTGTGTAGTATTTTATAGGATAAGAATTGAAAGTTGCACGGATTCTGTATTTAATAACAAACAATTCACTTGACATAAAGGTTATGATCTTAAATGGTTTTAATTTTTACTTTTCTATATTTAAAGCGCAAGCTAATTGTTAAAAGATTCGAAAGCCATGGTTCATTTGAGCGGAACACCAAATTTTATTTCTTTTTCTCATTCTTGCTGATGTTATCGGCCTTCTTTTACAGTTAAAAATCATTAATATTATTCGTTTGTTGTAAGAAAAACTCCAATATGTTATTTAATTATATGATAGGTATACATATTCCGTTTTAATAAAGATCGGCGACTTTTTTGATAAAATTGCTAATAGTATAATAAATTACTATTAGTTGAAAAGAAATCATAACGCTTATTAAGCAATTTTTTTAGATGTCCGCATCCACGCCAAAAAATGACCTCCAACTGTGGATTCTAAAAATATAAATTAAATAGTAGTATACTACTGAATGGAATCTTCAATTTTGGACAGCCGTTGATAAATTACAAACTCATTAAGAGACTTCCTTGGGAACTGTAGTGGTTTTCATCTTTGCAAATTCTTTTTTGTCGCTCATACTTTTTATTAATTACGTGATAAATTAATTAAATTAGTAGGGATGGATGCATGCACTGTATTATGTGTTTTTTGTAGTATTCCCATGTCCCAGCTCTTACGTTTTCAAGCCGTTTCTGTTATATTTAAGTTGAAGAGTTTCCCATTCCTGCTCGATTTGCATTCAGATCTTCTCTACAAACAGTTTTAAAGCTAGACCTAAATCAGCAAAAAAAAAGTTAATTACAGTTCCAAGCCTTTAACAAGCTCAGGTAGCATGGTGGAGAGGGAAGATGGCGTCTCAATATTGTTCTTCATCTTCTCTCCATTGGCAACATGTATACTTGGGATCAATTTCAGATGAACTTCTGTTCAAACATGTTCGATAAAGAAGATTTTGGATTCAAACCAGTCTTTGGCATTTTCAATAGGATTTCAGTCAAAAACTGATCTTTTGAAGAGTTAGATACTGAGGGCGATTCTTTTCTGATGTTTATTAGATCTCTTCAGTCGTTCATTCCAATAGAAAATAAGTAAAGATTTATTAAAATCAGTTGTTCGAAACGCTCAATCGTTTTTGGACCCTGTTGAGATGGTCTCTTACTATGTTACTGTTATGAGCAGCGGCGTCGTCTTGCTGAAAATATATCATCTGCCGCAAATTTAAATTAACATTCTCAAACAAAAGAGGTAGCTGATGAATTAGAATATTTCCAAGACAATGAATAGGTACTAATGGTTCCATAAGATGGCCAGCTCGTTCTCCGGATTTAACCCCTTTAGCCAGCACAGCGCCGGAAACTTTACCAAACGTAACCACTGCAGCCTTAATTAGTCGCTATCAAAAATGTATAGAGTGTGATGGAGGAGCTTTTGAACACTTAATTTAATTTAATCTCGCTTTCACTTTGAGGTATTTTGTTTTCTTTTGAGTTTTTTTTATTTTAAATTTGACTTTGAGGTATGTTCTTGTGTCTTTCAATTTGTATTAAAATTTTTGATAAATTAATCTTTGCTTATTATATTTATACAATACAATCTTTTACATCTTTGTGTTAAATTTATAAAAATCATTACTTTCCCGAAAAGTAAACCAGATCGATTGGTAGCAGTTATAAGAAAAGTTATCATAAACATGTCGCAAATTCCAAAAATCGAATAAAAAGTAGGGTATTCCTTTTAAAAATATGAAGTTAGATAGCACCACCTGGCGGCGACGCAATTAATTTAAAAACTTGTTATCACAAAATATGTGCACCTACCTTACATTTATAACAAAGTTTTCAGAATTTTAAAATCTGCATTCGTTCCCGAGATATCGCGCTGTCCCATTCCTTGCTGAACACACTGTATATTCAATAATTCTCAAAAGGATTTATTATATGGACCTTCTTGAGCCATCAGTAAGTAATAGTTGAACAATCATTCAATTGCTTTGGCCAATTACAGTACAATATAAAAAAAACTTTTCTTCTTTCTCTCGGTAATCATGAATGTAAGAAACACAGCGTAGTTTCAAGTAAATACCGAACCACCAGGTCATTGTTTACATTCCAGTTGAGAAGAAGATAAAAGAGAATTAACAGATACCAGAATGGCTCAGGAACAGTAGCAGCAGAAGTTTTTGCAGAATCATTAGAAAGATCTAGCCAAAGCTGTTGATGCAAGCCAGGGTTGGTCTGTAAATTTATTGTGCGCTGATGCAACTTCAAATTTTTGCACCCTTGCAACTTCTCTAGATCAGAGAATTTACAGCCAAACTCTTAGTATATGAGTTTTCTTCAAGTGACGCTTGATATACCTAAGCTGAAGAATTTTTACTGCAGTTTTGGTTGGGCTTTTGAAAACAAAAAAAAAAGATGACGTATATCGAGAAGATCAAAATGGATGCCCAATTTCTATTAAAACGACGATCCTCTCTTTTGATTCCATTTCAAACAATCAAATAACAAAGAAAAAAAAATCATTCTTGGTAGTCGGCAAAAATTGTTCATATGTTGTTTGGCAAAATGACCATCAAACAGGTAAGAAATTGGTTCAAGAACAAGAAAACCGATTTTATGCTTTGGTCTTAATCAATTGACGATTTTACGCAATTTTATTTCCTCGATGAGATATTTTTGCAAAGATTTCGTCACGCGAGCTAGAAATCACAGAAACAGCAAAATCTTATAATGAAACAGCTGCAAGATACACGAAATATTAGAAAATATTTTATGACAAATTCAGAGACGCTCCGCCGCTTAATTTAACGAGAATTTTGCCATTAAGGATCAACAGAGAACGACTTTCCGAATGACTGCTATTGGAACTGTCCAGTATTCCAATTGCATTACAATTGTCTTGAGGTTAGAAAACTCTCTTTACCAACTTTGACAGAATCAGCCTACAACTCAGACGTCGAATAAAGTCCGTATTAGCCTTTTTGTCCATTCAAGAAAATGAGCGTTTCTGAATGCGCCCAAATTATCCCATGAAAACTTTTCTCCTCAAAAAGTTTCATCATGTAAACGCAATACTTGTTTTTGTCCCACCTCGCAGTCTTGTACCATACTATTGTATCTATCGTCCGTGCATCAGAACTATCTGTATCTATTCCGTACCACTTGATTTCTAAAATGAAAAAAAGCAACATATTCTTTGCCAATTTTTGCGCCCCCGTATCTGTCCGATATGAGGCAGTATACCTTGCCGTAGTTGAAAGCTTTGGCCAGATTCTAAAATTGCGAAAGGAATGGAATCCTTGAAAAGCATCAAAAATTAACTCTTTCATTGACAAAAAGAGCTGTTGATAGTTTCATCAAAAACTGTGCCCAAGACAGTTAAGTCTTGACATAACACGGCCTCTACTGAGACTATTTTTTTCTACATTCTAATGTACTATTCTACCGCATATTGGTTAAATCTAACTTATAAATATAATTAGTCATAACTTTGCTGATAAGAAGGATAATTAGGATAACGAATTTGACATCAGCAAAAACTAAAAGACTGCAAGATTCTAACTCAGCTCAGTGATATTCTCAGGCAACAGTTGCCAATTTGTCTTGGTATTGGTGGTAAAATTGCATAAGCCATCCATCACTTTATTTTAGAACGAACTAGTCATAAAATTTACTGTAAATATTCATAAAGAAAAACCTTCGACCACATCATCGAAGTGAAGATTGCTTTCGCAAGATAAATATTGAAGAGGTATATCCAAACTAGAAAACCATAAAACAGCTAACTGGAAGTTCGCTCAGTCATATGAGTTGTTTATCAAAATGTTTAGAGTGTATAAGGACAAAAGTTTTTGGAAATATGCTCGTTTTATTTTTCGGCAACTTTGATTACCAAACGGTGAACTATCGGATTGTGTCTCAAAAAAAATCAAGAAGAATCTAACCGCCCAAGTTTGTAACTTTTAATGAAAATCAGTGTTGAAAAGTTTCAACTAATGTCTCAAATGGTCTATACTGAAAGAATCGTGCTAGCATGAACTATGACGACACTTTTTTCCAAGGAAAGTGCATTAATACAAATGTACAGTTTATTTAACAAAATCTTTAACTCGAGCTCGTCTCAACTCCTGCCCAATTTCTGCTTCTGCACATATTCCAACCGTGGTGGTACATATTTGAAACAAAGTTAGTTTAAATTTGGCTTTATGGACTGAGAATGTCAGGATTGCTTTACCAGTGGTACTATTGAATATTAAATGCCCCTTGTTACTGATACAGGATATAAGTCCTTCTGAGAAAATGGAAGATTCAGGAAACAAAAGCTTGTAAATTAGTAGTTTTAATGCCCTCGTTGTGAATTTAGATGAAGGCAGGATCTTTGAGTATTCAATTGCTCCAAAAACAGAAGACGAGAACTATACAAGTATGACTCAAGACTTCGAAACCCATTCAGAACCGCTATTTCACTTGGATGGTCAGGAACCTTAAAATTGATTTCAGAAGTGGAAGTGACAAACAGAATGATACACACGAATTAGCAGAATTAGATATACAGATCTGAATCTTTTAAATTTGTTTATTTATATTTGTATTTGCCGTCAGAAAAGGGCAACTTGGACTGAGTACACTGCGTAGAATTAATCGTAAAGAATCTTGGTAATCTTCTGTACATAAAACCAAACGGACCTTTTCGGCATCTTCTTGAATTTGCTACAAAGAGTTTTTCCAAAATTATAAAAATTGGTAAAACAAAGAAAATGTTTTGACGTAAGAATGAAGAGACTTAACGTCAGAATTCAATTTGACGAAAACTTAGAAAATAATCACAGAAACACTGATTATAGTATGAAGACTTAGTATATCTTTGGATATTTGATGCAAAAGTCCTTGGGTGATAGTAGTTCACAATCAGTTATCAGATTTCATGATTGAATCGATGTTACAAATTAAATTCAGATAAGTATAACAAAGTTGTGGAAATTCCTACAATTTCACTAAATATTTCGTCAACTTTTATTAGGAAATGCCCCGCTTTTTGTTTTTATTGTGGTATTCTAACAAAAAACATAAAGACATACTTTCTCATACCTTTTTTTAATCATTTCCCTAGAAGACTCATAGTGTGTGACAATAAAGTAGCAAAAAGGAAAAGTTTATGTCGACATACCATGTGTTTATGCATGCTCATTATTACTCATCTTTAAAGAAACTTTTTGTTGGGTTTTTTAAAAATACCATAAATTAGTTATAAACATCAGCTTTTTCCATCATGAGATTGTGGTTAGAATCTTTCAATTTCATCACCAGGAAAAATTTTAATGTGAAATGTTTCAATTTCCATGCCACCTTATAACAATAGTTTTTAACCAATTAAATATTATAATGTTAATGTGCAGCCTTACGGAAAATATAAAAATGTTTGCTACCATAACTTTCAAGGGCACATTACTTTATGATGATGATGATGATACCTATTAAACTAATTTTGATGTACGCAAACAAAAACATGCCCAAAGCAACCAAAATATATACCTCAATTAATTGTTACGCGAATAAGCTGACGTAAACGTGTATGTAAATAATTATTTCGAATTCATTATCCTTTTAACAACGTTGTCATTAGATTAACAGCTGTTGTTATTCGCTTCACAACCTCAAATAGTGTATCTATCTAAATTGACTCATCCTTAAAAGTAATTTTTTCTTCTAAACATTTTCAGATGACCTAAATCTCTGACATCATCACGAAAATAATAATTTGATAAAAATTAGGAAATCAATTAGATGAAAAGTTTTTGCTACCGTGGAGAAATTATGGTTATTATAAATAATAATAGCAAACTGTACTTTTTTATTAGTTTTAAAGGTTGATTTATTTTAGATTTCAATTATGAATAATGTATTTAACCAAGTATGGTCTTACGTAAATGTTAAATACGTTTCTACAATTATCTGCAATAATTGGAAACTTCTCGTTTAAACTGTGTTTTGTGCACTCGATTCGTTCGTTCCAATGAATTAATCATCGAATGCTATTGGAATTGAGTCAGGTGTATTTTTACATCAAAGAGAATAAAACAGAAATAGAAATCTTTATAAGGTATATAACTAAACTAGGTTTGTAAAAAAAAAAACGAATGAGCTATAAATAATAATAACAATAAAAAAGGTTTTCTTGCATAACAACAGTTTGATTGCACAGGAATTAACAAACAATACAAAATTATTAATGGAGTTTGTATGTTAGATACAGATTGCATGCTGCACAAACAATGTAGTATCATATCATATGGATAGAAATGCAAGAAAAAAATTTTTTTGTACCTGTTCCACAAAGATGAGTGGTAATTACAAAGAAAAATTCTTGACACGCAGCTATATAACATACCTGTTCGCGAAAGTGCTCATGAAACCTGCACATTTATGGTTAAGCAAATAATAACAGAAATTTATCAGTCACAAACCTCTTCTTATGCATTCCTAGATGTAATAGTAATGTGTATTCTTTTATTGTATAAACATATGACGAGGTGCATACCATTCTCATATTTATGTTATGTAATATGAGGTTGGAGAGATTTCATTTTTATTACATAGTCTAGAGGATGTTTTCTAAAATAGATAACGTTGGAATAAAATGCAGCTTCTGGAGAATTGAAATGTAATATTATATTATTATTTTTATTGCTTAACAAACCTTTTTCAGCAAAGAATTTATTATTGACAAAACTATAATATTGATTTATAGCAATAGTGCAGACAACAAGAACAAATACAATTTTAGGTTTAATTCGATGAAATTATTTTTAAAATGCACCCTTCCACTACCAGTCGGCGGCTTGTGGTGGCAGGTAAGGAGTAGAGGAATAGCCATAAATCTAAATCTTACAATTAAGTTGGCTTACTTTTACCTGGTACGACTCAATTGATAATTTAATTCTACATCCGACCATGTAAAATATACAAGGTGTTTCACCCAAAAATCAAGATATTCACGTTTGAAGTTGGTCAGATTTAAGCGCATTATGAAATTGTTAAATGACATTTCCCCAGCAGTTAATTATCATGGTAACACGTGTGCAAGAAAAAGTGTAGCCCAGATTTGCAAAACGTGAAAATAAAAAAAATGCTTGTTTTTTAAAAATAGTCCAATATGTAGATACATTCCAGCTTACATTAAATCCGGTAAAAGATTTTTTTTTCTAAGATTGTTTAGTATGGTAGAACAAGCGTAAAACTAAGTTTACGACCTTGAAAACCCTGGAGGAAACCTTTTGGTAAACAAAAAACCTCGAAATTTTCGAATTTTTTCCAGTTTTTTGCTTATAACTCCTAAACGACACCTCCTACAGAAAGTTTTATACGTTCCAAATTTAATGTAGACAAAATTTCCTACAAAATTTTATATGGTGTTAACCTTTTCCTACAGAACTTTGAAATTTGATGAAATTTTTCACAAAATCTTCAAATGCAGGTTTTAGCACATCTCGACTTCTTTGTGATCGTTTATGGTGCCCGCTATATTTTGTTACGATGAATGACCAATACCTGCGTACCAGAAGTATTAATATACGTACGTATTAATACAGGGTGGTCCAAGATTCCGCTCTAGTAAGATAATAGCTTTATATTAAGAAATAGAAACAAATTGAAAGCAGAAAGCGACATACTGCCTTTGGAAGCATAACCTAAAAATATTTTAAATTATACAGGGTGTTAGACTTGTTTGTGGCAGCATCTTGCTTTATTTTTTCAAATAGAACACCCTGTATATTACTTCATGTTTGCATTCCCTATTACATTTAGATTCATTTTTATTAACCATATGTTTGGTCTAAATTGCACCGTTTTCGAGATATTTGATATTTTTTGAAAAAATTTAGTTTTACATTGTTTTAGAAATAAATTAAAAATATCAAGTTATCCATGATTGAAGATCTTCATTTTCAGTGATCCATAATGGGACCATAGTAATCTTTAACAAAGTTATTTGTAACACAATTGATGTAGCAACCCGTATTTGACACGGTGATCAAACCGTATCTTCGTATCCTGTTTAGTTACAGAGATATTTCAAAATTTCTAAAGCAATGTAAAACTAAATGTTTTCAAAAAATATCAAATATCTCGAAAACGGCGCAATTTAGACCAAACATATGGTTAATAAAATGAATCTAAATGTAATAGAGAATCCAAAAATAAAGTAATATACGGGGTGTTCCATTTGAAAAAATAAAGTAAGATGCTGCCACAAACAAATCAAACACCCTGTATAATTCAATATATCTTTAGGTTATGCTTTCAAAGGCACTATGTTGCTTTCTGCTTTCAATTTGTTTCTATTTCCTAACATAAAGCTATTATCTTACTAGAGCGGAATCTTGGACCACCCTGTATACATATACGTAAATGTAATAGTTTAGAGGTCTTTAAGAAAAGAATAGGAAAAGTTTGAAAAAAGTCGTTATTATTTTATAAAAAGTCAAACATTTGAAAAGTGATAATAATTACATATCAGTTGTGATAATTACATTTTTAATCGTTTTGAAGACCCATCCTTGAGGTTCCACGTCGGCTGCTGTGTCTTGGTCTTCCTCTTTCAGTCCTTCCCCGTCAACTAAACCTTTGGCATCTACATCTCTCGCCTCGGTGACATTCCCGTCAACGCCCTCATCGACTTCTGTTGGTGGGGCGTTTTTGCAGACGTCGGTGCACTTCAGTTCAGATTTTCGGCAGGTGCACGCACCGGTGCACCCTTTGTTACAGCTGCAGAACACCATTTGCAGCAATGATTGGAGTACCGATTCCTTTTTCATTTGACTGGGGGTGAGACCGAGGCTGTCGCTTTTCCAACCCCATTCAAGTGGGCCCAAGCTATTCTCCAGTTAGCATTGAACTTGGAGGAACGTTCTGAAGCTGTGATTGTCAGCTGCATCGAATGTTGGTGTCAATCTCGGTGAGATGAACTTGGCTTTAGTGGACATCTTCACGAAGAGGTGCTATCTCAGTTTTTTGATCCCTTGAAATGTGGCTGATCCAGTGTCATACAATGTCATGAAAATCTTCTCGCTTGCTCTGCTGATTTGTGCTGTAGATACAGTAGCCTTGTAAACACAGAAGCGGCTTCTTTTAAGGCAGGCGTTTTTTCAACGAGGGCACATAGCTTTGTTTTTCCATGGTCAAATGTAAACGACGTTGTGTGACAACCAGATAAAGCATGAGCAAATATAAGGTAGTCAGGGTCATACTGATACGATGAGGTGGAGAAATATGTATCATCATTGCCACTCCTTCCTGGTTTGAGAAGGTATACATTATTTTTGGTGGAACTAGGAAGCCCTGACAGCACAACGAGCACGTCAACATCCTCATTGACTATAACAACGCTATCAAAACTGTTCGATTGTGACAAAGCTGTATTGATAATGAGTACATCCGTGTCCTCTGCTGCCTCCAACACTTGAACAGAACCTTCTTCAAAATAAGTTTTTAACATTTGAAACAGGCGGCTCTTATTCCCCAAGAACTTTTATTGAGAAACAGCAGGGAGTGTTCTCTCATCGAATATGAAATCGGGTGAAGTTTTTATCTTGGAACGAGGAACCCTTTCTAAGCTTTTAGTTCCTCGCTGATTCACATCACTTGGATAGCCACCGAACACGACGATTACTGCTGATCCGTATTGCCTCTTGATTCATTTCTTTCACCCAAAACTTTGTGAAGGAGAAACCCTCCATCCACAACAAGCATCTTATTTTGCAGCAACGACGTCTGGATATCTGCAGGCCGAAACCTGCATTTTAAGATTTCTTGGAAAATTACATCAAATTCCAAAGTTCTGTAGGAAAAGGTTAACGCCATATAAAATTGACTTTAACCAACGTTGGAAATTTTGTCTACTTTAATTTTGGAACGTATAAAATTTTCTGTAGGAGACGTCGTTTAAGAGTTATAGGCAAAAAACTGAAAGAAGTGCGAAAACTTCGAGGTTTTTCGCACTACCCCTACCATAACAAAGAATCCTAGAAAAAAAATCTTTTACCGGATTTAATGTAAGCTGGACGCCTCTCAGGCTACCTATATACTGGACTAAAACAAATATTAGACGATGCATCGCAGGTATAGTTCACCCTATATCGATTCCGAAATATTGACAGTATCGTATTAAAGGTAAAAACGGGACTTTATGTCACACGTACATGCAACACCCTGTATATAGAACAATGGAGTGGTTGATGGAACATTTAGTATCAAAAACAAGTAAAATACTTTAACTACCATGTGTAATTCGTAAAAACTGAGATTTAAAAAAAATAGTTTTTCAAAAAAATTTTGGGCAAGCGCCCCAAATGCTTTTAGGTTAATCCGGCGCTGGGTATACATCTAGATACTTAGTATATCTCAAAATCCTTTTGAAAACCATAGCATATCGCTTACACTAATTTGTAACTACTGAAGGAGGTCTAATTTTGACTTCAAGACCAAAGCCTATTTCCCTTCGTTAGGTCACTGTTCTCTTTTATATTTGCTATTATTTCATCAAGCCTTGTTGATACATAACCAGCGTATTCAACAAATCTAAACCTCTATCCAAAAATACAGTATCTAAAAATCTGATTAGTTAAATTATCCTGAAAAGCGTGTTGGATTCAAGTCTAGTACAATAAATAGGTGGAAAATCCTACCTAAGTTTTATTATATAGAAGCTATCAATACCTCCACAACTTACATCAGTCCTAGCTCACGAAAAAGGTAGAAAACTGTTTCCTCAAACATGGGCGTTACGGGAGAAATGCAAGGGATGCATCCCCTCGACAAAGAATGCAATTAGAACTAGACAAATACTGATTTAATTGTCGTAGTTGACGTGAAATGAAGATTGCCAAATTCATACAACTCTTTTTATTTATTTTTGAACTTTTATTATGGTCTAAGAAATCCGAACTATTTAGTTCACGCCTGTTTTTGTAATAAAGAATGAAAATCAAATTCTGTCAATACAGAAGGGAAACGAGAAAAAATCTACTATAGTGACACTTGAAGTTCCAGACTCGACAGAAATTCCTCTGGGACATAATTTTTCTACGTATAAATGAATCATTACACGTCAGATTGGATTCTAACTTGGATATCTCCGATTCTTTAAAAATACGAAAGTTGCCAACTAATCTAGTTTGGCGACACTTCGTTTGTACAGGATAGCCACGAAAGTTGATGCCAAATTCCTATGGGGTAGCAAAGTTTCTGAATTGAAGTTTTTGCCCAAAACAGCCTAACAGAAATGCAATCCTACTGTTCTTATGCCAAAAAATCCTATTCATAAATTCGCTTTCCTTGAAAAACAAATCAGTTATCGAAATACCAATGGATTAGAAAACAATGTGTGATGGATTTAAGTGCAACAAAATGTTTTGCATCCCCCTGCAAAAAATCCTGTCCTTAAATAATGGACGATATTGATGATTATCAAAGCGATTTTATTAATAAGAAATCTGAAATCAATGGAGTAGTCTGCATAGAGTTTTGAGTTTTTTTCTTATTTTAAAAAATTCAAATTGAAATCTTTTGGGCAGACAAATTTTGAAAATCAGTGTTCTTTTAAATATGTGGGTGCTCAATATGGCAACTAAAATTACTTCAGAAACCCTTTATAATCTTCATCATCATTGCATCGTCTTGGCGGTACAAATAGTTTTGTTTTTTGGCACCAACATAATTTTATCATATGCAAGACTTCTTTCAGAGTAAGTAAAGAAGAGTTTTCTTCTAAACCATATCGTTTACGGTGGGTCCTAAAAGGGCCCAGGCTAAGCATTTTGTTCCTTCAAAAACTGCAAACTCTGATGACGAGATTGGTTATATAGGAAATTCTCAAATGTAGTTTTTGCCAAATTGTCAAATTGTCTTCTTATGAGGGTGGTGTACACAATTAGTACTTTGCTTGCTGCTCAGGAGTTGCAGTTGCCTTGGTCATTCTTTTTTAGTTTGGCGTCTCGAAGCATGTTTTCTTTGTAAATAACAATTACATATCAATTTTTAGTTCAGCGCTTTTAAATAAAGCTTTGTCTCCAGACAATTCTTTTTGCTTTTCTAAGACAGGCAGCAACTTTTGCAATCTCACGTGAGAATTGTTTTTCCCACTGTTTTACTGCCAAATAGGAAGATAAAAAGCCTCAACTTATCAAACCGAAGCGTTGAAATAATGTCTTTTTCTTTCGAAAGCTTTTATGATAGCAGCAAGGTATTCAAGTATGCAGTCAAAAGTTCAGAAAGTTTGTAGGGTAGTGATACTTTAGCCAAAAAAGTCACTTCTTCAATAACAAGTTTGCTGACTCAGATGTTCTTTCTTGTAAGTTTTCCAATAGAATTAAATTCTACTATGGTCGCAATCGGATAGCTTTCTAGCTCACTAGAAATATTTGTTTGAGAAACAGATTTTTAAAAACAATAAGAGAAAAATAAAAAAAAGCCAACAATTATCCATCCAATGCGCCTTTTTGCAAATAAAGAAGAGCAATTCGATTTCAAGAAGAAAACTTGCAGGCGCGGAAAATATAGAAACAAAGTTTACTTAATTTGGGAAGCCCAAACATAACAACTATTTGGAAATTTTAGAACATAGATCTGAATATTTTATTTTTGTAAATATCTGACGCACGATTAAAAAATAAAAAGTTGGTTAAATCAAGGTTATTCTCTGGAAAAATCCAATCGAAATCGAAAACTAAAACTGATGATTTTTCAGAATATGAAAGAAATCTTGAATACATACATATATACAAGTGATTCTTATGAATGTTGCTTGCGCAAGGTTCTGCTCCACAATGTTACTGTTATCGCGCCAACGTTTAGACTTTTAAATAACGCACAAAACAGAAAATCAATTCCTTCTAACTTTCTACTTATTGTGTTTTGTTACATCTGATAAACACAAATAATGTTTAAAGATTTCAAACATTTTTCTTTAGATTTCAAGGAAACATAGCTGAAACGCCTATTTTAAAAATTAATTTTGTTTTTATTAGTACCGTGCCAAAAAATTGCAAAAGCTGAAAGAATTCAGGTATTAAAAGAAATAATAAAAATAAAAAACATAGAACTGGAATGCTTCGATTATGTGTAAACTTCCTACTTTTAAACAAAACCAGTTCCTTATTACACAAAAATTGTGTTTGTACTTAATAATAATAAATAATTAAATCTAAAAATTATTTTATTTATTGCATTTCGGTTCTAATTAATTCAGAATTTATTATCAATTGGGAATAATAAAGCTGAATGGGACATTGTTTAAAATGCAGAACATCTGTGGTTGTTATTTAACATAAATACGGAATCGAAAGAATACAAATAAATAAACAAAAACCTCATGATGTGGGTCACTCATGTGCATGTGCATGTGAGATACTGTATGTAACATTTTTAAATCTTTTTCAAAAGTCAAATATAGTTCCATAGAAGAAAATTAGAAGTTTTAAATTAATTAACTTACCTTTGATGAAAATCTGTAAAAACCGTAATCCTATATAATGGAAAGTCCTTTTTACAAACAAAAAAGCACAAAAAACAGTCAAAAAATATTTTGAAAATCAACTGTTTTATTACACGTAAACATATGAATAACACACGTTGATTCACTCACTGAGACGAAGAACGCACAAGCACTCACTACCGTGCTCAACAACGAACTGGTGGGCGCTACTAGTTCCAAGCTTCCAACTCCGGTATTCATCCGGTGTATTAGAGGACAACTATCATGGTAGGTAGAAAAAGAAAGAAAGATAGACATATAAGGTATAAGTAAACAATTTAAATAAATATTTTTATTATATACCCATACGCATGCTATAATTTAAATTGTCATAATAGTTAAATGTTAAAAGATTAACTGTTCAAGCTATTCATTTCCTTGTTGTATCAAATAAGTTTAAAACTGATTAGAAAAAAAGATCAACTGTATTAAATTACTGGACACTCTTACAATTAGACAAACTGTTTTCAAAGTTTGAAATATAGGTCAAAACATTATGAAAAAGCTTGCTTGTTATTAGATCTTTAAATAATAATGAAGATATAGAGTTTCTTCAAGTGCATGTCAGAGCAGTCAGACTTTGCTCTACTTTATCATCTAATAAGACGATGGCACTTTTAAATTAAACAGACCAGATTACAGATATTAAATTCTATTTGGAAAGGAACTATAAATTTTTATGATTGTTCGAAATTGTCAAATTAAGGCTTTTCTCATCAACAACATCTGAATTATATTAATGTCAAATCTTTTATATTTCCTTTTTTCTATTATAAAAGAAAAATATGATGAAGGCCGAAGCGTCTACACAACCACGCAAGAAGATTTTCGTTGGAGATTATATAAACACAAAGATTTTTTATTCTTATTTTGTTTATAAGAAAAAATTTATAATTTGAATTCCTTGATAACCACGAGAGGGAATCTTGTTCGCTTAAAATAGTTGTGCTGCATCAAGTATAGCAAA
The DNA here is from genome assembly GCA_011009095.1 of Ignelater luminosus. NCBI lineage: Eukaryota > Metazoa > Arthropoda > Insecta > Coleoptera > Elateridae > Ignelater > Ignelater luminosus. The sequence goes on from VTPC01090687.1 coordinate 340,175, forward strand.
TAACTGTATAAGAAATTTCTAATTCTTGTAAAAGTATACCTTGATAGTTTCGGATTTCTGACAAAACAAAAGACTGTTTCGAAAGAGAAACATTTACATGTCCTTTAGCGTGATATAGTTAGATTTATGTATGGGAAGGAAGTTGATAATAAACCTTCAAGCATACTGCTATGTAATAAAGAAAAATTGAGAAAAACGTAATTAGCAAAGTGTAACATAAATGAACCCTTATTAATTCAAGAAGTAACCTTAGAAGGTAATTTACTGCGGCCTACAAGATAAGAGCCTAATATTGTCTGAAAAACTATTTGTGGTATTTGTCATGATATTCAAACATTTTGACGAGTATTATTTCCTTAAGCATTATAAGCACTAATGTCTATTGTGTGTGTCTGCAATGGAACACAAGTCATGTACTGTAGCGACATAAATGCCTTTATACCTAAATATGTCATTGAACTGATCCCTAACAGTTTGGTTAATCTGGGTATCCACTTGGATTTTGTGTACGGTTTTAGCAAAAAGCACTTCGTGGTGGCTAAACCACCTAAATACAACTGTTGGGGGCATCAAGGTTAACGTTACGTGAGGCAAAAGTAGCCTGTATCAAAGAGAGTCTTCAAACACCGGTTTGCTAAGCACAAAAGGCCACTGCTAATTACTCGAAGAGCGTTCCAACTGATGAAAAAAGTCACCTTTTTGGCTTCCTAATGGTACAACGTGAAAGTCTGGTTAGAGATCTTACGTGTTACGTCCCTTTCCAGTTAGAAGGCTCAGTATTCAATATTGATAAGGTCCCTCTACCATTTCCCATTAATCATAACAAAGTCATCTGCCACCCCCATTTGGGATTTGAAACCTCCAGTCGCTTCCCACCCACACCACTACTGTTTCAGGTGTTTCCAAGATGGTTCTGTGATGGATCGCTGACAAAGTCTCATTGCACCTGTCAACTCTCTTCATCTAGTCAAACCGTTTTTACCCTCATTGCCCAGGCCAGCGACAAATCTTTCTAGCCACCATTTTCACAAATGAAACTTCGTTACTGATGTGCTATGCTGGCTGTGTTTCGGAAACGATTTGGACGTATTTGAAATAAAAGTGCCACCCCCACTCCGGTCACGGGTCAGGCCATCTTCCAGCTTACCACACTCCGAGCAATATCACTACTACCACAGCTTGAACACTATATTGAAATGGGAGCTCCGGATCGACCGGCGATCACTCATTGACGCCACTCCAATAAAGCAACTAATAGGTGTGGACTTCCTCATCAGAGACTATCGGCTGACGGGTGGTCAGTTTCGTGCGAGCTGCAGTAATCTGAACTCATTCATTCATCCACCAGCTCCACATCTACGTGCATGCACTTGTAAGTCTCCACTCTACCGCCAAATTCTAATTTCGCTAGCCAAAGAGAAGGCTAACAAATAACTACAACAGCCCACCTTCAGTATCTGCTGGATGAGTCTATTCTAATTAATTAATTGATTGGTAGAAAGGTGATGTTGCTAACAAGTGAAGGTAAACCCAGCGGTTTCTTATGTAAACTACATATAAACGCCTATACTATTTGGAAATTTAAAGATTAAAGATCTGCTAATCTCACAACATAATGCATTGTTTCACTGCGAGAATTGTCAGAAACCTTGCCTAATAAGGTGTAACTTTCTTTTTAGAAAGATGAGTTCCAGTCCAGAGTATAGAGTAGTAGTAATAATAACATTGTGGAGAAGCAGATTGCTTTCAGCAAACAGGCGTTTTACAGACCCTTTTCTACTAACCTTGGCTGTCTTGGAACCACCTTGACAGTAACACCTGGAGCTGCCTTGATAACTGCAACAGATTCTATAGCTCTTCTACTTACAGTTACTGCATCTATAAATTTTCAATTTCTGCTACTTTAGTTAGAAAGCAATAACCATGTGATGGTAAGAAAAGACCATTCCTATTTAGTTTATCCGCGATTTATCTTGATAGATTAACTAGACGATAAATATCTAACTTGAACGTAAAAATAATTATGGTTAACGCTATTGTTTGTCTTCCTTCTTAATGTGATACCTTAGGGTCTTTGCATCCCTAGTGCCCTACTTTTTGGCAATGGAATCCAATCTTCAAATGAAAATTGTTCAAGTTGTTCTTAGAGCACTGACTGCAACAGAAAAGCTGGAAAAGAAAAAACGCAAAACATTTTTAATCACCAAGAGACTTTTAATGACGCTAATGAAGATAATCCCTTCAAAATCCGCGCCTTTGTACCTACTAAAGTTCCTTTTTATTTGATCTTTGGCTAAATTATATTGTCGAAAATCTTAGTGTAAGTTTGCAGGATATATTCACAATATTGGACATTTTGGTAAATGCCATGCCTACACATTCACACAATCGTAATGCTGTTACTCGCTGGGTAACGTTATCTAAAAGTTTGGGAAGAATTAGAAAACTGTTGAAGTCTTGGTGTTTAGAGTCACATCGAAAATTATTTACCTACACCAGTACATCCCTGAAAATGTGTACATCAGACAATTCTCTGATGTAAGACAACAATCCACCAAAATACCTTCCGATAACAAAACTAGATTATTAGATGTCAAATATTTAATATTTTTAAGCGTTGGTAAGTTACAGAGTTAGATACCGCATTAGACCAACTGTAATCAGATATATCGAATTTCGAATTTGGAAAAATCATCTGGTTTAGAAATGCCTAAGGAGTGAGTGAGGATCTATTTTATAAAACTCATAACTAAATATTACAAAATATATCGAAACATATGTAATCTGAAAGTAAGAAAAGTTCTAGCTGATCAGAATGCAACAGTGAAGGTAGTGGTGAGGAATAAAAATATATAAATAAAGTTCAGAAAGCTCATGTTTGCAAGGGTTGAGTTAAGGAGCTAGAAGACTGCAATTTGTCAGAAAGAAGGCACAAGAACATTTTAAGATCTAAGCATTGGCGCTCAAACGTCTGAATTTAACGTTGCTGTCTCAGCTTAGAAAAAGCTACAAGGTATTTCAACCTTAGACCACACGATGATTAACTGATCATTTCTAATCTCTCTGGTTTAAATTATCTTCTAGAAGTATAGACAAGTTCAAAAATTTTTACAAGGAACAGTTATGGAATAAAGTGGAAAGTTCGAGCTGTCTAATGATATTGACCTGAGGCTTATCCACTCGGTAAGCAGATTGGTATGTTTTATGAAGGAATAGCCGATCTTTGTAGGGAACTGTTTAGCGAAACTGCTGAAAAGAAAATGTAAGTATTACAATTTAAATTAATATCAACTATTGTAAAGACGTAATTAATAATTTAATGTAGGTCATGAGTGATTAACTCAAGAAAATTATTAAAGTAAATAGAAAATGTAAGTATTTTGAGTATAACGAAAATAAAAGCAAGTTTGAAGAGGAGTAAGATCTTTATCTATCTACCTAGTAGATACAATTTCTTAGTAAACGATCCAGTCCAGAAATTTCTACTTCTTAAGGACCTCATGATGACATGAGCAATAAATGAGTTGAGTTTTTATTACATTCAGAAAAATCTAAACATCATGACTGTCATAATTTCTTGAACACTAACTACCTCGGCAAAATATATCAGAAGAAAGAAGTACTGAGACTGTTCTGCATGCTATTGAACATAAGGTAAAGTTACTCTTCTAGTATTTCTCAATCCACAACTGCGGTTATATGCATCGGGCCAGTGTTTTCCAGCGATCAGACTGAAATAGCTGCTTAAAGGTAAGTTACCTGCTACCTATACCACACTATAGTGTTAGTTGAACAATTTTCTAGATCTCATCTTCTCAAGAAGGCTTCTATGTATAAGCGTACACGTCGTTATCTAAAATGTCTGTCGCGAAATAAAGAGCTTGTCAAGTCAAGTCAAGTCAAGTCAACGTTATTTTCCCGCCTTCGGCGGGAGACCGTTATAAGCTTCCCGTGGAGCTTCTTCGGCCGATTTGGTTCTTGCTGCTGGTGGTAGCGACGTAGATTCCGTTTTGTGTACGCGTTGTTGGCCCCGGCTGGTCGATGGAAGACGAAGACGAAGAGATGATGCGGACAGCAGTAGCAGATGGCTATGCGCGGCGGCAGTGGTCGTCGCGAAGATGATACGAACGCGATAACGGTGCAGCGCGAAGTGAACAACGTGCGTTGCCGAAGGGGGGTGTTGAGTTGTGGGACCGAGGAAAATACTGTTCCGGTATTTGCCTTCACCACTAGGGAAAACCTCGGAAAAACCGTAATGAGAACAGGCGGCCCGGGAATTCCCGGACCTCCCAAATGCAAACGCAGCGCTGAAAACGCTAACTACGTCGCTCGGTAATCTGCTGGCGCTGGCCGTCTTGAAGAGGAGTTGTTGCCCTAGCTGTTGGTTGGCTTGTTCTTCTAGGCATCCAGCGTTGCCGTAAGGTCCTTGATAAAGAATGCGATGGCGGTCAGCATTTCCGCGATGCCGGAGACGTCTCAGAGCCGCTGACCGAGGATGTTCAGCGCTCAGAAGAGGGTGGCAAAGTCTAGGCCTCCCAGCAAGTCTAGCCAGCTCAGAGAACCATTGGCTCTAGCTGGGGCGGCCTGCTGTCGGGCTCGCGGAGCTGGACGGCCCCGGTTCGCGGATGCAGTGGGCCCATCTCGCGGAGTAGACGCGTTAACCATCCACGCTATGCGGGAATACCGTAGATTAAACGTACCAGAATCTGAGACCAGGATGGGCTCTGTACGTCCATTAGTTACCGAGTTACGGCTTTTCAAAGATTGGAAATTTGTTTTGTTTTTGTTTTTCTGAAATATTCGTCGTCGTCGTTGTCGTCTTCAGCGTCGTTTATATCGATCGGTGCACTATTGGCGCAAGAATGGCCGCTGCAAAATCTGCAGAGTGCCGAACATGTTAGGCTCGCTTTTCGGTAAGTGCAGGCCCCAGAGCACCCTTTTTTGCATTTGCACGACAGCATTTTCAGAAGCGATTGAGAGACTGGGGCCATTATCGTAGTGATGGTGAGTAGTCATAGATCGCTGATGGACCAACCCCAGTCGTTTGGGATTTTTCCACCTCAACCATTTCTGTACTTGATAGTAAGAGCAAAAGGCGTGATACTTTGCAGGGTCTTTGGTGGGAGAGAGGCGAGCAAGGTTCACTTTGGCTGTGGCTGTTGACTTGCGGAAGCACGTGTAACGGAGGCTGTTTAGAGACTCGGCGTCATCTCCTCCATAGATAGCCACGAGGAGCTTCTCACCAGCTGTGGCTATGGCCTCCTGGCTGGAATCTGGGTGCAAAAATATTTTGCCAGCTCTATCAAGTGGAGGTTTTTCTGGAAAACGCCGCACCATTTTGTCTTCCCCTGACAGAATAGGGCAGAGGTGATATCACGGCCACTGAAGGCGTGAAGAAATAGCGCGCATCCTTGTGGTTATTCAAGGTCTCCACAGGCGAATGAGGTGGTGGAAAAATGGATGCACCCAGGCCCACCTCTGGCGCTTTTCTGGACGTACACGTTCTTAAAGGTGGAACCCAAGCTATAGAGCAGGACCAATAAATCCACATCCTCCCCAATCACTATGACATTTTCATAGAATGAACTCTTAGAGATATCAGTCCTGACGATATCTGCGTCAGCATCTTTTGCAGACTATTTGGTCTCAATGCCCTGTTTATTGAACTCAGCATTTCAATCAGACGGCGTTTGTTTTGGTCACTGGCAAGTACTTGTTCTTGGGGTACTTTAATTAGTGTTGACTCCTCACACTGTATTACATTGGTAGAGAGAGCAGCATAGCGACGTAAACGTTCAGCTGTTTTT